>JAVXUO010001785.1:0-367948 GCA_033065855.1 Escallonia rubra
AAAAAGAGGAACTCTCTGAAACGCCTCTCGCGGAGGGAGAGAAAAAAAAAGACTTGCAAACGACTCTTGAGTCTTGACAGAGGGAGAAAAAAAAAAGAGAGACAGAAACGACTTCGAACAGAAGGGAAGGGACCTGAGTCAGCGACGGCGGCGAGGACCTCCGGCGACGATGAAGTGAGGTCCGGCGATGGCGACGGCGTGTCGCAGCAGCTGCTTCGGTCTTCGCGACGGCGATTGGATCTATCGGCGTCGGCTTCAGAATGTCGGCGACCAACTCCGACGACAGCTACAAGTCGGTAATGCTCCGAATGGCTTCCGTAAGGTGAGTGAAGATGGTTCCCTTCTCAGATAGGTGACGGCCGTAAGGTGAGAGAAGATGGTTCCATTCTCAGATTAGGGCACAATTTGTTTTTGTAAAAAAAACCCCACATTATATTTATTACAGATTGACCCCCGAAATTAGTTCCAAAAATTTCAAAGTAAACCCAAACAGTCCGACACTGCACATTCCCGTGTCCGACACTCCTCGACGAAGTGTCCGACACCGTGTCAAAAAATATTAAAAAAAAAAAATTCCGACACCGATTGGCGTTGTCCGACACGTGTCGGACGGTGTCCGGAGGGTGTCGGGGTATCCGTCCGTTTAGGACACCATACCTCCACCTATGAGAGGTGTCCGTGCTTCCTAGACCGTAACGTCTACTACGGTCACTTTGGAGTTTCCTCTTAAGGGTACTATAAGGGGGAGCATTGTAGTGGGCGGGCACATACTCCTCCATCCCGTGTTTTCACGGGAAACGATTGGGCATTAAGTGAACAACTCAATGGAACTTGGGCCAAGCTTGAAAGCATTGGAGATATGCTCGAAATCTTCCATTCGAGAAAGTCTTTCTCGGTGGAAATCGCGGACGGTGTGCGCTACTCTTGGGTCAGAGGCTGAGGATATGCACCCACTCTGCCCCGGATTACACTCAACAATATTGGGCATGCATATCGACGTATTGGGCTATTGGTGTGCTTGCACGCCATCCGTCAAGGTGAGCATCGTCTCGAGTTCGACATGCTCACCGGACCGACGGTAATGTAGACATGCTTGGAAGCAGCATGTTGTGCTTTATGTACGGGTTAGCAAACATCTTTGTTGGCGTGGTGCTAAGGCTAGCTATGCTATTCTTGATTACGGTCACATTAAAGCAAGCGAAGTGAAGCTCAAAGCCAAGTTGGAAAAACGACATGTTGTCGTGCATAACAAGCATAACGTCGGGCACACTAACACATAGCTAGACTGCATTGGCACACAGCTACACAAGCGGGCACATGGTTGGGGCGCATTGGCTTATGGCTAGTGCACAGAGACACGGTAGACAGACCGTGTGCACAAAGTGTTGGTTGTGCACGCTAAGCACGACGAAGGGCACATTAGTGCACTGAGTGGCAAAGCGTGATAGTGTCGGGTGCTATAGGCACACGCATGTGCGAATCTTGACAAGACTTACATGCGTAGTCTCTTGAGACCGTATCGAAATACTATTATTCGTCTAAGGTCATCAGTATGTTTGGGCATGGTTTTTATGCAAGGCTAGTATTAGTGAGCTTCCAGAGAAAATAATATTGCCTTGTGTAAGAGTTGGCGGTTCATGACACCATGCACAAGTATGTTGCGAGTGTCAATGAAGCCTCATGGCCACTCCGTTGCGGCACGAAAATGTCCAGGCCGTGCCACAGGGACATGACCTTAGCGTTTTTTTTGGCAAAGAGGAGACAGGTGGAAGAAGAAGAAGAAGAAGAAGAGAATAAGAAGAAGGAACAACAGCCACCGCGGTCCGGCCGGCAACAGCAGCGACCGGTGGTGTCTAGCAGCAGTGATGTCCGGCAGCAACGGCGACAGGCTTCTCATTGCAGAGCTCTGTTGTCGATCTTTGGTTTTGATCCATCAGGGTGAAGGCTGTTAATAAGGGTGATGGTTGTATCCAACCTTCTATTCATCTTGTTTAGGTACGAACTTATCGATCATCATTTAAACTAGCCCCCCAATACTTTCAACAGATGATAGTAATGCCAAAACTTGTACAAATTTCATCATATTTGGCTATAGACTTTCAGTATGTCTACAATAGCCCACCAAATTAACAAACTCTCTTATTGTTTTGTTTGAAATACTAGTTTATTTGTTACACAAATTATATATGTTAATATATATTTGTCATATCCCCGCCGCACCTGTATCCTATTTTTTCAGAAAATGACATATCTGCAAATCCGCACCCGCGTCGTATCCCCACCAAACCGGAACCCGTGCTTGTTAGATGGTAACTAACCCTAAACTAACCGCAAGGACTTTTTGCGAAGTTGCTTTTAACATATATCTAATAATATGCTTATGACGCTCATCTATTTATAATTTTTATCATAGCTTCACCTATTGCCCAAATCCACCCATAACAACCGATCTTGGCAATACCCAATCAGTACCAAATATTGGCCAAAATCCACCCATAACAACCGACCTCGGCAATACCCAATCAGTACCAAATATTGGCCAAATCCAACAAATCCACCAACTCTTAGTCCCAGTTCTAGTTATATTTTTGGGGGAAAAGAAAATCCTCCACTTTGTACAGGTTTCCATGCTCAGATGGGTTGGTTTCTCTTCTGATGGTGACTGTCTTGCCCTCTGCTTGTTCAAGAATTGAACCCGCTTTTCAGTCTATCATTCAAAAATGCACTTCCTGTTTATTTTGGTGTTAGAAAGCCAGATGAAATAGCTTCAAAACTGTCAATTCCTAGAAGGATACACAATTAAAATGCAGCGTAGTCTTTCCTAAAGAAAACTTACACCCACATTGTAGCTCCACGGTTTATCTACTCAGAAGTAGATCGGGAACATTCGTTTTGACGTATGGACAACAAAGCTATTAAATAATGCAGCTCAGCGCTTAAATCAATTCACAAGTAGACCACGCACATTTCTTTCTTGAAGTACGGACTACAAAGCTGAATTGATTGTGCATAAAGAGGGTATGGATATTACATTATCCAAGCTACACATTAAGCTAGTTGGAACCCTGCATCCTCCATCGTAAAGACCTAAGCTTGAGCGTGCATCCATTTTCGTGGTTGATTGAATGAGTGGCAGCAGGGGTGAAGGGAGGGGGGGAAGAGTATGGTGTAGCAGTAATCTATGTCCCATCATGACCAACTAGTTCTGCTAGAGTATTGGTTGGTATTTTGAACCCAACACGTTCAAGCTACTAAGCGAGCCTTGAGAGCCCTGAGACGAGCATTAGCAACCAAATTCCTAACCAAATTTCCACCAAGCGGACAAACTCTTCAGTGCTTGGCACAGTTTGTCACTTCAGAGCCATCAAAGACATTGGATAGGCCTGAAAGTTTGCTTACACGAGCATAACAGTCAAGAAATATCATAATTAACATATGCGAGAAACAATATAACCTAGGAAGCATCGACACCTCTTATAGGTTGAGGTATGGTGTCTGACACCTACCGACACCTCCGGACACGTGTCCAACACCTCTCAGCGGTGTCCGAATTTATTTATTTATTTTTTAATTTCGGACACCTCTTGAAGAAGTGTCGGATACCTTGTGCAGAAGTGTCCACACGTAAGGGGCCAAAATACAATATTTCAAATTTATTTGAGGGATAAATCTGGAATTTTTTAGAAATGAACTTTTCGGCCAAACCTTAATCAGATCAACCAAGCAAAAGGTACCTTCTTCTTTCTCTCTCATCTCTTTCTCTTTTCCTTCTTTTGGTTGCCTAAAGCATCCAAGATTGCCGGTCTAGAGTAAGATAGGTCAACATCTCCGACCTCATTTACCGACCCATCTCACTATATAAAACCTCTCCTTCATGCCTTTGGTCCCATGTCTTTTTTCCTTCTTTCTTGTTATTGTTGAGACTCTAATCTTGGTACTATTGAGACATTCAACTGCTTTCTTGTTGCCGACCTTTTTTCTTGTTACTGTTGAGACAATTTCATGTTACTTGCTTTCTTTCTCATCCGTTTTGAACGAAATTCAGTTGCTCCAATTGAGATGTGTGTATATACATATATATTATATACATATGTATATATATATATATATATGTATATATATATATATATATATATATATATATATATATATATATATAATTCAGTGGTATCATGCGGTGTCCAAAATCTGAATTTTTGAAAATTGCGGTGTCCGGTGTCCCGGTCGGTGTTGGTGTCGGACACGGACCGTGTCCGTGCTACCTAGAGTATAATGCTATAAGACACGGCACCAAACTTTGGCGCCGTTGGGTCCAAATGTCTCTACGCAGTCATAACTTTGTCCTAAGAATTTGTTGTGTAACTAATTTTTCATAGTCCATTGGCAAGGCTATTTATCCTACAGGATAAGGCAAATGGCAGCAATGATGAAAATGCTGGAAGCATTTGCATCTGTACCTTGGTTGCCACGTGCCACCATCCATTATGCATTACCTTTGTAGAATCAAAGCACAGAATTTCATGCAGTAATATGGAAAGTATTTTCGAGTATCTTGAAGAGTTTCTTACGCTGTTTTGATGCTTTCAGCAGCTTCAGAAGCATTAGCGTCTCCTTCCACTAGGTATATTATCTTCTTGAGTCCACATCTCTTGAAAATCAATTCAATGGGCAAAGAACACCAAATATAAGAAAATGACTCCGAACAATGAAGATGAGCCGCGAATATAAATGCAAGATTAAGATCCAAGATAAAGGAAAATTCTATTAGAAAAATGAAATACTTCCCACTAAACGAATGGGAACTCGCACAGCGCAAAACCAACAATTTTAAAGCTACAATTACATTAAAGGCTTACAGTGGCAGTGTGCGTGTGTGGGGGGTTTTTTTTTTTTTTTTTTTGGGGGGGGGGGGGGGGGGACAAGAGGTAACCAGAGGTGACGCCAAAACCCTCTGCAAAATACCCACCCACTGCCTAGAGCTAGCAGCTAGTACGGTAATATGCTCCTTAAAACAGAAACATCACTCTCAAGGCTCAACGACATGTAAGTGCTGCAACAGAGGCTCAACCCCATATCACTTCTCATTAGATGGTTGGGTGGGGGCGGGGAGACAAGCCCATCTAAACTAGAGGCATAGATACAAAGAAAAACAAAGGGCGTCCAAAGGTCAAGTCAAAACCCTCTGCAAAACATCCACCCACGCCTATAGCCAGGAACTAGTACGGTGATTTCTAGACAAAACACAAGTAAAATCTGGAAACACCATGATGTGATCCAAAATATGTTATTTAAGCCAGAAATCTCAAGCTATAAAAGGTTAAAGAACAGCGCAACGGCAGCGACGGAGGCGACAAAGTTGCCTGTACTTCTCACTGTTCAAACGGACAACATGAAGAAATGCGGAGCTATCCTTCACCTCCAAGAGCACTCCTAGGCACCTTCTTAATCCTCACCATGCCAGTATCTTCAACCCACTGCAACACCTCATAATTGAAAATAAAATGCTCTAAAGATTGCTCATGGTTCCTGCACATGTTTCCTATTCACCCGAGCTGCCGATGGCAAAGAAGGCATTTCTTGGTGATGTCCAAACACCAATTTGGCATGCAGAACCCACAAATAGTCTCCAAGAAGATGATGCTCCCAGGCTGACCTCATCGAGTACCAAAGTAACAAACGAAGACTCCCCTGTTGTCAGGCTTCTTCATGCGCAGCAAAAACTAAGCACCTCCGACAAGAAGAAATGCACGACTCAATTACCTAGTGCTCAAAATCCCTTCTGAATCTCGAAGCTGAACCATAGCATGAATCACCCACAAAGTCTAAAAAGTGCAAGCCTGGGGCCATGGCCAATGTAAGCTGCTCAAAATCCATGCCCTGAGTAGCTCCCCTTGCCATCGTTAACCTTAAACCTCAACCTCTTCCTATCACCTATGACAAAGGGGGAAAAATCAGGACATTTTTTGGCGGTTCTTCTCCATCAAACCTCGAGCATGCTAGACAGCCCATGCGTCTGCCTCTATCCATGCTGGTTCCTCCCAGACCTCCCATCCATCACTGTCCTCCAAAGTGCTCTCAGGTACGTCCACACCCACTTTAACTAAAATTCAAGATCAAAAAGTTCAAAATCCTTCAAACAGAGAGTACCAACCAAAAGAGGGATGCATTTGTAAGCCAATCAATCAGATTGCACGTACAATCATCCTCATTACAATTTGCAAGAAGTGTGGGCGATTCATAGGCAAGGGCCAACTAGCATGTCCAATCTCTTCCTATATAAACCCGTGCTATAAAAAAGCGACTTCAAGTTAGGCAGAAGGGTAGACAAGTGCTCCTGAGGCAAGTGCTGTCACTTGCATCCAGCCAATCATTTCTGAAATCCGGTACAATCAAATCCCAAACTGCCTTGGACTTGCAACTCAGCTCCAAAAGGCATCCCTAAGAGTATGCAAGAAGAATGCAAAATACCAGCCAAAGCAATCACATTCACTACAGTTCCCACAGCTACTTTCAAGTCAGTTCATCCAAAACTAACCAGTACGTCGCATTAGGCCCATATAAATGGTCACACAGGAGTTAATGGCCAAGAAACCTCAAGTCATTCATACTTGTAATAGATTCCTAATCAGAAAATACTAATTCCATGTTGTAGATAGGATATTCTTGTGCAGATCATCCAATCATTTCTAGATTATCATAAAGGAGTGAGCATGCAAGGGGCCAAAATATCATCATTTTCTGTATATACTTATAAGTACACGTGGCTTACTTCATCTATAAATTGACATAATTGTGCATGCAAACTCATTTCTATGTGAATGTCATGAATAATAATGACTTGTTGTTTCCGAAATTCATGTTACAAACATATGACATGACTTGTTGCAAGAAAATATGTTTGCCCATACGCCTAATGTTTACAGACAAAAGCTACGGATGCAGATTTGACAATCATAATCATCCTGATACCACTTTATCCATATGTATCTGAGAAATCTTTAGAATCAATTCTCGTTCACGCCTACCCCAGCTCTATTTTCATGAAATGGGAAGTTAGCATTAAATTGCAATAATTCTGTTTATGCCCTCCAGTAATGTAAGGCTAAAAAATTGTAATAGCATTTACGCAAACAGCCGTTCTTATTCATTTTTTTGTTTTTTGTGCATCAAAATACATCTTTCTGTTTAACGCAACTTGTTGTCCCTATTCTTCTTTCCTTGATTCTCCATGTCTTGAGAGAAAGACCATGTGCAATTGCATATAACAATATAC
Organism: Escallonia rubra; assembly: GCA_033065855.1. Classification (NCBI taxonomy): domain Eukaryota; kingdom Viridiplantae; phylum Streptophyta; class Magnoliopsida; order Escalloniales; family Escalloniaceae; genus Escallonia; species Escallonia rubra. The sequence goes on from JAVXUO010001785.1 coordinate 7,274, forward strand.
ATAAAATGAAATATTTGCAGATGACTAGAACAATCCGAACAAGAGCACCTATATGATGCAATTACAACCACTAACAAAAACATCAAAATTTGAGTTAAACACAAGGCAATCAAGAATCAATACCAAAAGCCGCACTTTCTGATCTCTATAACGATTATCTCTTATTGAGCACCGTAAATCATCAACATTCTTTCTCTCAACAATAAAGTCGAGAACATATTCACTTGCAAGGTGTTTATGGCGAGCTATCCAGATGCCATCCCCAACAGGCAACCTTCTAACCTATTGAAAAGTCGATGTGAAAATTATTACTTGTTCTAATAAGTGCAGTGGATAGACAAAACGCTAACTTATTCACAGTTTGAATGAATCAGTTCTTCATGTGTGTGAATGTGTTTGCATGTGTATGCAAGGTGCATAGGTTCGATGGTCGAATAGAGACATAATAGTCCCCCAGTCATCAGATGCCAAAATCTAGGCCTCCAATTGAGCACTGATGGTCGTGTTAGATTAAGTGGATGTGACCAAAAGGTCGCTGATATCGCAACAGAAAAAAGGTATATAGAGTTAAGATGAGAACGTCCTACAAGGGAGTAATGCTGTTGATTGAGCTTACCTCTATTTTAATTTTGAACTGACCACATATATGATCAATAATTTTCCTAGACTTCGACCTGGAGACGACAAAGAATTCAAGGCCATGATCAAAAATCATTAAGGTCAACTATGTACATCAGGATAGTATTAGAATCTACACAAAAAAAGGTTGATGTAAAGAGTACAAAATTGCTACAATTCTCCCTAGGAGTATCTTTGTGGTAAACGTCTCAATCCAACTCCGAACACAGATTAACTTCTGAAGTAAAAAATGCTACTAGAGGGGAAAGAAAAATAACCATTACTGGTAAACATGTTGATAGAAGAACTTCTTAACAAGCATATAAGTGATTAGAAAGTGTGCATCATGTGGATTCGAGGACAGTGTAACAAGTTCATTAACCAGCTTGAGGTCCGCTGAAGTCATAGCCTCGTAAAACCTTAATCAACTAGCAAGTAGAGACATATATATATGAGTGAGCTGGCAGGTGTTAGGTAGCAATCAATAAGGCCCCGTACGTTTAGAGTATTTGTTTTCCGTTTTTTGTAATGATGATGAAAAAGATACCTTTTTTTGTATTCGTTTTGGATGCTTTTTCGAAACAGTAGTGAAAAATGTGAAAACACCCGGAGGGTGTTTTCACCTTTTTTGGCTCTCTCTATTCTCTCTGTCAGAGAATACAAATCATGTCCCCCCAATTTTTGCCATGCCCCTGCTCTATCTGCAACTTCTCTCTCTGTCTCTCTCTCTCTCTTCCTATCCTTTGTTCACCCACCGTAATCACCAAGAAAGAGAATAGATCTTCCTTTCTATACTCTTTCTTCACCCCCATAGATCTTCCTTTTTATCCATTGTTAGGAGACCCGGATCAAGAAACGCCTATTTCTTAACTGGGTTTTTCTTGCTTGTACTATCACCTATTTACCCTCCTATTCTCTGAAGAATCCCCACCAAATTTGCGAGAGTTCCAGTTCCAATTGCACCATTCTGGATTTGGTCATTGCTAGAATCTTGAATCATGGTGGAAGAACAGGAAATTCCAACTCGTAGTGAGGCAGTGCCAGAAACTAAACCAAAAGGACGGATGTGTGAGTGCATCTTGGTACCAATCTATTGGTTTAAAATGCTGGCAATGGAGATGCATTGGAGTTTTACCTTTGGGGTAATGATGGTTTATGGGGTAAGTCAGGGGCTTGGAGGAGCTCTTTCTCGAGTTGGCACGGAGTACTACATGAAGGATGTGCAGAAAGTACAACCTTCTGAAGCACAAGCATAAGATCTTTGGGTTTTCTAAATGGATTAAGAACATGGCTGCACTTTTGGGCAAAGTCCTATTTCAATCCGCAACTTGATGAACTGGTGGAGAAGATGGTCGGGTGGAGAAGATGGCAGGCGTTGGAACGGTGGAGAAGATGGTCGGGTGGGCAGGATGTGCACTTTGCAGCAAGGGTAAAAGCGGAAATAATAATGGTAACAGTAATGAAAACAGAAATAAAAATGGTAAACATACAAAAACAACTGAAAAAAGTAGACACAAAAAAGTGATGAAAATGATAAAAGTACACAACCATAATTTGTGATTGGATACGAAAATATTGAAAACGAAAACACAATACAAATACACAAAACAAAAACTATAAGCGTACGGGGCCTAAGTTTCTCAAGCACTTCATCTGCATAAAATCTACAAAAGAGATGATTAAATTCCCTACCACCAACACAAGAATGATCATAAGAGCAGCAATGACTGACAAGGAAAATTAGGCTCAAACATCACTATCATTATCGTGATACTAAGACAAAGGCAGTTTACAGTATGTTAACCAAATGATAATTTGCACATATTCAGAAAGATGATATGTATCCTATTGATTTGAGTAATCTAATAAGCTAAGAATGGAACAAAGTTCAATGTCAAGGCGACGTCATAACCTTTCAGTTCTCTGCAATAATGGTAACCTTGGCACTGCTAACAAGTAATGACTACTAGGCACAAATAACTCACCCCTGGGTTGCAAATTTCTCTCGATCGTCTAATATCAAAATGACTTGGTATAGATCCCCAAATCTCTCTCCAAATGTCAAGGGTGGCAGTCTTAAAGCATTTGATTTGATCCCCAAACCACCTCGAACATGAGTTACACCATCATCCTATGACATGCAAGAAAGAGGAAGAGCAACAAATATCAAGCATTAACATCACGTCTTAAAGCAGGAAGACTCACTCAATAAGACGTCAAAATGCAAAGCGCCTCGAACTGAGCAGCATAAATCTGAAAGCGTGGCTGCAAATGAAAGGTCAAGCCCAACAACATATGAAACTCATGGTAGCTTTATCAAATGCAGAAAGTTAGATGGCCTTCATGAGCTATACCTTTTTTCTTTTGATTGATAGGTTGTCACGAGCTATACTTAAATGAGGACTAACTATAAAAATCAAATATAGGCTATAGCATGATCAAACATCATAGTTCTGGCAGAAGAATCCATTTACACCATGTTGTGGCAGGCCAGACATCGATGATCGTCAGCCACAGATAAGGTTTGTTTAAACAACAATGCTATCAAGAAAAGCTCGGACAAAGAACGTTCAAAACTTGAAGGGTATCAACATCAGAAAATTTCCTAACCGTGTTGCTTACAGTTGATGAGCAAGCTCTCAAGATAGATAAGCTCTGTGGAGAAGAGATCGCGTACAAGGACTTTGGAATATATGATGCCGTGTCATAAGCAGAATCAGCGGATCTATTCTCACAAGTAAGATCTACATGATCTGGATATTAGAAAGTTACCATTAGGACAAAATGAGGTGACCAAAATGAAAACCTTAGTTGCACATGCTGTGATTCCTAAAAGTATTATTACCATCTCTAGATAGGTATGAAGTTGATGATGCAAGATGATCTTCTCGAATAATATTTGGAGATTCCAAAGGCAACCCATAAACTTGTTCTTCTCGAAGACGACACATAACAGCTGGCCAAAGTGAAGACATCTCCTTATTACCAGATGTTTCTGAAACCTCAGCAAAGGCGCATAAAATTTGTTCCTTGGAGTATCCCATGCGAACAAACTAAAAGGAAATAAACTTGAATCAGATATAACATAAATGTAAACAGATACTGGGTATATATGCAGACATAATGTGTTTAACGATGCATAGATATACCTTTAAAGTTAAACAAAAAGAACTAAAACAGAGAACACCGAAAAATGAAATAGTTGTCTTTGATCCCAATCATCATATCCACATGACGAAAAAATTCATATACAATTTATATTGTACTAAAGCTCCATGCACATTGAATGAATGGGCAAAAGCTGACTCCACCTTTTATTTCAAAATCTCTGTTTTTCACAAATTAGTGATCATTCTCTTTCAATTTTAGCAACATTGTTTTTAAACAATTCCTCATAATGCAGGGAGGGGCCAAAGGAGCTAGATGCTATTTCCAACGGGGGTGGGGTGGGGGGGATGGGGGGGAGGCAGAGAGACCACAAGTTCCAACAGAAAAGTGATGTTTAACATGTACTAGGGTCAAGTTTTAACATTCGCCAACTAGCTGGCCATGTGCTAACAAGAAAATCACATGGTTAACTCGATAATATTATCATCTGTTCAATTGGATGCCTCAGTCATGAAAAAAGGTCACATGCAAGGAAGAGTTTTTGACTTCACTGCTATATCCCTCTATAGGTTAAGCTTTAAACATTTGGGTCCCAAGTCCCAACATGCCCGTCAAAAATACGAACTCCAGATGACTGATTACTTCGACTTCACTGCTATATCCCTCTAGGTTAAGCTTTAACCATTTGGGTCCCAAGTCCAAACAAGCCCGTCAAAAATACGTACTCCGGATGACTAATTACTTCGACAAATCATGAAATTGAATAGCGATAGCATTACATTATGGAGATTGCACCTCAAAGACTTCCAACTTCATAATACTTGGTGAAGTTAGCGAGTATACCCTATCAAGAGATTCGGGAGGAACGTTAATAGACTCCTTCTGCCTACTTGATGCAGCATATGGCAAAGCCACTTCTTTCAACAACCCGGCACGAGCACACTCCAAGTATGGCAAGCTAATCTCTGGAGATCTATCACCAGTATCCAAAGCCTCTCTGTTATCACCCAATCCAGATCTCGAGAGACAATCGCGTGCTGCTTCCTTACCTTGTTCAGTCAGCATGTACCTGCACTTAAAGTTAAATAAGCAACAGTCAGGAATGTGCCAAGTTCTACTTGCTTATTGTATGTCTATTAAAGAGCTTCTGGTGTCAGTTGAGACATATACGATGACTACGCACTTTTATTACAGGCCACTAAGCACACGTTCACATGCAAACTATATTAAAGACACATTGTTGCGTGCAATCAACAATGACGAATGCCAAGCTAAGATGATCATAATCGTCACCCTTCTAGTACCAGCACCCTCCTTGCTGACTGCACACCGTGTTGATCATCAAATTTCTGACCATTTTTCTCATCCTGAATTGAATGACTATAACTACAGATCAAGGCCTATATCTAAACTATTGGATTATACCAGAATCCAACTCATAAGGCATTCAAGTGTTAATAAGGGTAAAGGTATGACAAAGTCTTAAGGCTTGGATAGCCTTTCCGTTGTTTTGGTTTTCATGTTTCTGAAAAAGATAAAAAAAGATGCCTTTTTGAGGAAAGATAAAACAGGTACTAACTTTGTCAGACAACATTATCAAGAAAGTGAAAAATAGTGAATTTAATATAACATTTTGAAAAGAAAGAAAACAACGCTATGCTGTTTAGGTAAGATATTGGTGAATACTGTATTAAAACAGGAAAATTAGTTTCTTTGAAGACGGAAATTGTAAATGGTAAACAAACTGATTTTTTTCTGGAAAAGACAAGCAATAAAAAAATTAAAAGGCTATCAAGACATAGCCTAAGGCCTCTTTGTTCAAGCCCAAATATCTCACAAATCAGAAAATCAAGGAAAATACTACTCTAGTTAATTATGAGCCAAATTGAGGAAAAGATAGTTAAGAAATCCGCGCTATAGAAATATCTCCACTAGCACTTCCCATGACTTGATATAACTTATTCGGACATAGAATTCTTCATTGCAAGGTATTCATTCGTGCTCGGCCATCCAGCTGACTACCTAAGTGATGTTTATAACTTAGCCCCGACATTGAGAACCATGTCACACTGGCAGCTGAGAAAAAATTTTACATCAAGCAAACCAAGGAGGGAACTGTACATGACACTATTAGTAACAGAAGGATTTAGTTTTCTAGCCTAAAAGATACTACACTATTTATGTCTAAGAATTTAAAGATAAGGCCTAATCCCAAAACTGTACCCTCAAGTTTACCTAAAGTACAACTTTAGTACCCAAGTTTGAAGGTGTACTAAAGAAGTACCCAACTTTTAAAAAGCGTACCAAATTAGTACCTACGCTGACGGAGCACGGATGCCGTTAAAAAGTCAGAGGGGTATGACTGTCATTATTAAAAAAATGTGTTTTTACATAAAAAGTTCAGGTATTGATTTGATACAGTTTACTTTTCATAGGTACTCCTTTGGTACGGTTTACTTTTACTACTTTTTCAACTGTGTGTAATTGTTGTGAGGGAGGGTGTATAGCTGGGTTTTGTGAGAGTGTGTTTGTGTGAAGTTGTTGAGTTTAGAGAGAGAGGGAGAGGGAGATGGGGGAGAGGGAGAGGGAGAGAGAAAGAGAAAGAGAGTTTTTAATGATTAATTAAGGAAAATAAAATAATCAAACGGTTAAGATAGTGCCAAATCGAACGGCTGTGAAAAGAAAAAGTAGTAAAAGTAAACCGTACCAAAGGAGTACCTATGAAAAGTAAACTGTACCAAATTAGTACCTGAACTTGTTAAGTAAAAACACCTTTTTTTAATAATGACAGTCTTACCCCTCTAACTTTTTAACGGCATCCGTGCTCCGTCAGCTTAGGTACTGATTTGGTACGCTTTTTAAAAGTTGGGTACTTCTTTGGCACACCTTCAAACTTGGGTACTAAAGTTGTACTTGGGGTAAACTTGAGGGTACAGTTTTGGGATTAGGCCTAAAGATAAATACATAGATATATGCGTGCATATGGACATATTTCCCACATCAGCCAACTGAAAATTTTCTCATAAACAAAAAGTGTACCAGGATAAAGCCTCTATCGTATATGGGTTTCTATGACACATACTCATATAGCCCAATTGGATCGCGTTTGAACTAGGAATTGGGCATCCATTTGAAATTGGACAGATGCAATACTAATTCTGCTGCTTGGTGCCCCACTGGATTAATAACATGTGCGCTCAATGTTTAGGTCCATTTCATCAAATCTATTTAATAATGTGTTGGCCCAACTTGAATTCTTATGCCTGCACCTTAAAAAAAACCAAATAGGATGAGTCCAACACATTGTTGTCAAAAGTGTCCAAGGCGTTCGCCTCAGGCTAGAAGCGATTTCAGACGACACTGTAGCGCCGCACCCCGTCGCAAGCAAGGGAGTTCAAAGAGGTCTACACCGCTCTGGAAGAGGCGTGAGGCGACTTCCAGCGTGAGGCGCAAAAATGGAAGGCCTAGTGAGGAACCCTCGGTGAAAGAATTTTTAAAAGGAAGTCAAAGGGTCAAACATCAACAAAAAAAAAAGGAAAAGTGAAGAAGTAGAAGACAATAAGACTCCTAACCCTAGATCAAGCAAAACCAAAGAGGCTGCCCCTGCCTCCAAGAAAAAACAAAGAAGCTGCAGCCACTAGCGTTATTTTTTTAGTATACATATTTTTGCACTTTTTTCTACAAAGAACGCCTTACTTTGCTTAGGCGAGCGCCTCGCCTCTCGCCTCAGGCAGTTGGAGACCATCTTGTGTAATGTTCGTAGAAAATTCTATTAAAAAGTTTTATACGGTTGCAACAGAGCAATAAAATCCTAATTCATACAGTTCCAAATCACAATTCGATTGCATTTGACATTCGAACACTTAAAGAAAATCACCATTTCCATCAGTATGGGATATTCAATCATTTACAACTTAAGAATTGAAGCGTGAAATTCTAATAGTTAATCTAGAACAATATAAACAGATTAAGAGTAACACTGCAAAGGAGGAAGGGAAAAGTGAGAAGTGGCAACTGACAAGCATACTTTGCGGGGCAGCTCGATTTCACAATCAATCCTTTGGTTATCAAGGTTTTCATGCAGCTCCATCCACTGTACCAGTCTCTAGGTGAGCTTCCAAATTGTCCAGGTTTTCCTTTTCCTTTTTCTGGCCTAAGAACATAAAGCATCATAATAAAAATATAAGTGCACCATTCAAGCTTATGAAAATCCAATAGAACAAAGCCAAAAAGTAATAACATACATAATTGGAGCGCGAGAAAGGCCACTAGCTTCAGCAGCGTCAATTAGCTCTTGTTTGCGCATAAAATCACTTCCAGTAGCAGTCCCCCTAAAATACATTGAATAATAAATCCATGTAACTTGGCAAAGGAAACCAGAAAAAGTTATATAAGTAAGAAATAACAGACAAAGTCATCTACCTATAAAGAGCAACCAATAATGCATAGGCAACTGAATTTTTTTGTGGCATGTAGTGTTTAGTTCCCTTATTTTTCTTCCCTGGATTTTTAGAAGCAAAAATTAGCCAGAGAAAGCATTAATATATAATGTGAAAGGAAACATATCAATGTCAAAGCACAAAGAAATTTATGATACTCTTCGTTGGCAATTCTTCACTTCCTAGAGCATCAGAATCAGTCTCGAAAAAGCTTTGCATGAGCCTCAAAATCCATTTTCCAACGCCCCTATAAGTAAAGCCATTGGAGAAATGAGTGTGAGCCTCTCCAGTCCAACATGAGAAAATACAAATGAAACCATTGGAAGATCTCTCTTTGAGCCCCATCCTCCCCCCCCCCCCACCCCCACAACACACGCACAAGACGTAGAGAGTTTCCTTGAGTTGTTTTGTCTAGGCAAAAGAAAGTTTGACTTACCTCCTACATACGACTCCTATAAACAATTCAATTGAACAAGACACAGAGTTCATGATTACCTCCAACCGCAACAAGTATTCATTCACTTTTACTTCATGAATATTGGCATTTGAATTATCAACTATTATGTCAAACTGCTTATCTTTTTGCTCAACAATATCTTTAACGTGACTGTATTGTATCACAGTCAGCCTCTTTCACTCAAGTGATCACATGCACAATTATTGTTGGTTATCCATCTTTGTTATGGCAGGCGAAACAAGAAATTAAGAATCCACAGCTGCCTGGATGGGGGTGAGGGAACGTGGGGAGATTTTCCCATTCTAGCAATGGGGCACACTTGGCATGATTTAAGGTGTCAAGCATGTCTCATGACAAGCACAGTTCGTCAGTTCAAGAGGTAAAGAGAAAGCAGTGGTTCAAACTATCAAGTTTGCAGTTATTTTCCTTCAATAAATCTTCGCATGACCACATAAAGTACAAAGTACACAACCGCATAGACTCATGGTAATTTGAAGCAAAAATCCCCAGCAAAGAAAATAAGAAAGGCTATATGGCTGTTCAACTCTTTTTTCCAAGTAAACATCATAGAGGTATTTCAAATCAGAATCAGATTGTCTGACAGAAGAAGCTGCATGTGGCTGTGACTACAAAAATAACAAGGATTAAGGATTCAACAAAAGTAACTGGCAATAACATCAGGTACTTTATCACTTGAGAAGGAAATTCAGCAGATGTGAGAATCGAGTGAGGAGATAAAAGTTATTAGCAACTACCAGCTGCACCAAACGAAAAAAGGTATTAGATCACAGTCAAGCTCCTGCAGAATTTTAGAGGCATGGGCAACACCCACAGTGCACCATTAACAGACTGCACATTTGTAGTTCTCCTGGAGTCATTATTACCAAACCACGGTGGAAATGGACATAGTAAGAAAATCTTAGTTGCTTCATGCTATTTCCTTCATCATATGACTCCTTTGGAAGACAAATTCTGGTCTACAATATCCTTGCAACGTCAGATCTGGCAATTCATACTTTCATTCAGGTGCATCCCTCACACTGCGTGCATCCTGCTACATGCGCAAGCACCCACCAAAAAATCATTTGGAGTTAAGGTAACAACTTCTGCAGTGGCACAAGGCCACTGTTACCTTGTTCGGAAGTCACAATGAGGCTCTTCCTCACTGAAATAGTTGAGATCATCCTCTCCAACTGAGTAGCAAATATAAGTTTCAACTTGCTGAATTGTCAAGTAAATAATCTTTGCTTTTGTGTCGAGAGATAGAGAAAAATAGGTCAATGGCTTGCCTGATGAAAAAAGAGGACCGCTACGTGCTTTACTAATTCAGACAGGAGAGCTCTAACCGCCACTCACAAGTATGCACTCAAACAGTTCCCCAATTCACTCATAAAGGACAAGCCTTCACCTCCCATACTTCCTTGAAAACCTATCCTTCTAAGTTATGGTTTTGGGACTATCTTTCATCAAGATTAAGCTTAACCTTACGTGCTCTCTCTCATTGCCTTTGTAGCAAAATCTGGTCTTAGCACAGAACCAAGACCTTTCAGCTAAAAGTGGTGTTCACGCAATAATCTTGGTCTGGGAAAGGCCTAGTCCTTCCCTTCCTGCATCGCTGCAACCTCAAGAAACACATCAAATGTTTTCATCTCATTTGACGATAAGCTTGTGCTTGTTTGTAGAGATAATCATAAATAATTGAAGTGTGTCGTTCCCCGAGCACCCTTTGTGCGTTCCAACAAGCAATGATCCACGAAAAACCCACATCAACAACTGGTGTTATGATGAATAATTAACTAGAATCAGACCAAAAAATCAATTCATGATCCTTCACTAACTCTTACTCATACTTCATGTTCCATGTCCATGACCCTTTGCCAGCTTAACTCTCATGTGCACGTTCCTCGAGTATAATTCCACTGCTAGAAGAGATTAAGCTGCTCGGTAGAGCATCAAATAGGCTTCATCGTTGCTGTGCATCCATGCGGATTTGGAAAGGACACACACATCTTGTGTCTTAATTTCTATTACTTTCTCACTATAAATGTGTTTATAAGGGGAACATGGATATCACGATCACAAAAACTAAATTAGCTACAACTTTCGACAGTTATAATTGGAGTTTAATCCACTGTCCTTAAGCTTTACAATTTTTCCTTCTCGAAAATCACTTAACCTCTATTGCAATACTAGCAGTACAGCATGCAATATTAGCAGTACAGCACAAATTTGGCCATGTTACCAATCGCAACACCATATCTACCCATAGCATTTACCAAGGGACCCCATGACCCCCATACTTTTATCTTCTGCCTTGACTATATCACTCTCCAGATCACCCAAATATGTGGACCAAATCCAGCATCCCTAGTAAGTGGACTCACCATGGCCCCTCCCTTAGTTGCAGGATTTTTCAATTCTAGCCACACTCCACCCAGAATCTCGGTCTCATCTGCTCCCGCTACCACCCAAAACCCAGTATAGTAGTGACGCTCCCGCTCTCGAACCACTCAAACACACCGTGCAACCAAGGCCCCTTCATGTCCCATTCTTTCTGCACCAATGATCTACTCCTCCATTGGAGGGCAACCCAAGTATTTGTGCGACAATCAAGTTTTTCAGTCACATATTACAATACAAATCAAACTCAAATGTAGCAAATTGCAGAAATTATCTACACGAGTTAAACTTCCTCAGATTCATGAAAAATCCAGCAACCTGCAGTTTAGCTGTGTATCTCCACCTTTGTTGAGCAAAATGTCAGCAGGACCGGGAAACAGTGCAACGTTTTAGCACGGGAGTGTAAGTAGTATGAAGGTGCAAGGTTAAGTAGAAGATTCCAGGCCCGTGTCACTAAAAAAGGGAGAATACAGCAGCTAAGCAAATTCCAAACCAAAGAGGACAACCCACGCTCCCGGATAAATTAAACCTCAAGCAAACTCTTTATTACTCTTCTAGTTCGACTAGGTACCGCCTTTTGCGTAATGTAGGTTCCTTTGGATGAAGGGAAATTGTAGGCATTTCAACTCAATCACTTCTCTCATAACTCCAGAGACTGCCAGAAATGAAGCTCGGTTCCAGACCCTGATGCATAACCACCATCATGTCTCACGAGTAGCTATTACAGTTTGTTCATACCCAAAAATAGATCTTGACCATGGACCTAGGTAGCACGGACACCAACACCGTGTCCGACACTGACACCAACTGGGACACCGGACACCGCATTTTCCAAAAATTCATATTTTGGACACCACTACTTTTATAATATATATGTATGCATGTATACATATACATACATATACATATATATATATATATATATGTATATATATACATATACATATACATACATATATATGTGTGTGTGTGTGTGTACATATATGTGCAGATATCAAAAACAAATGTCATGTGCTTCACCATTTAATCCAATCTAGCTCTACACTTGAGTCGGTAGAAGTTTGAGTAGGTATACTGGAGTTTTGAAAAATCTGTTCCTTGAAGGGTTTCTTTGAATCAAATGGTAATACTTTGGAGTTCAGTAGAAAAATGTAAAAGTTATGGGATTAGTATAAAAATATCTCAAAGATGATAGGTCAAATTGTACTATCCAAATTTGTCTTGAATTTTAAGTTGCAGTACTTTGTCGGCAAATACCTCTTGGCAGAATACCTCTCCATATTCAAACATCGATGGTGAAGGCAAAGAGGAGGAGCAGCAGTACAGACCCTGAACAAGGTTCAGATCGAACCCTGAACAAAGTTTAGATCAAAATCAATTCAGACCCAGGACATAATTGCTGCCAATCGAAGATCAAAAACATGTTCTCTTTTCCATATCGAGATCTGCTTCTTCTTCTCTTTCTTCTTCATCTTCTTCTTCTTGGCCTCTTCAGCGTGTCTGGTAGTGTCCATACGTGTCCGAAGTTAATTTCTAATTAATTAAATATTCGGACACCAGAAAGCCGTGTCTGACACGTGTCCGGCGGTGTGGAAGGAGTATCGGTGTCGTGGTAGGTGTCGGACACCATACTTTTCCCTCCTAGCGGTGTCAATGCGCTTTCTAGCCATGGAACAATGATCATTGCCACATCAGCTATCCAACACCACATCATATCTTTGACTTGCCACCTGGGGAAACACTGAGGAGGTTGTGATTTGATTTTTCTCTCCCAACTATAACCGCGTGGACTTGGTCAATGATTTCCTAAGAGACCAATTATTTGACAACACTCCTACCACTTCATCCTAGATATCCTGTAATTCTTCGCTGCGGTGTTAGTGTGTTACAATATGACACCTGGGAGTGTTGAGAGCTAAGTAGTTATTCTTAATATGTTCTAAGGGCTTACTAAAAATGCTGTAGAAGGCCCATTTTTTAATACGAGCTCTTTTAACCTCAATTATTATTATAATTCTACATGCCTGTGCACAAACTCCCTCCGTTTCACAATTGCATTCCCCTTTTTTGGTGTATTACCGCAAGAGAATTAGAGTCATATAAACATTGTTTAGAGAGTCAGACTAGAGCAAAATAATGGTATGAACATGATTATATTCTGTACTAGAAATTTGCAAAGAGTCCGAGGGGACAAATTACAGAAAACGGAGGGAGTATATTACCAGATTTTCCCCATCTTGACTTTTTGAAATTCCTAGGACAGATTTAGCATGTGCAATTGTGCAAACATTGTCTTTATTCATTGTTCTTAACGTAGTTTGACTTGCCAGATGACACTTCAATCTATGACAGCTCTTTATGTTTGATGCGGTGTTTACATGGTACTAAATGTATCCTAGGAATCCGGAAGAAGTCGGCAAGGACGGAGTATCACGAACTCTTCCCCTTTGCCGCATATTCTACGAGGACTAATAAATAGAGCACACACCCGCATAGACATTCTCAGCGACCAAATATTGCACGCAAGATAACACACATTGTACAAGGAACAAGGTTAAGAAATGACATACTTGATTTGAGAGAAGTCCTTCATAGTTTTGATGTGGGATTTGGAACTACAGACATTGGAGTAGGCCTTTGAAAGAGTCAAGTCGATGTTTTCCGAAACGCCTTTCGGGCCTTTCGCCATTTCACGCCGCTTGTTCCACATGAAGGCGGCCAGCTCTTCGTTGTCGGCGCACGCCACCTGCCTCTGCCTCTCCATTTTCCAATCGATCTATTAGGGTTTCTGCAAGGTTTCCACAATGCCCAATCTCACTTAACAGTAGGTACATTTGCGTGCTGTTAGTCGGTGTAACGAAGTTAAATCGATCGAGTTCCTCGCAGATACGTTTCAAATGACATGGGCTGATTTGAAACCAAGGGAAAGAGCCCCCAACCCCCGCCCAGTCTGTTATGGAGTAATATTTACGCTCAACCCCTGACGTCTAATCTTTTATCTTTTATCTTTTATATATGGGAGCTGATCCCTTGACAGCGCTGGCCAAATAGGATATCTTGCCAGCGCGATCTGGCCGTCCATCCCGATCCCGAAGGGATGGACGGCCCAGATTGCTTTTTTTTGCGGCGCTGTCAGTCGTCCGCTAGACTGTCTAGCGGACGGACCTTTTTACCATCTTGCCCTCGCGAACCCGTCTGCTACACAGTGTAGCGGACGACATAGCAGGGGCCCACATCTTCCGACAAAAAGTAGTCCGCTATACTGTCTAGCGGACGACTGTTTCCGTCAAATCGGCCACTTCCCCCTGACAGTCCGCACATCAGTCGATGCACGACTGTTACTTTGTCGTTATCTTGCCACTGCTATGCCGTCCGCTATACAGTGTAACGGACTACTTTGTCGTCCGCTACACTGTCTAGCGGACTACTGTTGTTGTCCGCAACACAGTGTAGCGGACCACTTCGAAACCCTAAACTTCTATTCATTCCTTCTTCCTTCTCACAATCAAACTATTCCTTCTTCTCACAATCAAACCAGCGGCGTTGGCAAGTGAACGGCGCAATTTCTTTGCAAGAAATCCTTTAATCGTCTCATCAATCACGTAAGTTCACAAACCAATCCTTTCTTTGTTCATAATCTAGAGTTCATCTTGCGGCGTTGGCAAGTAGATCGGCACTATGCTAGCGTTTGTCAATGTATATACATATATATTATATATGTGTATTGCGTATTATCTGATCACATGCTAGCGCTGAATATGCTAGCGTTGTATGTTTGGAAATGTTTACGCTTCCAACCTTGCCCTCTTTCCATTATTTCAGTTTTAAAAAATGGATTTCAACCCTGGACCAAAAGATCCGTCCGTATTATACGACCAAGCAAACCATATCAGTACGCTCATATGGGATGGTGGAGTAAGATACTTATTTTATCGTTTATATCGTTTATTTTTGCTTACGTATTTCAGTTGCGAACGTTGTATATCGTTTATTTTGCTTAAATAATATTTATTAATTCGTAGGAAAGAGCACTTGTCAACACGGTAGAAGTAAGCGATAATTTCAACGCCTGAAAATTGAACAGAACCCAGAAAAGATTACTGCGTGGGATTGGGTTTGGGATTTTCACGCATGGGCAGATCTTTCAACAACTTGACCGGCACTTAATAGGTGCCCTTGTTGAAAGGTGGAGAAGTGAAACGAATACGTTTCACTTCTCTCTCGGAGATATGACAATTACCCTAGAAGATGTAGGGTTCATCTTAGGGTTACCGGTGACGGGGCGGCCGGTAATCGCTCATCCGTCCGAAGCAACGAATAAGAGGACCGCTAGGGACTTCTTTACTTCGATACCCCAGGATGGATTTAGCAGTGGTGGTATCAAGTTGAAGTGGTTGGTAGATACCTACGGGGTTTTGCCAGAAAACTATACGGGCCATGACCTTGTGCTGTACACACAAGCCTTCCTCTGGTGGGTGATGGGGGCTATATTATTCCCAACGACGTCGAAGAACACGGTCATCGTCAAATATTTACCGTTTTTGCGTAACCTGGCTGAGGTTGGGGATTATGCCTGGGGTGCAGCAACTCTTGCATACCTGTACCCATCTTCTTGTGTTGATGCATCTCACTCACCTTAGAAGGGGTTACTAACGGGTGATTGTGTGCCAGTTCCAGGCTGGTAATAAGCCAATGGTCTTGTTTGGGTTTGTAGCTTACGAACATCTTGACCTGGCAATTTGTGCGCTCAAAGCAGTCCCGTCTTCTACGCGGATATCCTATTTCGTCATCACTGTCATCATTGCCTACGCGTGTCTCATTTTGCACTGGGTTTCTGCTCCTATGGCACTCGTATAAGCGAGAGCATATCTTTCTCGTTATGGTGCTCGTTCTTGAAGTCTTTATTCTAATGCCAAAACCAACCCTCAATGAATACGCTCGAAAACATTCTTCAGCTTCTTCCAACGTAGCAAATGTTCGTCCTAGATACGGATCACTAGCATCTACGGGGCCGTTGGAGCTTGACACGAAATCAGACATTGTGAAACAAGAGCTGTGTAGAAATAGACTACGCTTAACAATCAAATGGCATTTCTAACTGAAAATATTACCTAAAAATTACCTTGGCGAATAGACCAATTTAGGATGACAAACATACCATATGCATAATCTCAAAAGTGTCTCCAAATGAACATAACAAATTTAAATTAGTAAGATAAATAGACAAATTTCATCATGCCCAAAAATCGCATTAAACTATAATGAATTAAATATAAAGTTAACAAATTATACCTTTTTGATGAACATCATGTCTAGAATATCACAAAAAATCTAGAGTATAAAATCACAAATTGATGAATACAGTGACAAATTTCTTGAAGCAAACTTACCTTACTTGAGCGAAGCTTGAAGCAAGTGTTACTCGAAGCTTGAAGGCAGCTGAAAATGGAAGTATGTCCGAAGGAGAAGAAAATTGTGCTGAAGAAAATTGAGTAGGTTTTGGGGATGGGAAATACTGTCCGCTATACTGTGTAGCGGACATCATTGCCGACAGTTCAAAAATAAAAGTACACACAAGTCAGAATTGTGTCAGAATGACAGTCGTCCGCTAGACAGTATAGCGGACTACTTTTTGTCGGAAGATGTGGGCCCCTGCTATGTCGTCCGCTAGACTGTGTAGCGGACGGGTTCGCGAGGGCAAGATGGTAAAAAGGTCCGTCCGCTAGACAGTCTAGCGGACGACTGACAGCGCCGCAAAAAAAAGCGATATGGGCCGTCCATCCCGAAAGCGTTGTCAAGGGATCAGCTCCCTTTATATATATATATATATATATATATATATATATATATATACAAGAGTCACTGTGGCACACGCAATGTGCGAAAATAAAATTAATAGTACAAATTTTGTTATAAAAAAAAATCACGTATTCGTGTTTATTGTTATATTCAGTAAAATGAATTTCAAATTACAGAAAAATAAGCTAGCCATATTTGTTCAAATAAAGTTAGCAAAATATTATTATGGTATCAAACTTTGCCTTAAAATTTTACTTGAACTCCACTTTTTGGTGAATTTTAATTTGTGAAAGGTAGTTACTCACCAATTAAGATTTGAGCAAATTGCATGTATGTCCCTGAGGTTAGGGTATAATTACAGTCAATGATTTTAAGTTTTAAAATGTAACATACCGTGACCAAACACTTTTAAAATATATCAGCCGTGTCCATCCGTCAGGGTTCCGTCCAAAAAGTATACTTTTTTTATGATGTCATCGATACGTATTTTTAAAATGACTATACTACCCCTTGTACTGCATATACTGGATATTCTTAAAAAATTTAAATTAAGATTTCAATCCTTAATTTAAAGATTAGGCTTTTAAAACCCTCAAAATGATTTTTTTTTCTCTATCTTTACAGTCTATTTCATCAAAATTTCTCAATCTAGGGGTCTCAATTTACAAATTAGGGTTTCACTGAAATCCCTATCTGCAAATTAGGGTTTCACTGAAATCCCTAATCTGTAAATTAGGGTTTCACTGAAATCCTCCCGACGCCGGCAGCCTTATCCTTCCTCTCCCCTCCTGCCCCCCCCCCCCCCCCTCATCTTCCTCCCTACGCCGGTAGCCTTATCCTTCCTTCTTTCTTCCCAAACCAAAGCCCACCATCAATTCAACAACCCAAGAAAAAACCCCTATCGTGATTCCGAGTCATCGCATGAGAGAGAGAGAGAGAGAGAGAGAGATGGGCGATTCGCGGTGGGTCAGAGAATGGTCTTGCGGCAGAGAGGGGTCTTGCGGCGTGGTGGGGAGGGAGGGACAGCGGTGGCAACGGGGTACGGCCGGTTCAAATCACGCCGCACGGTCAAATCGAGATACGGATGATCGAGGCAGGCAGATGGGGCGACGGGGAAGAGGAAGAGAGAGGGTGGTGCGGTGACAGGTAAGGGGCAGGCAGACGGGCGGCGAAGAGAGATTGAGAGACAGAAATAAGTTGGTGTTGGGAGGTGGGGGAAAGGGTAATGGCATTTTTCCTTTTTTTTAGGATGAAGTAATGGCATTAAAAAAAATAAGGTTTCAACTAAGGGGTAATAAAGTCTTTTTACGAAAACCGTTAGGGTTTTTAAGATTCCGTTTGGTCAACGGATAAAAGTGTAATTTGTCCAAACTATTGTCCTTACCTGTAATTATACCCTAACCTCAAGGACATAAGTGTAATTTGCCCTTAAGATTTTTATTTTGTGTCACTTTTTTGATGAATTTTTTTGGAATGTCACGTGTCATCACTATAGGTTGGTAGTTATGTAACACCAAAGAGGTGTTACACCAAATCAAGTTTTGGCTTTATAAGTAGTATATATATATATATATATATATATATATATATATATATAGACACACACATCACACAGACGATCCATATCTACTCGGATTAGGATTCCCTGTTGCTATACCCATTTCTGTGAGAGAGAGGGGGAGAGAGAGAGGGGGTTGTAACCATGGTTACTCTCTCTCTCTTCCATCTCTCTCTCTCTCTCTCTCTCTCTCTCTCTTCCCCCTCTCTCACAGAAATAGGTACAACACCCATGCTGTAACCATGGGTTACAGCAGAGGATCTGGATCCATCTACCTCGCATATACGTTTAAAATTTATCCACCACCCATCTGGCCATTCACGTGTGGTTGTGGATGGCCTTGATTTCACTTTTCTCTACTAAAACCCGTCTAAACCAGGTTACTGAAATATTTTTTTATTAAAACTACTGAAACCCGTTTATATATATACACACACACACACACAACTCTTGCTACTCTTAATAGAGTAGCAGTTAGCATTATGGTCCAAAATACCCCTCGCAACTCCTGATGCCATTTAAAATTGTCTGACCGCTACACTTAGCAACCGCTGCTAAGTGCAGAGGTCAGGCGCGGGCCCCAGTGCCCTAACAGTTAGACGGGGCAAATTTAATGCCTTTGTTTTCTTTTGACTTCTCCCCCGCTCGTCCCCCACTTTTTTCTCTTCCCTTTCATCCTCCCCAATTCACTCCTCTGTTCACCCCACCATTTTTACCGCCTCCAAGCTCTTCTCCCACACTAGAAAATCAGTGGATAGTAGCAGTTAGAAGAACGTTGGAAGAACGTTAGGAGATCGGTGGAGAAATTTTCTACTCTATATCCATTTCGAAACTAGTAAGTGTATCAAATTTCCTTCCATAGATCTATGTTATATTTTATGAATTGTAACTTCTTGGGGTTCCATTCATGTTTAGTTTAGGTTTCAAATTATGTCCTATCTATAAAATCAAATGAGAGTTTCTTCAGGGACGCAAATTAGGGCTTTTTTGGTTTTGAAATTAGGGATACGAGATTAGGGCTTTATATGTCAAAATTACAAGTTTATGTATGGATTCAAATTAGGGATTCAAGTTAGGGTTTTTAGGTTTTGAAATCAGGGTTTTTTTTGGGATTCGAAATTAGGGTTTTTTAGGGTTTCAAAATCAGAAATTTTTGAGGGTTTCAAAATTAGGGCTTTTCTATACTTTGAAATTAGTGTTTGAAATTGGGGCTTTGTTATGCTTCGATCAAATTATTATTATTTAGGGATTCAAATTTGGTTGTTTCTAGGGTTTAAAAATTGGGTTTTTCTAGGGTTTCAATATTAGGGCTTTTTCTAGGGTTTAAAATTGGGGCTTTGTAAGATTGGATTTGAACTTCAATAATCTTAACCTTTTTTTTTTTTGTATTTTAGTTAATATTACTTTTTTGAAATGTAAATAGTATGCATGCTAAGTTGGTTTTAAATTATGTGTTCTTGTTAAAGATATAGAGTTTAATCACGGGCCTTACAATCCATCGATCTTTTACGATGATGATGACCCGTAGAAAGAGGAGTTTTAGAAACAATCCAAAACACGAGTCATCTACAAAAGTGGAGACTAAATGAGGAGCAACAACTCATCTTAAGTCAGTAAGGTGTTAGTTTGTTCACTGTCCTATCTTCTTTTTCTCGGCACAACGAGTGTCTTATATCTGCTCTAGTTGAGCGATGGAGGAGCGAGACAAGCACATTTCACTTTCGATTTAGTGACATGAATATTATATTAGAGGATGTCGGCTTTATTTTTCGGATTCTCGTACTATGGGAGACCCATTACTTCGGGTAGGGCGTCCGCATCGGTAGCTCAACTTGCACGGCAATATTTTCCAGAAATTTTGTCCGAAGCTATTACATCAAATGGCATCAAACTTACGTGGCTAAGATGGCAGTTCGGCGTGTTACCCAATGAATACACTCCCCATGATTTAGACATGCATACGAAGGCGTTCTTATTGTACATTATTGGAGCTATATTGTTTCTAATGCATTTGAAGAACACGATGCATTCGAAGTATATGATGTTCTTGGACGAGGTGCAACCATATTCATGGAGTTCAGCTGTACATGAGCACATGTATTGAGCACGATATAAAGCCACGAGAAAATATGCTAAGTTAACCTGCTTGTCTTTATTACAGGTATGAGTATTTATATTTTTGGTTAATTTGTCAATACGTTTTGGATTGCTTACTAATTTTTAAACAATGTTTGATTTTGTAGATTTGGCCTTATGAAAGGCTACCTGCAGGTCGTCCTCTTCCAC
Organism: Escallonia rubra; assembly: GCA_033065855.1. Classification (NCBI taxonomy): domain Eukaryota; kingdom Viridiplantae; phylum Streptophyta; class Magnoliopsida; order Escalloniales; family Escalloniaceae; genus Escallonia; species Escallonia rubra. The sequence continues at coordinate 27,939 of JAVXUO010001785.1, forward strand.
GAGATGATTCTGAATTGACGTGGCTTAGGTTATTGGCCAGGGAGCATAATTTCCCGCAGACGCCCGTAGAAAAAGAAGGGTAGATCCCCATCACCGCTTGAAATTTTATCAGGGGGAGCTGGAGATATTAGAGGCATCACAAGTCAAGTGGCAGCCTTACTCCAAAGTGATGCAATGGTTGGATCAGTGGAGTTGGCAACTACTTTCGTCATATGTAATGGGCGGTTTGGTTGGGGTGCCTTTCAATCATTTTAAGATATGTGAGTTCCAAATTTCTGATCGCGCAATGATGCAAGATGGATGTCTACAAGGGATACTGAAAGCCGTTGTAGACATACGGCCATTAGGAAGGGTAGAGGTTTGAACTTCGACCAATTTGATGCATTGGATATGTTGCGCGATGAGATGCACCAGTGGAATAGATAGCAAGATACATACGATAGCCTTGTATCGATGAAGAACCCGAGCACTAGTATCGAGGAGTACATGGAGTGGTTTCTCAGGGTAACGCGCACGAGGGTAAATCGCCCAAACACATTATGTCTTGATATCATACAATGCTTTCAACCATTCATGATTGTGCAAAGAGTAGTCATCCATCAACTTGGCCCACCTCTCCTCAAGCACATCGATCGTCAACGATTTCTTGACACATGTATTGAAATCACTCTTGAACATCGGATGGTTTGCATACACATTATGTAGCCTCTTGGGATATGTGTTGCTTATGTGTCATGTGCACAAGCCATGGTGAGTATCTGACAAGACCTTGGCGATTGCATTTTTCATTGCCCAATCTTGGTTGGTGATGATGGTTTTGGGGGGAATATGGTACATTTCTTCTAGCCACGTTCAAATAACCACGTAAATGACTCCTCCATCTCATCCTTAAGAAGGGCAAAGCCAAACAAGATTGATCGCTAGTGGTGGTTCACTCTGGTAAATGGAACAAAAGGCATAGAGTACTTATTTGTACGGTATGTGGTGTCAAACGTCACAATATCAAAGTTTTGGTAAGCAACCCTAGAACGAGCATCCACCCAAAATATTGTACTAATGTGGTTCTCATTATCTAGTTGGATACTATAGGAAAATCCGGAATTCTTACTTTGAAAGTGCTTGAAGAAATCAAGCGTAGCTTGAGAATCATTTTTATTGAAAGCCTCTCTTCTTTAAGAACGAAGTTCATTTCGAAGGTCTACCTCGTTAAAACTCAATTCGTCAACTCCCCCAGCCTGACTTGAGAAAACCCCCATCATTCTAGAAGGTGGTATCTTAGCCTTATCCATTGTAAATATCAATTGTTTGTGTGTCAAGCTTATTTGTCGATGCGAATGAATTTGACCAACCTTACTAGGGGTCATCAGATGATGATTATGGCTCAACTCGACTCCCCTCACAACCCAATGATTTTTGTTTTTTCGGTGTACTACATACACATGGGCCTTACACCCGGTACCCGAAAATGTGTCCCTTTTTTTTGTCTCGTTGGCCCTTTATCACTGATCTGAACCACTGGAGGTACGTGTTGTGCTCCTCTATGACACTCAAATAATCAAGAAAAAATTTGGTCCATTTTGGCGCGTTTTCTAGTAGTCTTAATTCTAACACTGAAATCAAGCTTTTTCGAATATGCTCTATAGTATGCTTCAACTTCATCAAATATTTAAAAGTTTTGACCTTTATAAAGTGAATCGAAATCTTTACTAAAATTATTTCCTCCAATTGCATCCATGTTTTATGTTGAAATGTACAGTGAATAATTACTATAAATGCTCAACACATCATAAAATGAACCTAGAAATAATGTGGTGAATTGAAATGAATTGACAATGAGAAACTTACTATGTGCTGTTGTTGCTTTCAATTCTCTTCTTCAAGATAATTCCTCCAACTTTTGTTTCAAGATAATTACTTTGGATGATTAGCTTTAAGATTATGCAAGTAAGTCTAATTGAACTTGGATTCTAGCTAGAGATTGTGAGTTGATGGAGGATTGAAATGGTGGAAGTTTTCAATTGGGAGCTTAGAGTTTATGGAGGATGAAAAAAGGGTTAGGGATATATATATATATATATATATATATATATATGGGAAAAGCAAATATAAGGCTAGCTTCACGCAACTTGCGTGAAGCTAGCAACTGAAACGACATAGCTTTGGGAAAAACATATGTAGTCTTTTTTTTTTCTTTTTCCTTTTTTCCTTTTTCTCTCAGTCCTTTCCCCCCTGTTTTCCTTTCCTCTGCGTCTCTGTCGGGACCTAGCAACCCACCGCCGCAACCTTCCCGCGCATGCCACCATCACACCCACCGTCAACCATCACCGCCCCAAACTTCTTCCGCCAGCCACCGTCACCCGTCACCGCCCCAACCTTCCCTCGCCGGCCACCATTTAACCAATTTATTTCCTTCATTTTCTCTCTCTCCCTTCTCCCCGTTTTTCTTCTCTCTGCCACAGGCATTGGTTTCCTTCCACTATCAGTAATGTAATTGCCAGTTTTCACACTTTGTGTTGAGAGAGAAATCACTGGCTGAAGGATTACTTTCCTGCTAATGACCAAACTTTAATTCGTAAGGTAAACGAAATTTAATTCAAACAGATTCCTGGGTTGGGTCTCGATCAGAGGCAAAGCAAAAGCAAAAGGCAAATAATCCTTATGGCTTCCCTTCTGCCAATGAAATTTGATTTAAGAACCCAAATGAACATTGACCAAGGTTCTCTCTGCTGAAGAAATGAAACTCAGTAACGCCAAAATCTATGGTAGTGATTAGTGACGGTGGGTTTGGTGGTGGCCGGCGCAGGAAGGTTGGGCGGTGATGGGCTACGGTGGGTGCAATGGTGGCCGGCGCGGGAAGGTGGGGTGGTGGCTTATGACAGTGTTCGTCTGTGGTGTTGGCGGTAACTATCGCGACATGAGGATGATTGCCGGTGGGCGTGATGGCGGCCGGTGCTGGAAGGTGGGGCGGTGATTGGTGACGGTAGCCGGCGCGGAAGGTTGGGCGGTGGGTGCAGGAAGATTGGGGAAGGTTGGGCAGTGGTTGCAGCGGTGGGTTGCTAGGGCCCGACAGAGAGACGCAGAGGAAAGGAAAACAGGGGGTAAGGGACTGAGAGAAAAAGGAAAAAAGGAAAAAAAAAAAACAATGACTACCTATGTTTTTCCCAAAATTACGTCGTTTCAGTCGCTAACCTCACGCAAGTTGCGTGAGGCTAGCCTTATATTCGCTTTCCCATATATATATATATATATATATATATATATATATATATATATACACACACACACACACACACAGAGAGACAGTTTTGAAAGTGAATTCAATTATGAGATACAGAGAAACGGTTTTACAGAGGTAGAGAGTTTGAAAAGAACTCTTGGAGAAAGAAAATGATGGATACAACACAAAGCTAAGAGGATAAATACTTATTAGGTAGCGTGGCAAAAAAAGAAAGTGTCCACGTAGGCAGTGAGGTGGACATTCTCTCAGTTTTAGCTTTCATATATATATATATATATATATAATCCCTTCCTCTGTTTTTCCCACATAGCTTCCTTAAGTTCCCAAGTAGCTTTCCCTCTCAGAATGGTTAAGCCATAATACCGTTAAGAAAAGTCATCGTCTTAGAGTGTATCACAGGCTCATCGCACTCCAGAATGCGTTCATGTTGCTTCTCGTAGGGTAAATCTTCCTTAACTTGCATATGCTTAAACTCAATAACACGAGAGGGATCAAAACCATACTTCCTCAGGGTCCAAATGAAACATATTATGTGTATTTGACAAATTAGGAGGTAAAGGTAGATGATAAACAAGTGTACCAACCCGCTCCAAGATCTTAAATGGTCCAGTGTATCTCTTAGTTAATTTACATCCTTTCCAAACCTCAAGATGCCTTTCCACGGAGAAACTCATAAAAACACAACATTAAATTCAAGTTCACGATGCCTCATGTCTGCATAACTCTTTTGTCGACTCTTTGTAGCATTAAGCTTGCCTCAAATCACATGAATTTTTTCCAACAATCTGGACAAGGTCTGCGCCTATGAACTTCTTTTCTTCATTCGTGTTCAGACATATGGGTAATCTGCAACTTCTTCTGTAAAGAGCATCAAACAATGTCATCTGAATGCTAGCATGATAACTATTATCATGAGCAAACTCAATCAATGGTAAATGACTATTCCAATTACCTTAAAAATAAAAAACACAAGCCCTGAGCATGTCGACCAACGTCCGAATAGTCCTTTCGGATTGTTTGTTTTTGTCTATGGATGAAAAGTTGTGTTAAGATTCAACCTCGTACACATGTTCTCTTGCAAACTGCTCTAAAAACATAAAGTGGTCTCCGTCTTACACACTCGGCAAAGGCGCTCCATGCAATCTAAGTATCACCTGTATGATCACATTAGTAACCATCTCAATAGAATCCTTGCTCTTATGGAAAAAAATAGTGTTAATTTAGTCAAACGATGAACTATCACCCATATTGCATGATGCCGCTTTACAGTCAGAAGTAGTCTAACCACAAAATCCATCGTATTATGCTCCTACTTCCACTCAAGAATAAGAAGTGGTTGCATCATTCCAATGGGCCTCCGATTCTTTGCTTTAATCTCTTGACACACCAAACATTTACCATAATGTCAGCCACCTCTCTCTTTATGTTATTTTACCAATAAGCATCACACAAGTTTTGGTATATTTTGGTACTACCTGGGTGAACTGCAAAAATTGAATATGAGCCTCAAATAGAATTCTCTCCTTAGGTCGGATTTGAAGGAACGCACAATCTAGTACCCACACAAAGAGCACAATCATTATCCAGTCTGAAGTAAGTGTAACCACATTTCTTAACTCTGTCACTAATCTTGGTCAACTCACGATATGATGTTTGGGCCATCTTAATTCGCTTGAACAATGATGGTTGAACTTTTAGGTGTGCCAATAACAACCAGAATTTGGACATCTTATCTCAATCTCTAACTTCTCCAAATCTTTCAACAAGTGGGGTTTGTTTAATAACCATAGCAGAAAGTCTTCTCTTACCTTTTCTACTTAGTGTGTTTGCCATTACATTAGCTTTACCTGGATAGTACAAAATGGTGCAATAATAATCTTTCAACAATTCTAACCATCTTCTTTGTCTCATATTTAATTTCTTTTGCGTGAATATGTATTTCAAAGTTTTATGGTCTGTATAAATCTCACACGATTCACCGTACTAATAATGATGCCAAATCTTCAATGCGAAAATCACAGCTGTTGATTCCAAATTATGGGTAGGGTAATTAAACTCATATGGTTTGAATTGTCTAGAGTCATAAGAAACTATCTTATCATGTGGCATAAGCACACAACCAAGTCGTTGTCGCTATGCATCAGTATACATAACGAACCCACTGGACCCAGATGACAGCTTAAGAACTGGTGCTGAAACTAAAGGATTCTTTAATTCCTGAAAGCTCTGTTCACAATTTTTTTGTCCAAACAAATCTGACAATTTTTTCTTGTAAACTTGGTCAAAGGAATAGAAATGTGAGAGGCAGCTTCAATAAATCTTCTACAATAATCTGCCAATCCCAAGAATCTTTTTACCTATGTCACTGGAGTTAGTCTCTCCCAATTCACAACTGTTTTAGCCTTAGAAGGATCCGCAGATATCCCATGTTTAATCACGTAACCCAGGAAAGACACTTGTTATACCAAAATTCTCACTACTTGAACTTGGCATAAAGTTTATGTTCCCTTGGAATCTGCAAAACTAGAATCAAATGCCTTTTGTCCTCCTCCCTACTCTTATAATAAACTAGAATATGGTCTATGAAGACAATCACAAACTAATCTAAGAACTTTCCAAGTACCTTGTTCATAAGGGCCATAAATGCAGCATGAGCATTAGTTAAACCAAAACTAAAAGCAATCTTCGATACATCCTCATTTTTCAACTTAAGCTGATGGTACCCAGAATGAAGATCTATTTTCGAGAATTACCTGGCACCCTGAAGCTAACCAAACAAGTCATCAAACCTAGGGAGTAGATATTTATTCTGAGCAGTTATGTGATTAAGCTCATTGTAGTCAATACATAAACACATGCCCCCATGTTTCTTCTTCATAAATAGTACTAGCGCACCCCATGGAGACACACAAGAACGGGTCATACCCTTGTCTAAGAGTTCTTGCAACTGTTCCTTTAGCTCCTTGAGTTAAGCAGGTGCCATTTTGTAGGTGCTTTGGACATAGGTGCTGCCCAAATCAACAATAAACTCAATCTCCCTATTAGGTGGAAGGCCAGGCAAGTCTTCCAAAACACATCCTGAAAAGTCACACACAACAGGGGCATCTTCTACTTTAGCATTGGCTACACGTGTATCATGAACATGAGCGAAATAAAGATAATTGCATCGGTAACAAGTATTGCAGTCTAATGCGACAAAATATGTGTCTATTTGACAGGAAAAAAGCGTATAAAAACTCTTACTTCAAAGTAACAAATTAAATGTCAAGAATAACCTCTTTATTTTAGATCGATCACAACTTTATGCTTGCATCCCAAAAGAATACACTAACTTTTTTCGTTTTCTTCTCCTTTGTCTCTAAAAAGATACGAAGACTCTTATGTCTTTCTCAATCTTATATAATTTGCTTATGCAATTCTAATGTGACTTGAAGTCTAACTGCAATTAGTATAACTTATAGTCCTCAATTCTAATATAATTCCAATACAACTTAAATTCCTAATCCTAGTCCAAGTAAAAATATATTTTAATGCCTAATCTAATCACATTAGCCACTAAATAATATCAAATCCTAATTTCGTCACTAGAAGGGCTTCCAAACAAGCTCTATAAGTTCCACTACTTAGTTTAATTATTAATTACACAAATAGCGTAAAATATGGGGTATTACAAAATAACTATCTTATAGGACATGTTCAGTTTTTAACGTTTGAAATTCATTCTGAAAAGTTTGTGCCACGATAACTAGGCTTAAATTTTTTGTATATATCTATATCTCTACAGTTATATTTATGCTACTTATAAAGGGAATAGTCAAATTGGTGTAAGGACATGTTTGATTTTCACGATCTAAATTTATTTTTTACAAAATGTAAACACTTATATGTCATGCTTGAATTTTGAACAAATTACAGATTAGGAACTTTATTTTTGTACATGTATCGCGTGTAATATGATAACTAGTACGGTATATAAAGCTAACATTTTTAGGTAGACCTTGTAACTCCATTTTTGGTATTAAATTACTACGGGTCAAAAAATTGGCACTTGGCATTAAAAGATTTTTTTTTTCAAAAAGTAATTTCTTTAACGACAGATTTTATAAGCAACACTTAGCGTTGATTTATATGGGCAATATTTCATTGCAACCTTCAACGACATTTTTTTAAATAACTGAAAGTTGTAGATTATTGAAACTTGGTGCAATAGGCAATTAATGAAAGTCAAAGGTAGAGAGGGAACAAGGGAGAGAAAGCTAGAGAAAGTAGAGCATTTGGATTATATCCCATTTTTTGGTAGAGAGGGGGGGGGGGGGGGGGCTGAAAGAGGAGTCAACCGGAAATCAAGGTGAGAAATTCGACGAGAAAGAGCGTGCAATTACCCGTAAACATCCAGACTTATTCCTTCAAATTTATTTAACGTTTTGTGTATGAAGGGGGCTAAGGTTTCTGGATATGTGTGAGAGTGCAATGGCTTTTACAGCCATAAATCTGTGTGTGAATAGTGTGTGTGAGTGAATGAGTGAGAGCGTATGAGGGGTGTGTGTGTGTAGGTGGGTGATGCTAGGCACCCGTAGTGGGTGCAGTGCACCGTGTGTGTATATGTATGTGTATGAAAAGTGCATAGACAATGTGTATGCGTGTGTGTGCAGGAGTGATGGGGTGTGTGTAAATCGATTGGTCTACAGTGTGTGAGTTGTGTGTCTTGTATGGAATCTATGTTGTGGGTAAATAAAATGTGTTTGAGCGGGGGGGGGGGGGGGGAGGCAAAGGAAAGGGACTGCCGAATGCCTTTATGTGTATCTGTGTGTGCGTGTATGTGTGTTGTGCTTTTGTGTGTGTGTTTAATGTGTTTGTGTGTGGATGTATTGTGGGTAAATAATGTGTGTGATTCTATAAAATTCAATGTTTGTATTCGTGTATGTGTGTGTTTTCGTGTTTGTTCTATACTCTTTGTGTGTCTGTGTGTCTGCGCGCGCGCGTGTGTATTTGTATTGTGTGCGCGTTTGTGTAATATGTGAGCAGGTGTGTGTGATATGTGTGTGCAATATAATGTAATGAGTATGTGCGCGCGCGAGCGTGTGTGTGTGTGTGTGAAAATGAGTGTGTGAGGATTGGGAGGGACAACCGTGAGTTGTGTGAGTGTGTTTTGTTTTGGGGTGTGTGCAGATAAGAGAGGAAGAAGAAGAAGAAGCAGTGGGTTTATGCGTTGGGTGGTACACTGTGCTTGCACAGGTGTACCACGTCTACGAGTTGTGTTCAGTCGTACTTGAGATGACCCACAACGACCGTTAGCTCGTAAAATTTTACAGTACAATACCTTAGGCTAGGCTACGTTATAATCTTTGGCAAATTTTCATATTTTTCTGAAATTGTTTAGTATTTCTAACATTTTCTACAAGTTTAATTTTTCTAAAATTTATTTTGGGTCTTTAAAATTCATATTAAATTCTAAAAAATTATAGTATTGCTTTTTATGGTACAAAAAAGTCCCAGTTTAAATTTGACAAACTTCAGAAGTGGTTTGGTATCTTTACATGTATCGCATTTAATTTTAAAAAATGAATAATTTAAAAATAGTTTTAATGTTTTTTAAATTATGATTTGATTTTTTTAATTTTTATATATATTTTAAAGCTGTAACAAAAATTATGGGACTTTGATTTGAGTTAGAAACAATTATGATTATTTTTGGGCTTTTATGGCATTTAAAAGAATTATTTTTAATCACAAAATATTTGAAAATTCAGAAAATTGATATTCGGACTTTATATGTTGTTTAATGCCATAAAAGTGCTTTATGAGAATTTGATTTTGACTTTTGGGTTAATATTAAGCCTTGAGGACTGTGCTGAGTTTTCTGGCTAAGTTTGGTCGTATGTGGAACCTGCTTGGATTTTCATTATGTTGAGATTAGGAGTGAGCGTTGTTTGGGTAATTGATATTGATTTTATGGTATCTAGCGTAGATTATTTTCTGATAAATGTCTTACTCAATTTAAGTTAATTCAAAGGTGGTTAAGGTTGATTAGCTTAGTATAACTTCAGATCGAGGTAAGGATATTCTACCCGAACCCTACTTCACCACTTTGAATTCAGATGTTTATTCTAATTATTTCGTGAATTCCATTGGACTCTGGTTTAATAAATTGTCATAAAAATGTTTGGATTTGCCCATGAAACTCTACCTTGAACCTTAAGTGATTGTTCGAAACTCTTACTAATGCTCGTCTGTTTTGTTTATTCAAGCATTATACAACATGTTGAATTATGTGTATTTCTTTGACGTGAGATAGTAAATATGAAGTGTTATAAGGTTGGTATGTACTGTGGGTGTTATAAGGTTGGTATGTTCTGTTTGGATTGCATACTAGTACCTAAATGGACTACTTTTTATACATATGCATATGTAGTATGTGCTACTGAGCATTGCCAAGGTGGCTTTGCTATTCTATACTGCTCATGTTCATATCATCTGAACGTGTTACATTGTATCTGAAAGTGATTTCTATTGACATCTGATTTAAGGGATTGAATTCAAAGTGACTCGTCATACTCTTATCAAAATGTTTGTGATCATTTGAAGCTTGTTGTAAAATCATCATTGAATTGATTCTTTGAATCCTTTTCTAATACTTTCACTTGGTCGTTGAGCACCTTACTGAGCTCTCAAAAGCTCACCCTTATTTGATTCCCTTCGGCAAGGAATGATCACCAGTAGATTGTTTGGGGATGGGTTTAGAGCATGGGTGAGAATCTGGAGTATCGGCCGTTATTTAGATTAGTATGTCCTCTGCGTGTGTAAATACTATTTAACTCGCTCTGTAGAGAGCTTAAGTCTCTTTTTATTTATGACCATATGTATTAATGAATTGGAGGCATTGCATTGATTAGAAGCTATGATTTATGTTTTAAAAGTTGGTTATTTGAATTGAGGTTTTTATGTTATTAAGTAGTGATTATTTTAACGCTCCCAGAGTTGGGGGGTGATAATGCTCCGCAAAAGTTTGGGGTGTTAAAACTTGGGATTTTTCGGTCGTTACAACTTTGGTTTCTATATTGGCATAAAAGATAGTTGATTTACATCCTAAAGACCATGCTTGATGTTATAATAGTATCTATACATACACTGCTAATAAAAGATATAGCCAAGTTGATGTTTGATGTAACACTGAAACTCATTAAGGTAATGACAAGTGGCGCATCTAAATAATGCACTTGACAACTATGAGTTAAAATTCTATAATTAAAGCACAAGAATAAATATTCACCATCTCTAATAGGTACCTTGCACTTATTGATAACTTCTTCTTTTCTCTGATTTTGTGCATACATCGCATAGGCCACGGCTACTAGTACTATTTATAAGGAAATACCCAAGTTAGTGTAATGTCATTGTTAGTGCTACATAACTACTTGCTTAAATAATAACACTTGGATTAAAACTGCTTCGACAAAGTCCCAACGGATGCGGTCAAAGGCTTTACTCATATCAATTTTGAGTGAACCGAGAGCCTGTTTCCCAGATTTTTTGAGACGGATAGAATTTGTGAGCTCTTGGGCTATAAGAATGTTATCCACTATACGTCGTCCTTTGGTGAAGGCATTTTGGTATGGGGAGATGAGGGAAGGGATAACAATCTTAAGACGATTATTAAGGACTTTGGCAATTATTTTGTAGAGAGAGTTGCAGAGACTGATAGGGCGGAAATCACTCGGGTGGGAAGGGCACTCAATTTTGGGAATGAGAGTGATGAAGGTCCTGTTGACTTCAGATAACAAGTGACCTGAGTTGAGGAAGGAGAGGACCGCCGAGGTCAAAGACTGCCCCATAAAATTCCAGCATTTTTGATAGACAATGGGAGGAAAACCGTCAGGTCCGGGAGATTTGAGCGGGCTTAGTTGAAAGACTGCCTGCTTGACTTCAGAGGCTGTGAACGAAAGATCAAGATCTCGTGACTGAGCTGGAGAAAGATGGTGTATCAGATTGCCTACTGATTCGAGGGTTCGAGATTCTTCGAAAGGGAATTCAGGGACAAGAACTGATCTGAAGTGCTGGAGAAAGCAATCTTGAAGTTCCGAATTGGAGGAACATGTTAAACCCCAGGAGTTGATGATGTTGGAGAAGTTGGACCGGGATTTGCGAATACGAACGGAGGCATGAAAGAACTTAGTATTGCGGTCACCGAGTGCCAACCAATGTTCCTTGGAGCGTTGTTTCCAATAGAGTTCTTCACAATCCATCAACCAGTTTAGTTTATCGTGAAGTTCGTTGTTCTGATGAAGAGATTGAGGAGAAGGTAAGTTTGCCTGAACAAGTGGTAGTTGGTGTCGAATAGATTGAATCTGAGCATCTATCTGGCGAAAACGGGACTGTCCCCATAAGGAGAGATTATGAAGGATGAGGTGATGAAGACGCATAAGACCATATAAGGGGGACCCAGAGACTGATGTGTTCCATAGCATTCTAATCAGATCAATTCCGTCTTGATGTTGTAACCAAACTGCCTCAAAACGTTTGGGGAACTGATTGCCTCTGAGAGGAGGTTGGGACTCTAGAAGTATAGGGGCATGATCAGAACATTGAATACCCAGGTTGGTAATGGTCGCCGCTGGATAAGCCAAAAGCCAATCAGAATTGGACAGACAACGATCCAGTTTTTCAAAGGTACAGTCAGGGGCCTGGCGACCGTTGGTCCAAGTGAAGGTGGGCCCTTTCCAAGCCACGTGGATGAGACCATGGTGTTCGATGAGGTTTTCAAGAGAGGCATGCCCGGGGTATCGATCTCTGTTGGTACCTGATTTTTCCTCCGTGGATAAGACTTGATTGAAGTCACCAATGAGAACTAATGGTCCAGAAGTCGGTTGGAGGGCATGGCTAATATCGGTCCACGTCTTCTTGCGGTTTTCAACCACAGGATGGCCATACACAAATCCCGATGTGCAAAGAGGAAGGTTATTAAAAGAGAGAGAGAGGAGGAGGAGATGGCAAGAGTGAGAGAGTAAGGATCCAGACAAAGGTTTTTTCAATCCCACCCAAAGGCCACCTTTGAGACCTTCCGGGTTATGTCCAAAATAAAGCTCAAAACCGTCTTTGCGGAAGAGAGAAGCAACTTTGGAAGACTCCATCTTTGTTTCTTGGAGAAAGAGGATATCAGGGTGATACCGGCGGATCAGAAGTTTGGCTGTGCGAGCTGTGCGGGGTTGACCCAAACCCCGACAGTTCCAGCTGAGGATTATCATTGGGGGTGAAGGGGTTGTTCAAGAACAAACCCCGAAACCTGGCCAGGTGTAGTAAGCAGAGCCGTAGTGAAAGGAGTTGCCGTTACAAGACGTGGGCGTTTACCAGATATGGAGATCCTGAGAGGACTAGAGGTATCACAAGTCTTTCTTTTCCCTGAGAAAACTCTGCCTGTGTTGTGCCTTTGGAAATTAGAGTGAGCTAAGACTGAAAGTAACTCCCCTTGTCGAAGATTTCGGATGTAGGGAGTTTTTAGGAAGGTAGAGGGAGGGGACTCAAGTTTAGGTCTTAGGCGTCGGTTGTTGGCAGCAAAAGAGAATAGATCCAAACATTTACGTTTGTTAATGGAGTTAGCAGAAAAACTTGGAGTTAAAGATGGGGTCGTTGCAGGAGCAAATTTGCCATTCTCAAGGTTGAAACTAGTTTTCAACTTAAGAATCAAACCGCTAGAAGAATGAAAACTCAGATGTCGGACTGAAACCAAAGAGTCCGAAGTCCAAAATGTACAGGATCCCTTGATTATTTCGAAAAAAAGGAGGGATACAATTGGTCCCTTTAGAAATAGAATAGATGGATAGATCCGTAGAGGAGACGGCAGGTCCAACCCCAACACTAAAATAGGCCTCAGTGTCATAACCTCAGCCCCCAAATCCCTTTTCTTCATTTCCATCTGCTAAAAAAAACCCACTATGATTCTTTTCTTTGGTTCCCTGATATCTGCTACCCATTTGACCCAAGTCCTTTGTCTAACGTCACGATAACCGTACGTAGTGCTCTGCTGGCCGCGTTTGCCTCTCGTAGGTCCCTTCTTCCAAAGAGAGTTGAGTGAAGAGAGTTGAGTGCAGAGATGGAGTGGGAAGGTGCGGGATGTCGCCTGAATTAGGCGAGGGCCCGAATCGGTCAGTGAAGACTCCACGGATTTGATCAAAGCTGGGTGTTTCAAACCGGGTTTCGAAGCTAAAAGCTTGGAGGAAAGGATCTTGCCGTAGCCAGCGGAGATGAGATCTCGGGTAGCATAGGTGCGGTCCAAACAGAATTCACCGGAGTGCTCGAGACCGGAAGTACAGGGAGCTTCAGCTTGTGACGGTGAACGGAAAAAGGAGGCAGCGATGCCGAGGAGCTCGGAGCTGTACCAGGCCACCGTGAGCACCCTATTTTCAGATTCTGAGTCCTGTTTGGACGGTGGAGTACTTATAGGTTGCTCTGCCTCGCATCGGAGTTTGTCAATTCTTGGAAAGGTATTTGGCCGGGAACTGTGATTTGGCCGGAAACTCAAAGCAGTTGGGTAGTGGTGGGGAGTTACTGAAGCATATGAGATGTTTTCATCGGAGAAAAGGTTCCGACAGGAGTGATGTAGAGAGAAAGGGTGACTCAGGAGAGCTACTGTGAGGCTAACCGAAAGACCAAGGGAAGGGGGGGCGAGAATGAAGGATGGTACGTCTTTTTGTGGGAGAGAAATTGTGGGTGATGAGGCTCTTTCTCTTTTTATTGGGGAAAAGGAAGATTGGTTGAGAGATCGGGTCATCAGGGGGAAAGAGGGCACCCAGAGTAAGGGGAGTGCTGTAGTAGGGTGAGCATGAAGAGAGCAATGAGTACATGCTTGAAACAGGGGAAATTACCTTATGGAAATCATAGAGCGTGTAACAAAGGATGAAGTGCAGACATTTATAGTGTGCAAATAACAAAGCATACTTGGAGATAAGCAGGGAGTAAGAAAAACCTGGAGGTGTGGAAGGGCCAATTATGCGGATACGCTTAGCAGGCAAGAGAGTTCCAGTATCAGCATTTTCCTCACGAGCTCTCTTTGGAGGAGAATTTGGGGCAGGATCAGATTCCGAGTCAGTGCTTGGATCAGAAAAGTACACATAGGCACGCAGAGCTGCTTTATCTGCAGGCTCTTCTTTCTTATCTGTGATATCTTCCGGAAAGGCTTCAGCATATGTTGGAGCATAGAACCGCGTCCCTGAGGCTTTGAATTTGCAGGGGTGTGGTGTAGAGAATTCTCCGGGAGAGCCTATTACCGCTTGAATTTCCCAGTCCAGGTTGGAGATGAGATGCTTCAGGGAGGAGTCATGGACCATAGTGTCATTGCCGTAGCTAAAGTAAGGGTCAAATAGCCTCGAGACAGAATTGCTCATCCTGCTCTGAGCATTGATAGCGGCCTCAAGAAGTTTTGGTTCCTCAGAGGGGGGTGGGTTAATGGGCGAATGGATTGAGGTTAAGGGCTCCTTGCCTGGACGGTGAGGGATCTCAGATGAGATATCCGGGGCGAGAGACTGCTGTGAAGACGAGGAGGGGGTATAAGCTGATAGAGAGGACATTGGAGTAAGATGGTTGACAGAAGGGTGTGTCGGATAGAATTTCCGAGGAGTAGGTTCGAGTGACAAGGGAAAATGGGTCGGGTTAGTGGTGTGGGTAATTGGCAGGCTAGCAGGATAGTTGGAGGGGAGACCGACTATCCGTAGGATTTTTTGGTAGAGATCTTTGTGGGAGTGGCCCCACTCAAAACCAAACTTGGTCACCAGGTTGAGAAAGCCAGGCTCTTGGGGGGTAACGTGGGTAAAGGGGTCTTCAGCAGTAATATGTGGGGGCCAGTAGTTTGGGGAGGAAGGAACAAGCTGGTCTCCATTTTGGTGACCATAGGGTGAGGAGTCCATGACTTCATTCACCTGGGAATGGGATGCAGAGTAGGATTCCAGTTTGGGTGAGGGCACTTCAGGTTCACTTCCATCTGAGGCAGTGTGGTAACTGAGATCTGGAGAAGATGGAGGGGATTGAGGTGGTAAGAAGGATGAGTAGAGATAATGCAGTTCAGGGCCAAAGGGAGTGTCAAGTGATTCAATCTGGGAAGTCCGATTGAAATCAGAGTTAGGTAGCATAAGTAGGGAAGGTCCATACTGAGGTTCATGAAGTTCAAACATGGTAGGGTGAGGAAATAGGTGTTGCAGCCGAAGGTAAAGTTCATCAAAGGCTTGGTTGACAACCTCCGCACTTTTGGTGTAGATATCTAAGGAGTGTCCAATGCATCCACACCTGTAACAAACTCGGAAGACTCGTTCGTAAGCGCAGGAGAGCCAGATGCTGGTATGATTAAGCAGGGAAAGATATACACCAGAGAGAAGAGGCTTGCAGATTTCCAGTCGAATTTGGATGCGAAAGTAGTCTTTGAACTTCAAACGGAGTGGAGACCAGTCGATACGGAGAGTATGCCCCAGAAGATTTCCGATGGTTTGGGCCAGATTGAACGTATAGCAATCGCTCGGGATATTAGTTACGCGAACCCAAAGGTCCGCAGTCGGGAAGGAGAGAGAGGGGTAAACCATATGCGGTGTCCATGGTCGGAGAAGGAGGAGGGCCCCTTGGATAGCCCAGGGTCCATTTGAGAGCACCAGGTGTGCTTCATGCTCAAGGTCAAAATGAAAAAGATAGATTCTGGGAAGTTTTTCAACTCTTACGTGGCCCACTAAGTTCCAGTTGTTGTTGACAATGGCCTGAAGAAGGGATTCGCTGAAAGTTTTGACATCACAAAAGGATCCTATAAGCAAACGAGTGGTTCCCATCCTTTCGGCTAAGACCAGTTGTTCATTAAGCTGTAGCATGGGGCCCCGACGCGGTTGAGACCCGTTGGGTAGAAAGTGAGTGGGGACAAGGGGGAAAGGGTTGGGTAGAGGGTTAAGAGGACTGGTGGAAGATGAGTTATTGTAACGGTTAGAAAGTGGGGAGGATGATGAAGAGGAAGCCATAGTCACCTGCTAAAGAAAACCTGAGAGGGGACCTGAACACTAGCAGAAAGATGAAGGGACCTGAACACTCCAGCAATATTTCCTCAACTCGGGTCAACAAATCAACTCCTCCAAATCCACTCTCTTTGTCAGCCCCAACACGCCTACAGCGTTAGCCAACTACTTTTCCCTCCAACTAGGTATTCCTGTCCTTAGTTCGGCTGGCAATTATCTTGGGACTTCTTTGGATATAGTTACCCACCGCACGTCCTTCTTCCGGTCTCTTGTCTCTCGCATTCAGAATCGTTGTGCGGGTTGGAAAAGTCTTCTTCTTAATAAAGCTGGTCGAGCCACTCTCATCAAATCGGTTCTCAGCTCCCTTCTTTCCTTTCATATGCAAGCCATCCTTTTTCCAATTAAAATTTGCAAATCCATAGACTCTATCCTCGCCCGCTTCTGGTGGTCTGGCACCAACCTCTCCCGGGGTATCCACTGGATCAACTGGCAAACCTTATGTGGTCCCCACTCCAACGGGGGTCTAGGCTTTCGGTCCTCCCATTATCTGAATAAAGCTCTTCTAGCTAAGACAAGTTGGCGTATCTTGGAGTCACCCTCTAGTCTCCTTGCTACTCTTCTCTGTTCAAAATATTGTCTCCGTTCACATTTTCTCCAGATTCAACCCAACTCACGGTCTTCATGGGGATGGAGAGGCATCCTCGCAGGACGTGACGTCCTCTTATTGGGTTACCTATGGCAAATTGGGAATGGGAATCGCATTAATCTGTGGACCGATAACTGGATTCCTTCTGTTAGCCCCACTTCTCTCACTTCTTATGAGACTCATTCCCCTCCGGTACATCTGGTTTCCGACCTAATTATACATGGCCGATGGGACGAATCCCTTATTCGAAATATATTTCCTGACCATATTTCTGAACAGATTCTGGACATTTACATTCCTTCTAGTGGTCTTCCTGATAGCCTTCTCTGGAATGGTACAGTCAACGGCAACTTTTCGGTTAGCTCGGCTTACTTTCTACAATACTCCCAAACTCCTGGTTTCACGAATCATCCCCAACCTTTGGAATCCACCTCCTGGAACCAAATATGGAAACTGCCTCTCCCACTCAAAATGCAATTCTTCGTGTGGCAACTGTCTTGGAATCGGTTACCATTACTCAGTTCCCTCAATCGTCGGGGTGTCGATATCAGCACCGCTTGTTCTCTCTGTCACCTTGACATTGAAACAGCGGGTCACCTGTTTTACTCATGTCCGACTCTTAGAAGTACCTGGTTTGGGAGTGGTCTAGGCATTCTCACATCTATACCTATTCCCTCCTTTAAAGAATGGTTAATAGCCTGGATACACCGTCCTCCAGATCCTCCTAACCACAATGCTTATCCCCAAATTTTATTCTTCTCCATTCTCTGGCACATCTGGCTATTCCGTAATGCTTGCATTTTCCAATCTTCACCAAATCTTGACCCTTCGAGCATCATTACTCAATCTGCTGAACTCACCTCCCACCTAACCAAGCAGCAACAGAGACTTACACCCTACTCCCTCTCCCACCACCACCGCAAAAAAGCCCGACTACATATCACCACCACCTCTCTTAAACAACCCAACCCTTCCTTCCCAGATGCCTCTCCCAGGCATTCCAGCTTCCCTAGTCCTTCTAATCTCACCCCCACTTACATATTCTTTTCTGTGATCTTCCAAAGGACATCCAGAACAGCTCACTTAAAGATAACAGCCAAATCAAGAGTAGGATTAATCCTGGATCACCACTCACATTCTTTTCTAACCCATTCACAGCAAGAAGCCGATGCACTTGCCCTACTCCTCTCTTGTCAATGGGCGTCCCATCATTCTTACTGTAATATTACTTTTTTCTCTAATTCGGTTTTTCTTCATTCTCAGATCACAGGCCATGAAGGTCCGATAGCCAGGATGCAACCCATCTTTTTTGATATCTACCAGACTTGTAGTCTGTTCCACAGCTGCTTCATCACTACTGGTTTGACCGATGACTCCACAGCTTCGGGGCTTTTGTGTTTGATGCCATCAACGCCAGCTACTTAGTTTTGTAGCATATAGTATATTTTGTGCACCTACGTGTTGACCGGATGTTTGACTGTATCTTCTTCTTAGCTTGTAAATACTCTTGTCTTGCTTTGTAACTATTTTGTACTCCTCTTTTGTTGAAATGCAGTTCTATCCTTAAAACCAAAAATAATAATAATAACACTTGGCAATAATTTTTTTGAAAACTCATTGAGAATAGATCAATGTAAACATTAACTACATTATAGAATCTATATACTATATATAAAGTAAGCACCACTTATGGTGTAACAATGTAGCTTTGGTGTTGCATTGCTATCTTTGTGACAAGTTTCAACAGGTTACAAGAGGATAAAAAATAATATGTTTCAAAAGTTGCCAAATTTGTTTATTTTCTTTTGATCGTAAGTTACCAAATTATATCAGTAACTACATCATGACGTAATTTATGAAATTGAAATGTTGACCGTACCACTAGACCATACCCAGATCTTCCTAGCAATCGACCATCGTGATGTCCTTTATATATTATTTTACCTTCATAACATCAATATCCAAATATAATTTTTAAGATTACTACCAAGTGAGAACAACTTAATTTTCGTATGCATGCATATTGGGCACACAAAATTTATAATCATGTGTGTGAGCTTAGGACAGTATAAATAATGTACAAATTACACATCACCCTTATGGTGAAGCCTTTTTTAACCTTCTAATCATATTCTTCTAGAGGGCGCATGAGTACATGGAAACTTGCAAAATGAAAATACAAGTTTAGAAACGTAACCTTGTATAGAGATATACCAAAGCCAGTCAGGATTTGGTCAGGTGGGGCGCATGTCTCTACTCTTCTAGAGTATAGTTCTCTATATGCAAATTTTGAGCAACGGTGAACTTAAACCCCAATAGCTCTGGGGGGCGTGGCCAACAGTCCTATCATAGGGGCAGTCGTTAGGCTTAACTAGGGCTTTCTAGCGCAGCATTGACAAGAATGAGGGTGATAGACTTGTCCTCGACCAAATAGTTGAGAAGCTCTTTGATTGTGTTAAATTTGATTAAATAACAAGGAGCAGGCTCAAGCTGCCTTCTCTTATCAAGGCGTTCATCCTTCCATGGGACTGGCGCTTTTGGGTGTTATCGTTGTCACTAACGACTTCCATCATAGCGTCCAGGGCGTTTAGAGCTTAGATTTTAAGGTCTTTGACGAGCCGACCGTGTCATAGGTGCATCATCCAGCCTCTTTAATATGGCGCTAAGATATGAGCTTGAAGGTTTCAAGATAGACCCTATAGATGTCTCTCATGTTCTTGATACAGATTGGTACATGGTGTTTCATCCTTGCTAAAGTCAACGTGCTGCAAGCTCTTAAGGTTAGATTGATTGAAATAGGCGTTGAGGTCCACCTTGAGGCTTTAAAAAATGCCGTTAACAATGTTCAGTCACTCTGCTTCATATTGAAAGTTTGTGAAGGAAGAGTTGAACTTTGTCAAACCAGAAGTGATTGATACCTTAGAATTTGGTGGTACCAAGAGTAGCCAAGTCCATTCAGGAACTTATGGTATCTCAGTGATTCAAAGTTCCATCCTCTCTGTAATGTTTTAGGAAGCCAAGGAAATTAGTAAGGTGCTCGTGGACATTGCCCTCTTTACCATCAAACAAGGTAAAGGCTAGCTACTTATACTTTAGAGGGTAAGGCCTAGGTTGTAAGGTTGCTAGACTAGGGAGCATGAGTAGATAGTCTAGATGATGAGTGAGGCAATGATGATTCTTTGAGATGGTAAATGATGGCGTCCAGATCATGCTTGGTGACATATGAAGTAGACATGGTTATGATTTTTTGTTTGTTGGGTATGATCTTGGCGCTTGAGCCCCCAGATGGAATAACATGAGGTGTTAGGGGAATGACATTGGTCAAGAAGGATTGTGGTGGGGGCAACTTCTTGGCGTGTATGTACATGAGTAGCACCAACGGTAGTAAGCCCCTAGTCAGGAAGGGCCAACTAAAGCAAGTCAAGGGTATAACTGGTGTTTTAGCATTGGTCAACCATGTTGGGGTTGGGTTCCATCTAAATATTATTACTCATCTTTGAAGTACTCTAAGAAAATGGTAGGCAGGTCGTGGCGGTGACAAATTAGAAGTTGTTACAGCACCTGGCCAAGGTCAACTTGAGGTGTGCAAATATGGGACTGTGGCCAACACGACATGAGCCGCTAGCATAATTTCCACAAGTTCTAATGCCAAGGGCCTGGAGGACTAAGGCAGTGGTGGTCGAGACATTAAGACCTGGGTAGTGCCCATAACTAGCCCAGTCATAAAGAATGGATCCGAGCAGCTGGGGTACACCCTAGAGCTAAGGCAGGCACAAGGTTGAAAGCTGTGAGGCCTTGAAAAACGAGTAGCTGTGAAGTTAATACATGGATTGATTTTTGCATCTTAAGGATCGCAGCCATGGGAGTGACTCATAGTGTTGAGCTGGTGATGGTGAGAGCGAGGCGCTGGATTGCGGCATCAACGATAATGATAATATTGGGCGCTCGTCCATCTCAGAAGGCACCTGAAGACGGACAACATTGGTCTCATCTTGCTTCTCAAGGCGGTCCCACTCTTTGATGGCCATGCTAAAGCTTTAGCTGGTAGTCCTGACGGTCCTACATTGCTGAGGTATGATGGTTTGGATGTGTCGGATAAGGGTTGCACTTCATTATAATGCTCACCTCCCCAGTAGAGCCGCCAAAATGATGCCACGAAAATGGTTCTGTAGTGTAAATGGAGGTGCCACAAGGAATGCAATCTAAGTCATCTAGAGCCAAGATCTGAATTTCTGAGTCATTCTCTATCTATCTCCTTTTAGATATGATTCTTCTAGAGTTGAAAAGTGAAATGTGAAAATAGTTTCATAATTCTAAATAAAATCTCAAAGTGCACAATTTATAGCAGTTGGAAAAGCCATTCCATCAAGCAATATGTGGCGCTTCCTCTGAGTGACACCTCACCTAGTGGGCCACAAATGCCAGTGTTCCACAAACTATCAAATTGCATTTTCACTCGGCCTACCTGCAGAGCTTCGTTCTATCTGTCTATGAAGACAAACTCATATAGTTCTATTGTCACCAAAGAATGCCCTTGATCTAGCCTCCAACCCAAAACCTTTTCTGAGTCCCATGGGAGGCGTCGAGAAACATAGAGAACTTAATAGTGGTGGAGAATGCCTGACACCTAATGGCTGGCGAACTAGGCACGATGCTTGCCACATACATGTTCCTGTTTGAAAATGATTTAATGATCCCTAAGGATGACGATGTAGGGTCCCTCAGGGTTAGAGTACGCATAATAGTCATACACACACCCTAATAGAAATATTGTCCTAGAGGAGTTGCCTATCTCGAGGTGAGTCCTTGTGTCGTAGCACATAAAGTGCGCCAAGGTAGTGTCTTGTAGAAGTCGCCCACGCGATGAGCCACATTAATTTACCAAAGGAATCACCTACTTGTCGGAGGAGGAGTTTTCTTATCGGAGCACTCAAATCTCTCTGGCAGAGATAATGTCCCCGAGGAGACACATATCCCAAGGTAAGTCCTTGTGCCTGAGCACTCAAAGTGTGCCAAGGCAATTTCTTAGAGGAATAGCCTACTTGACTGGCCTAGGCAGTGTATTGGAAGAGTCGCCTAGTGCTCTGGCATGAGGACTTCTCTACTGCCAAGTTGTCTAGTCCTCCTGAACACTACCTCAGAACGTCAGGTAGGAGACTCCTTCAACACTACCTCAGCGCTTCGAGTAGTTGACTCTTTCGAGAAACTACCTCAGCCTGTTAGGACACTGCCTTAGCGCACTACAAGTTTTTTGGCACTAGGGCTCAATGTGGGATAGGCGACTCTGTTAGGACACTATCTCTGCCAGAGTGTCTTCCAGACTAGTCTACATGCTCCGCTGGGGGTTCTTTGTAGGTGCCCTAGATACCATGAACTCGGGTTATTTCTAAACGGGATGAGGTCTCTAAGATGGCATTGTGCCTAGTCTGTCTGGCTGTTGGGATTGGACCTTCCCCACCCTTGTCAGGTTCTCTGCATCTCTCAACGCCCCACCCCCCTCACCCTTCCCGGGGGGATTTTTTTAGAGCTTTGGACTGGTAGCTAGATCAAGGATGTTCTGTGGCTATACCAGTGTTGTGTGACGCAGTCTCCCTAGATAGACATAGTTAAGTTGTACAAAAAAACACCAAGTGAATATGCTACCCCATATTTCATTGAGCATCAACATTTATGGCACCCTCGGCGAGTTATCACTCCAAGGGATTGCCACGTGTCTATTGATGACATGACTTTTCCAACTCCTAGAAATAGTGGAATTTAGAATTCATTTTCAGAGCAGAAGAACTCATTTTGACATGGGGGTAAATGCTATTTGCCCCATGTACTTTCAGCGTTATGCAATATGGCACCCCTCACTTTAAAAACTTCTACTAAACCTACCTCCACTATCCAAAAGTGGGTGCATTAACCAAACCCGTTACTGAGATATTAAAAAGACAACATTACCCTATTGTTTTTCTTTTATTTACTTTATTTCAGGCATTCATTAAATATAAAAATTATAAGGGGCCAAAGTGCAACTTTTACCCACCGTCTATCTCTCATTCATTCACCACCGCAACGCTGCATAGTTAACCCACCATGAAAACCACCATCTCCAAGAAGTCTACCACCAAAAATAACCAACTCCAATAGACTCACCACCACAAACCACCATCGTCAACAGGCCCACCAATTACCACTATCGCCGATAGACCCACCACAAGACCATCGCCAATAACCCCACCACCGGAAACCTCTATTTTCAATAGCCCACCACCGTTTTCCATCGTTGCCAACAATCCTACCATCAAAAAACTCTCATGATCCCAACCTCAATCCCACTATAATAAAAAAAACTCTCGTGATGTCAACCTCACTGCAAAAACTCTCCACCATCCTTTCTTCACACCTTTGCATCTTCTCCATATTTTCTAGGCGCAGGTGAGCTCTAGCAAAGTGGGTAGTGGTGAAAATCGATGAAATGGGTAGTGGTGGCGGCAAGTTTTTTAAGTTTAGGGCAGTGGATTGGAAGTTGAGGTGACAACCATAGGTAGGGCATTACATAGAGGTAGGTGGTGGCATGAACTCTCCGCTGCCGTCTAGACTCGCTCGTGGTTCTTTTGCCCCCACCACAGGCGATGGTTGGTGGACTTGGTGATGCTCCTTAAGTGAGCCGTTGGTGATGGATATGGCTTAGATGGGCTGGATTGGTGATGACACTAGAGGTGTTGGCGGTGATTCAATGGTGGCGCGACGGCGACATAGATCTCTTATAGCAGTGATGGCGGTGGAGATCTCTTTTAGCAGCGACGGTGGCCTCATTTTAAGGTGGGGGTAGAGAGAAGAGAGAGGATGAGGAAAGAGAAAAGATATTAAGGTTAGGTTTTTATGGTGAAATGAAAAAATCACCTTTAAAAAATGTAGTTTTATGCCACTTGAAAGGGCGTTTAGGTAAATTAATTGCTAATTTTAAATTATGGGTATATTGGTCTTTAAAATATTATTCTGGACTTCAAACTATTCTCGCTAAAAATGTAGTTAATTTGGAAGGAAATCGTCTAATGTGCCCACTTTTCAAAAATAGAGGTAGGTTTAGTAGAAGTTTTTAAAGTGAGGGGTGCCATATCGTGTAACGCTGAAACTACAGGGGGCAAAGATCATTTATCCCTTTTGACACTTTACCTTCTCACTTTGGAATGTCAGAGTTAAAGGATTCTAGAGAGAGAATGACCTTATACTTCGAACTCTGAGCACTAGAGCCATGGACCCTTACTTTGGACCAAAGCAACGGACTCTTGACTTTCGTCGCGTCTTCACTCCGTGCCTTCACCCTTCCAGCAATGTCATTCCAAGGCTGTGTTTGAAAAACCTTGGTCTCTTCCTTTGCTATGTCTTTGCTCTATCCAACATGATCACACTTGGCTTCTGACTCAGACTCTATTCCTTATGGCACATCCACGTATTATTGTGAACCCACTTCCTTGGCATCATGGTGACTCCGTAAGGGAAGTGAGCATCACAGTACAGTTCATTCTGTCTAAGACACCCAGCCCATTATGCCTCAACAACGCGGGACCTATAAGGTTACCACCCAAAGCCTTAACCCAAGTCATCAAATAATAGCATCACCTCGAGGACTAAGAGAAGACCAGTGTCGTCCGGCTCTAGGCTCCACCCATGATGGACGCATCCAATGTTGTCACCTTTGTTGATGCTACAATCCAGCGCCTCCCTCCCACCATCGTTAATCTCGAAGATTCCCAATAAATTTTCATGGCGGTGATCCTAGAGATACAAATATCAATTCAAGTCTTAACTTTGTTGCTGCCCATTTCTCAAGGTCTTAGAGCTACCCACAGTTTGCCCGCCCAAGCTTTAGAGTTGACCCCTTCTACCCTTTAGAGTCTAGGCAAGTTATAGACATTAACCAAGTCCAGTGTTGTTCCACCACTTTGTTTGTCCTCTGCAACCTTGTCACTCGAACTCGCGGAGCCTTTTCCTACAGCTCCCAGCTTGTTGACCACAACTATCATCACTTATACCCCTCAAGTCAACCTTGGCTAGGTGCTGCAACAACTCCACTTTTAGCACCTACGTGCCTCGCTTTACCTTTTATGTAGTACTTTGGAGACGCTGAATTTATTGGGATGGAAGTAACCCTGATATGGCTGGTCAGCACCTGAACACTGGCCATGCCGCTGACTTGCTTTAGTTGACCTTTCCTAATTGTTGGCCTACTGCCAACTGGTGCTACTCATGTTCAAACCACGCCCCAAGAAGCTCCCCTTTTTCACCAGCTTCTCTACCAAAGTCATCCCCTCATTGCCTTAGATCACCCTATCTAGGTGCTAAGACATCAGGATCATCCCCGCCGGACACAAAATCACTCTTATCTACTTCTATGGCACCAAGCATGATCTGGCCACCTTCTTCAACCATCATAAAGATTCATCCTTGCCTCACTTCTGCTCTAGGTTGTCTGGCCATGCTCCTTACTCTGGTAACTTACCACCAAGCCTTACCTTGTAAAGTACAAGCAACCAACCTTTACCTTGTTCAATGGCAGATAGCAATGTTCACGAGCACCTTACCCATTTTGTTGGCTCCTTACAGCATTACAAGGATGATGACACCTTAAAACTCCATGAATTACACAAAAACCAAACTGGGCTTGTTGCTCTTGGTACCACCATATCCCTAAGGGTATCATCCACTCGTGGTCTGACAATGTCCTGCTCTTTCTTGACATGTTTCATTATGAAACTGAGCATGTGACCATCATTGACATTGTCGGTGAACCCCAGAGAGGACCTCAATGCGTATGTCAATTGATCTCATCTGAAGTTCTTGGAATGAACTAACTTTAGCAAGGATGACACCTTCATACCTATTTAGGCGAAGAACATGAGTGATATCAATATGATATACATTGAAAACCTAAAGCTCATATCTTCGGATCATCTTAAGGAAGCTGCATGATCCACATATGGCTTAGCTGGCCTATCAAGGACCTCAAAACCCCAAGCTCAGAATGCCTTGACCGTTATGTTGGAAGTGGTCGTTGACGAAAACAACAATCGTGGGACCGTGCTCCAAACTACCCATGCAACTTCAACAAAGTCGGAGCTTCTCAAGGAGAGGATTAAGGACAAATCCGTAACCCTTCCTCGTGTCAATACTAAGCCTACATTGCCTTTATCATAAACGATTGGCCACACCCTCAAGAATAACAAAGGCTTCAAGTTTGCCTTTGATAGGAAGATTACATCCAGAGAACTCAAACTCTAATAAGTGGAGAGTTTTGCCCAAGCCTTGTCCAGATTTAATGCACCTATCTTATATGTATTACATTCCTACACTAGTATTTTTTCTTGGCAAAAATTGCATAGAATACCCTTATGGTTTGGTCTAGTTGAAGAGCCCCCTAAGGTTATAAAAATTGCAAAGAGACACCTAAGGTCACAAAAGTGTTGCATCAGACGGTTCTCGCAATAAAGCAAATGAAATGTCTAAATTGTCTTGTATACAAAACATAGCTTTAGTGGATTCAACAGTTTGTCACCACAACCTTGCACCGTAGCCAGCTCTTCTTCATCATCGCCAACAGTTGTCGCCCCTTATTCTCCTCATCACAGCCCCGCCTTCTCACCATCATGATGGGTAGATGATGGTGGAGCATAAAGTAAAGGCGCAAGCATAATGATTTTGGCAATTGAATGATGGTGTTGGCGACAGTACACGTGGTAGGGGTTAACAGTCGGGCTACTAGCGGCTACATAGGCTTTATGGTAGGTCGAAGGGGCTGATGGCCTCAAGCACGTGGCTTGGGTTGATGGCAGGGCTGCAGTAGCGGTGCAGGTTTTATGGTGGATAGACAGTGCTGGCCGAAGCGCAGACACACGGGGCTGGCATGGTGGCAGACAAGGGGGTGCTAGTGGATAGAAATGTATTGGTAAGGGTGACAGCTAGGGTTAGGTTTTGGTTAAAGTGGAGAAAATTGAGACATGAGTGGGTGAGAAAAAAAAGGATAGTACTTTAGTCTTTGTAACATATTATTTGTTACCAAATCCAGTTTTGAAGAGAATGAATATCATGTCCCATCAACCTGAATGATTTCTCTAATTGTTGCAACAAAATTAGCCTACAGGGGGCAATTTCCAATTTTTGTAACCCCAAGGGCTTTCTACAACTCGGCCAAACCACAAGGGTAGTCTATGCAATTTTCCCAATTTCTTTCATGCTGCAGGTATCCATGTACACATCAACCATCTATACAAAAACATGTTGCCTATCTATGTCATTAATGCAAACTTTCCATCTTCTGACTTAATATATTCTTCAAGTTACAATTTTTTCAGGCACAAGTCTACTGGCAAGAGCCTTGAGTGTCAGTAGGCATTCCCTGGGTCCTCAAGCAAGCCAAGGTCCTCGCTTTCCACTTGGCTTTGCATTATTTTGTACGTGGTACGCGGGGTGGTTCGAGCCACGCTACTTAGTCTCAGGTTTGTTCGTCAACAACGATCCTGACGTACATGACACTGCAATCGGGCATGCATGCAACATGTTTTAAGCTCGATGCATAATCGACGCCAAGTTTATAGTAGCCCACTTGGCCTCCCATAACTTCCGTGTCTTGACTTAACTTCGTCATCAGCGACATCTCGTTGATCTAGGCACTAACTCCCCCATCAAATTTACCATGTCAGGGTTCTTCCGTCGTCAGCTCGACTCAATTTTTCAATGTTTGTCCCCCCCCCCCCCTCTCTTTCTCTCAATTTGGTCCCTCATGATTGTGGCATCAATTTTGTGCACCCTCGACCAGAGCTCACGTTATTACTTATTAAAATATTTCAACTCAACCCCCCAATAAGTCGAGGACTAAGGTGGGTTCCAAAAAAGAAAAAGGAAAAGCTTGACCTCTTAGTCTGTCCTCCATACCCCCTCCCCCTGCGGCAAGGTACGTTTAAAAAACCCAAAGCGCTAGCCAAGGTTCCTCACAAACCCACCCTTGTGGCCCAAGCCCATTTCTCGTTTCACATCAGCAACCCTAACCCACCAACCCCCTTGGGCTGACCCCTTTGCACGCCCTCCTCCATGCACAACCTAAAGCTGCTTTAGCACCCCCCCATCTCGACCCCCCCTTAGGCCCTAAATAGTCGCGGCCTATACCCCATCGTCACCACCCAGCCATGACCAAAGCTTTGGTCAGCCTTCCTTCCACCTCATTCCTCCCTCTTGTCCCCCTTAGGCCCTCACCCCTCACTTACCGACAGTCCCTACCGCCTCGGTCGTCGACGCCCTCAGCTAGAGCTGGTCACGGCCTGAGCCACCCGACCTCTTTTTCTTCATCCCACCACATCCTCAAGCCTAGCCCGAGCCCTTTGGCCGACCCCCACCTCCATCCCTTCCACTAACATCCCCTCCTCATTTGGCTGGCCCACTACCTGTCCCTCTTCCACCAACACCTCGTCCCACAAGTATGCCCCATCTCCCTCCTCCTTGTTAGTGTCGCACATTGCCAACGCTACCCACTTCTTATTCTACCTTCTTCTTCTTCCACAAAACTCCTCTTTCCATTTCGCCAACCCATTGGGCTAACCTCCTCACCCCTATCCCTTCCACCAACACCACTCTCCCACAAGCCCGTTTCTAACACCCATTGGCCAACCACCTTAGGCTACAGTCTCCATCACATCCCTCCCCCAAGCCTGTACCAATCTAACTATAGCCACCCCCTCGACCACATTCATTTCACCATCAACACCTCCAATCTCTAAGCCCGCACCCACTTACCGGCACCACCCCTTCAGCGAGCCTTCCCCACGACCCCATTTCCCTTCTTCTTAGCCTACCTCATCACATCATGCTGCTACTATCGCTCTTTTTCTTATTCCTCTTCCATCATAACATCATTATCGTTGACTCCCCCTTCCCCCCACAACAAATAATCCATCGCCTCTCCCTCATGGCCATCAGTCTCATCTCGGCACGTAGCGACCCGCGCACCAGTTGTGTGCCGCTCTTCGCTCCCCATGCTCTCCTTACACGATTTTCATCAAATTCTCATAAAGCATCCTAAGGACTTAGTAGTTGGTGCAGGAGGGGGCTCGAGCCACTCTACTAGTTATTTTCATTACTCCGCAATAGCGACAGCAAAAACTAGGTCGTACTGTACAAATGCTTTGAAGTGTTTGTTTGAAGTGTTTGCCAACACTACAGTTGGCTTCCATTCTACTGCCGACCAAACCCATTAACTTTTCTTGTGCGCTAGCAAGTATGCATGCGTTATGTGTTGGATTGACCCACTACACGTACCGCATGCAAGGGGCTTATGTTGCTAACATGTTTTGGCTACGCACCTTTAATCTCCCTTGGGTCCTTCATTCACAACAATCAACAATGTTCAACGATCAAGCTTCAACGCTACCAATTCGATCAACCTGGAGCACACACTCCAAGTCATAAACAGAATTTTCTCTATAAATGCGTTAAGTGTTGGCATCAGAGTGCCACGTCCTTAGACAAGGAATTCGACAGCATGTCGCTTGGTGATGGGATGCTTGCCAGTGCCTCCTTCCTTAAAGTGGGGCGCCAGCCAGAGCCTTTTTTTTAAAGTCAGCTCAATCTAGAACCCATCCTTTATAAAGGATGCGAGGCCAGAGCTCTTTCTTTAAAGAAGGATGGCAGCCAAAGCCCCTCATTGGTGTTCTTTGCTTGCCCCTTTGGTCTCTCCTCTCCTTGGGGCCTCCTTGCTTGCCCCTTTGTCTCTCTTCTCTCTAGGGCTCCTGCTTTGCCCCTTGGTATATCCTCTCCTTGGAGGCTCCTTGCTCCATGACCCCTGTCGTCACACCTAAGTGACACGACGCTCCTCCATGCCCGAGTGCTATTTTTTTACCATACATGCCCTCAATACTACTTCCCTCACCCTCGCCATGTGCCCCAGCAGAACACTCAGTGACTGTGTCCCCTCACCATCTCCATTGAGCAGTCCCGGCCACCATACACATATGTTGTGCCTATGCATTAAGCCACCTACACAGTCTCACCCCTGGTATTTGTTCAAACAATCACGCCTTTGGCGTTGATCCATCTCTTCACCACACTATGCACACCTCACCTTGGTCATTGAACATGTTTTAACACGCTTTTCGGAGTCAACATCCTCTAGGTTTGACAACTTCTCAAGGATAACGTCTTGGGGAGCTCCAAGTGCTCTGCTATGAGGAATTATCTCACGCCGAGTAGGCGACTCCTCTGAATACTACCTCAACTCGTCTGGTAGGCGACTCTTCCGGATACTACCTTGGCGCGCTCTAAGTGCTCCAGCACATTGACTCATTAAAAGATAGCAGACTCCCCTGGGACATTAACTCCACCAGGGAGCTCCAAGTGTTCGAGCATGAGGACTCCGTTTTTGTCAAGTAGACAACACCTCAGGGACACTACCCCGCCTCGTCGGGTAGGTGGTCCTTTGGACACTACTTCAACGCATCAGGTAGGCAAATCTTTTGAGACACTACCTCGGCCCATCAAGCAAGTGACCGCTCCCCCCCCTCTAGGGTACTTACCTATGCATGCTCCAAGTGCCCCTGCACAAGGACTCATTAGGGATATGTGATTCTGCTTGGACATTAACTATGTCATGTAGCTTTGAGTGCTCTAGTATGAGGACAATTATTCTGGAAGGTAGGCAACTCTTCCAAGACAACACCGCGACCCATTTAGTTGGAAGCTCCTCTGGGGGCACTATTTCAAAGCATAAGGTAGGTGACTCCTTCGGAAGACACTACCTCACGCTTTAGGTAGGAAATTCCTTTGGGACACTACCTCAGCGCGAGTAGGCGACTCTTATGGGACACTAGCTTGGCGCGCTCCAAGTGCTCCAATACAAGGGCTCACCGCGGGATAGGCGACTCTTCCAAGACACTATCTTCACCGGGGGGTGTGTGTGACTTGTCTACATGCTTCTGCACTGGGGCTCTTTTCGGCACCTTTAGGACCATGACCCTCGGGTCACTCGGAGACAGGAGCAGGTCTCTGGAGGTCATCATGGATAGTCCACTTGTTAGTTGGGTGTTGGGCCTTCCCACCACTGTCAGGTTCATGAATCTCAACCCACCCCCCTTGGGGACTTAGTAAAGGATTTTGGATTGGTGGCTAGATAAAGGGCTTTGTATGAGTCAATCTCTCTATATAGACAAACGAAGCTGTGCAGGGAAGGCCGAGTGAATATGCAATCTGATAATCCGTATATTATCAAAATTTACGGCCCCCCTCAGCAAGGTGCCACTTCCAGGGAGCCTCATGTGCCGCTTGATAACATGACCTTTCCAACTCTGTACATTGACTTTAAACCTAAACATTGGATTCTTGATTATCATTAAGGTATTCGATCTATGCCACCCCCCTTGCATCACAGCCACCCTTCAAGTTCCGTGTTAGAAACCATGGCCTCTGCCTTTGCTCCGTCCTCTGTCCCACACAATCACACTTGGCTTCTGGATTGGACTGCATTCCTTGTGATAACTCCAGTATATTGTGAACCCACTTCCTTAGCATCAGAAGCCCTAATACCATTGTCGTAACCTTCAAAACCACTGAACTAAGTGGTAAAATTAAAGACCAAGAAGGTCTCAAGTCGTCATCCCATCGTTCCCCCGACCACATCTTACCTAGCCAAATAAATCATCCCCAATGCAGGACGAACAGGTGGAATTACGGTGAACCTGAATCGTCGATTGCCAAGATGCATATTTGGTACTTAGTGGAAGTGCTCAACAAGAATATTGTCTTCCTTGCTCGCAACGTTGCAAAAAGCCCACCTTCATATGATTAGCAAAAACACAATATAACGTCGACCCTCGATGTTATCCCACCTCCACGCCAACAATCCATCAGTTCAAAACTGTGAACTTATTCTTCACTTTTTTTTTGTTTTTTGAAATTAAGCACCACCATAGACCCTCCAACACGTAATCACCATTAGCCCCCACAAACTAGCGATGAAAATTTGGGGGCCTAATTGTAGCCTCGTCGCCCTTCATGGTACATACTTGTGGAAGCCCTAAATGAGGATAAGGCAAATGGGGGGTCTAACTAAATGGGCCTATTTGGATTTTTTTTCCATCTCCAACTTAACTCAAAAGGGAAAATGGAGGATCTAACCAAATGGCCCTTTTTGGATCTCTCTCTCTCTCTCTCTCTCTCTCTCACACACACACACAAGCCTCTAGTTTGCAGCCACCACCAACCGTCTGCTACGTCCGCCTGTTGCCACCACTAATACCCGTCTGCAACTGCCACCTTTTGTCGATTGTTGCCACGCTCCACTGCCAGTTGCCACAAGAAGTTGCAGCCGAGAAAATCCCGGCTACCATCGCTGACTGGTGCCACCCTCCGCAGGCAGTTACCGCCACCGAATGCCAACGAAAAAATCCGGCATCCACCATCGCCCATCCAGCGCTAGTTGCCGGTCAGTGAACTTTGGCATTTACCTCCACTGACATTGCCACTACCGGAATAAAGAAACTAGTTTTTTTTTTTTGTGACAAAATAAATGTGATTATCTAAAATAACTAAACAGTTTGACCCTGATTGCAGAGTTAAATGGGGTTGGATTTATATGGAATGTGATGAGCACCGATCAAAGATGGGGCAACTTGGGATGAGACAAGGCGCCCCGTGTTGCCATCCCTAGCAAAGAACCCACGCCAGCTATGAATTTAAATACAAACTATAGAAATGAATGAAGAAAGGCGAAACAAAAATGACAGGACAAGATGAATTCAGATCTTGTTGGAATGATATATCAGACATACTTGTTTAAGAGGGTTGCACTCTCAGTCTAAAAATAGACTTTCTACACATCAACCGTCAATAAATCCTGTTAAATCATGTCGTGAAATCTTAAGAGGGTTGTACTCTCATTCTAAAAATACACTTCCTACACATCAGCCGTTAATAAAACCCTATTAGATCATGTTGTGAAACATTAACAGTTGGTGAGTCTAATACACTCTCATCAAATTCCGAAGTGCACATTTCACCAAAACTATGTCTTGGTGTAATTACTCATAACTTGTAAGAACAAGTTTTCATTCCCCAACATATGACATCAACAAAGGGAAAACAACAATTAATTATTGCTAACTAAAATTCATCTCCAACATAGACGACTTGTCCGATCTCATCTACTTGAGAATACATGTAATAGTTGATCATTCTTTTTCCTGATAGTCTTCATAATATGCGAAAGTATCGGCGTAGTTTCAGAGTGAAGTATTAATTTGAGGTTAATTGCTCTTGCCATGGGATGTTCCTTCAAGGTCTCTTTAAGAAAGGGCAACAATTACCTTTTTTTTTAGAGAGAATATTGGAAATATATACCAAGTGTAAGAAAAGATTACAACATGGCAAAAAGGTATTAACAAAAAAAAAAAAAAAACCATGGCAAAAAGTCAAGTAAAGACTCACGGATTACATCCACGTCCGATAGGAATAACAATAAAAGAAAAGACTATAACAAAAGCGACAAACTAAAACAAACTATAATAGCTATGAAATCCTACAAGCATATATATATTTGATTTTTTTCTTATGGATAATCACTAACCAGCTAAATACAAAATGAAAACCACCTAAAATTGGATAAATATTAAACTAAAACAAGATAAAGCTAAAGTACAACCAATCAGAATACAATATCATTGTCAGCCACCAACCCAAATTCCAGACACCAGTCCCCGTCGCTGCCACGTGTCTCGATCCTGTGCATCCCTGTTGGCACCGGAAAAACCCACCTTCTCTTATCATCCGACTGCTGCCCAACCCCAGAGGACACTATCCAAGCAGATCTCCAACAGAAGCCCCTCACAACCATGACACTACTAGTCAAAGACCTCCTCCTCCTCAGACAAAAGCACCATCAGAACCCCAAGCAACAACCATCAGCCATCGACTGAAACCACCTCAGCTCTATCTCTGCCAAACCAACCTAAATCAAACTAACCTACAATAGGGCAAAAACAAAACCTACTTCAATCGCACACCACACAACATTTCTAGATCAAGTGGGAAGGGGGATAAACTAGGGGAGAAAGGAGAAAATAAGCCCTAGTAAAAAACAAACCTTGACCTAGACTCACCAAATCCTCTCTAACCCAAGGTCACATCGCACCTACAGCCCTGCCGGCGAAAATATCCTCACCCCACAACCACCGCAATTTAAACATGGATCCACCAGGACCCGACAGCTTAACCCCATAAACTAATGCTGACCGATTAACCAATGCTGAAAAACGTGGAGAACACAATCTGACCAAAGGCAAACCAATTACCGATGCAACGACTATGGCCATCCAACTCACGGAAGCAACCAAAATCCCGAACCAAATAGACCCTAAATAAAATAGATCTAGTCTAATCAACCACGTCACCACCCACCGGGAAAACCGACGGTGGTGACGGATATGTAATTTGAGAGAGAGGCCTTACAGAAGAGAAGGGGAAGGAGGCGCAAAAGTCACCTCGAGAGAGTAGTAAGTTCAATCTTGGCAGCAATTACATGGTTGTCCGAAAGGAAAGTTTTCTATTTTGTTGTTTAAAAACTTTTTAGATTCGAGGGTTTAGATCTTGCTTTCACCCACATCTCCGCTTCAAAGAATTTTGGCAAGAATCATGATCTTGGCGCTGCAAACCACCCACCTCACAAGCCATATTGCATAAACTTCTTCGTAGCAAAAAGATCTGCCTAAATATGGCTAATTTCTCAAACATTTAGCAGTAAAGATAATAACAAAACAGCCACTCGTATAGAGGGCAGCTTCTTGTACAACCAATTTTTGTCCCCGAGGCCACTGCAGCAACCACCTTAAAACGCATCCATACAACAACACGACGATGTGAAAAGATTGCATGATAACAAACTTCCATTAATTCAAAGAATCAGTCAAAATTTTGAATACACCTCCCACATCCCTCACAATCATCTGCCACTCTTGATAATCAGAAAGAATATCCAAATTTGCTATCTTGGCCATATCCTGGATGGTAATCCAACCTTGAGAAACCACTGGCCATGAATGAAGGGCCACACTAGCAAGTGGCTAACTGTGAAATCACCTCCCTAATTGAGATAAATAGTCTTTATCTTCAATCTAAACTTGTTTGTAGAAAAGAACATAGGCCTGCTCATGTAACACCTTGCCTGTTCCAATGGCAGTGACAGATGCATCATCAAACCGTACCCATTGGCCATGGGGGTAACGAGCATCAGCAGTATAATGCCCCTTCGAGGATTCCCTGCCGTGGTGGGTTATTGTTGAAACTAGTTCGTACCTTCGGCCCTGCAGAAGATAATGTCATAGAAACTAAATCAGAACCTGTCACTTGAATTCGTATATCCTGCAATTAGCCGTGTCAGAAGGCTTCTGTTTATACATTAACATGGGTTCTAGTAGTAACACTTCTTATAGCTTCGAGCTATGCTGACTCTGAAAAACGTCATCATCTCTTTTTTTTTCGGGGCTGTACAACTTACAATTTTGATATACGAACCCGCCATATTGACATATTCCAATTTCACAACACTACCCCATGATCCCAATTTGAGTGTTCTTATTACCACTAATACTTGCAAAAAGAAGCACAAAACAAAGTGATATAAATTCAGGTGATTTGAGTCAACAGGTATGGCCTACTGCACCCAGCTCAGACAATTTTTGGCTCTCCAGTGTCTTACATATCCAGTTAGTGCAAAGGCCGTATAATCCACAGATCTCAAGCTTAAAATAACAACTCCACATAAAATCATGAACGTGATTATACAATTCCTCCTAGACAACAAATCATAGGTACATCAGTACATGTATACAAAAAATCTCCATCAGTGAAAATACTCGTAAAGCTGCATACTCCAACGCCCCCCCCCCCCCCACACACACACCACCACAACACAAACCAATTAATACAGGAAAGGGTGGTAGTAAAGGAGATTGTAAAGGAACATTACCTCAGTGGTTGCAGAAACAAGCAGTTCACGACTCAGCACCAGTTCAAGTGGAAAGCCAACAGGTTTGTGCAATTTAGTGCTTCCACGGCTTCCATAGCCGAAACGCATTAGGTGCAATATCATTACCTTGGGAAGCGTCTGAATGTTTACGGATTTCCTGGCAGTTACAACTCCAACCTGAAAGGAAAGGAAATACATTAGATATCAGATGGCCAAATTCAAGTATTACTGCACATACGCGTCGGGGTACAGAATACAAATTATAAAATTGAACAAGATATATAAAAGACATACCGACTAGAAGTATTTGGGAACCCTACATCTAACAGCATCGTTTGTAGACTGAGAATCTTTTCCCTTTTCTTTTACTTTTTATTTTTCCTCATCCACGCGAATAAGACCTATAAAGCCTACTTTTCCACTAAGCTCTAAAAAAAGAACACTATCCTCTTGTCATTGACTTCAGAAAAGACCCACTGCATTTGCCTTCTATTGAACATATAATAATCATCACTTGCTACTGTCCAAAATTTATGAACAAAAGTTGGATTTAATGCTTCAATCCTTTTTTATAATACTGTGAAGGTACACTCCAGAACACAATTTTTTGAACATTACAATATAACTTGGTAGATATTAGAAAGAGGGTAGCTCAGTGCAAGTATAATGCTGTGCAACTGTGACCGCACTCCACTTTTCACTTCTTTTGTCACTGAAGATCTTTAGGCAACACTTTTCAAACCCTTCAGTGGGTGGGTGTGTGTAAACTATGTATACAAGAGTAGAGTGCTGTTATCAATCCCCTTGCATGCACTATTCTGTCATTGAACAGAAGTTCCTCTATTCAAAATTATATTGAAAAAAGAGAATGTCCACGTCAAATGTCAAATTTTCCCAGGATGTTGTAGCAAGGAAGCTAAACCACGAAACAAAGGTACATAACTACCAATTTTCATCAACTACGACAGCAAAAGTAGTATCCTTATGGAGACTGAGCAATCCAAATTCCTAATTGGCCTGGGGGGAAATCTAGCTACAATGCAGTGTAATATTGCAACTACGTGTTTTAAGTACATACATGCAATAACTACTTTATGTAATAAAGAAAAGAACAGACTACTCATCTCAAAAAAAAAATTTAATAATACGAAGAACAAACTATTAATTAGCCAGTACGCTTTCTTGGGTCCAACAACACAAGGTCTAGAAGCATTACCAAAGAAAATGCAGTAAAGATACCAAATACTGAGAAAACAAGAAAATGAATTACCTTCCCAGTTGCTGGTATTCGATACTCCTCGAGGGTTTCTGGTGCAGAAAATAAACGAAGTGCGTCCTCAATAGTACGAACAGCTTCATGAGAAATATCAAGATGGAGCAGGAGAAATGGTTGAACAGTGGCAGAGGCTTTATTTCCTGCAAGTGCACAAACAAAATTAGAAGCTATACATGTGATATTAGTTATGTATGCTTTTATAAATAGTTCAACAAACATGTTGTAGTGGATACATATGCACTTATCAAAGAGTGGTAAACCTAAATCTGCATCAATCCTCTGACATTAGTATGTATCTGATGCATAAAAACAAGAATGAAGCCATAACTAACTTGATGCTACAACAAGTGAATCTAAAATTGCTATAGGGCTTTACGCCATATGAGGGACCCGCTTAAGGCCCAATCTATTGATTTTTTTTTTTTTTTTTAAATTTGGATGATCAGACTAGAATATGCATGAAGAGGTGTCAGGCAGATAATATAGGGTTTCACCCAACGTCATGAGTTTTGGCGAAATGCAACATTTGATACATGAAGCCACGATCTGTTACAAATAGATATATGCATCTAATACATGTGGTTTCAGAAGACCAAAAAGGATGCCCAGCAAAGCACTTTCTGATCCACAAATGATCTTCCATTCCCACCTAAACTAGGAGCAATGGTATCTAATATTGTACATAAACATGTCCTGGAATAAACCTGGCAATAAGTAACCCGTACCCTTGGTTGTAAACAGCAGCCACCTGATTTACGGTACAGGTAGCAAAAAGATGGACCCGGAAAAATCAGGCCTGTACCCAGACCAAACCATTACAGGAAGTTCGGTCCGGGTCGGTTGCAGTAGCCCATGGGTTTTCCCATGATTTCAAGACATTTGCACATACAGTGATGTATATGTACATACATACATATATGCACACACACATCTATATGCATATTTTATACAGGTTTGTTTCCGATATAGTGCCAGAAAAGACCCTTTTCGTCTAACTAACACAACCGTCCATATCAAAACGTGGACAATAGAGATCAATTCTTTTTAAGATCACCCAACCACCCTACTTTTGGGCAATTGGTAAAGAATTACTTATGATATTTCAAAAAATTGAGGGTTGACTACCAACTGCCCATTGGTGGGTTGGATCAAAATGAAGTGGAGAAGAGCTCAGGAAGAGGAAAACAGAATGCTCAATGCCATTATGGCATAAAGATGAAGACCGACCACCAGGGCCAGAGCCACGGCTTCTGCCCATCAGTCCTTCGCTGCAGCCTCCTCCACCTCCTCCCGCTACACCCACAACCACCAATAAGATCACATCACCACCACCACTATTATTTCCCAGGTAAAACACCACCCACACAACCACCACTCCCTCCTCCATCGCCACCACTAACATCACAACACACCCCACCACCATCACTGTTCCCAAGTAAAATATTACCGACACAGCCACCATTACCTCAACCTTAGTTGCAGGATTCTCCAATTCTGGTGATGCTCCCGCCCCGGAACCTCGCTCCCGACTCTCGCACCCGTTCCCGCTCCCACCCAAAAACCCACTATACTACTCGCGCTCCCGCTTCGGAACCTTGCACCCGCTCCCGCTCCCACCCAGGCTTTGTGCAACTAAGACCTCAACTGCCTCCTCCTCCCGCCGCCCCCACAACCAACACTAACATCACAACACCACCACTATTTCTTGAAAGTACTAGGAGGTTTATTGATATGACTGAACTGACAGTAATTCAGTTTTCTAAATTTTGGATTCTTCTCCGTTGTGTCTTGTGAAAATCTCATATTCTTCTTCCACTGTTTCACAAAGTGCGCCAGACTATTTGACGCACTACTTAGTTTTTTCTTTCTAAAATCTGATCTACTTCCATCCACGTGGCTGTGGACGGTTCAAGAAGCTATTTTACTGGGCTCTGTTCAATTTGACTTAAATACCCAGAAAGTCCGTATTTCTTAAGATATACCTGATAATACACGCGTTGACCAACCTAGTGCGCCAATTCTGATGCTCTGGTCAGAACATCATTTTCTTTAAACATGTTGATCTTTGAACTTGCAAAGGCACAAAACACTACTTTTAAATTTTATTTGTACTTTTGAATGGGGTTGGGGATTTAATTGAAGAACAAATTTCTAGTTGTCTTCGATTGAACTTTGATTGCAAATTATGAACAGTTTTTCTGAAGCTTCTTGGGTCGCTCTCTTTCTCGACCACTATCTGCCACAACCTCCATCGACCACCACACTGCACACCTCATTAAGGTCACCATCACGAGCATCCCACTACCTCGCCACTATACTCCAATCACCACAAATTGACCACCATCGTTCACCTTGTCCTTACAGAACCAACACCACCAAAACCACCTCCGACCTAGGCACCCTTACAAAACCGAACTCAGAATTAAACCCAGGAAACCCTTTACCAGATTTTCTTGGATGAATAGAAACAATTAATAAGATTTATTGTTTCTCAAAGTACCCAATCAACTAGCCGAAATGATTTCCAGTTCAAAACTAAGAACTATTTTTGAAATCAAGAACCCTAGATCTAAAAAGACAAAAATAAAAACCAAAATCAAAATCTTGGTGGTGATTGAAGAAGTGACGGTGACGGTGATGGTCGAAGAAGACAAAGGATGATGGATGGCATCAATTTGTGGGTGTAAGTGTCTACGCCAGCGAAGATTTGGCGGCACCGCATTCCATCGTAAAAAGTTCTCCATCGCAATTATTTTCTCTCAACCTCTCTTTCCTCTCTTCATGATACTCTAGAGGTTATTATGTGGTTGTGATGGTGATGGTGGGAAGAGTGAGAAAAACAATATAAAAGATAATGCGTATAGGTGTATATGAGTGTGTATGAATGGAGGGTGGTTGAGAGGAGACCGGAGGAAGATGACAACGATTAGTAATTGTGGTGTACCGCAGATCTATTGGTGGTACAATGGACGGTGGTTGTGGTGCGATGGGTGGTGGTGAAAATGATGGTTGGGGGGGGGGGGGGGGGCGGTAGTGAAAATTGGTGGTTGTGATGGGCGCTGAAAATAGAAGGTGGTGGTGGGCAGTGAAATCGGTGGTGATGGTAGGTGAGAGAGACAGCGAGGGATGCGTCTAGACAAGAGGAGAGAGAAAGAACGAATAAAGGAACAGAAAGATTAAAGAGTAAGTGAGTGGCGAACGATAACATAGAGAAAAATGACGGGTATTTCTGTAAACGAGCACGATGAGCCAATTAATCTGGCGCACTGACTTTTTAGTTTTAAAAAAGGCAATGTGGAGCCGTCAACGTGGCCCAGGTGGACTGCTCCAGATGGGTTGGCAAGATTGGAGCGATCCCAACTTTAGGTGGGGTCTCTACATTCACATATATATACATACATACAACACGTACAATAAATACATACTGTCTTAGAATGCTAAAAGTAGTATTTGCATCCTAAGACAGTATTGCAATATATATCCTCAACCTACAGATAAATATATACACTCGCTTGCTTGAATCTTTTGTATCTTTTTTCAGGAGGTCAATCTTTCACCCCCTTTACTTTCCGCAGCCAAAAAATACCCCAGGTACAAAGAGTGACACGGACAAAAAAATTTAACCCATGCAAGAGGAATTGACCTTCTAAAATAAGAGGTAAAAGATTCAAACAAAATAAGGATATATACTGAACTACAGCCTCAAAATACTAAATATTATCTTAGAACGTATTTATGTATATATAGGGGGGGGCTGATCCACAGCTAGCACCCGAAAAAAACCCCTTTTGCAAGTTGAGATCCGACCATCCACATCGCCAAGTGGATGGCTTGGATCTCTTTTCTTTAGCCATCCTCGACTAACCGCCCCATAGAGGGGGCAGGCACTCCTGATACGAGTTTTGCCCTTTCCAATTTCCCTTTTTCCGTTTGTTCACTTTCATTCTTCCCTTTTCAGCTCCGTATTGAATCTGAGTTGCGATTTCATTTTCTTTGGTAATTCCTCAGCTTTTCACCTGAATTCAAAAGTCCAAAAGGAAAAAGGTCCTGAATTCCATGGGTCTCGAATTCGAACCAACCACTTCCTCCTTCTTGATTGATCTTGATTTAAGGGTATTGTCAATGTTGGTGTATATTTTTGTACCAATCTCAAGCAGAAAAGCCAGGAAATTTGAGGAAATGGGAGTTAAAAAAAAAAGTACCCATGGGTTTACCAGCAGCAGGTGGGCTGGATCCAGATGCATGGTATGCTTACCCATGAAATTGGATCCAAATACATGGAATGCCTAACCATGAAATTGCGGGTGAAAACCAGGCTCGCATGGGTTGGACTTGTACTCACCCAATACTACATAACTGTAAGTTATCAAGCAGGCCTACCTCTTGCCTTCACTACGCTCCTTAATTGTCCTCCAAAAATTGCACTTAATTCCGAGGGAACAAAATTTTGGGTTCTTGTGACAGCAGATTTGTTCTTCGGGCCGACTGTCTCCCACTCGTCGTCTTCAACAGAAGATACAAGAGATGAATCTCCACCAGTAGCATTTGATGATGGCCCTTCAAGTTTAATTAGTTCATCATGCATTTGATGCATAATGAAACTCAGAAACTCCTGTGCATCTTCTTGCCTACGTAGGATGGAAAGATTTGATAAACTTACACCAAAATAGAGTTAAAAGTACAATTATAGAAGTGTAACTATGCCTGGAAAAAACAGGGAAAAAACATCATTAGAAGGGCAAACCTTGGCCTGCCTGAGATGCTATTAGGCACATCAGGTGTGAACTTCCTTAGAACACCTTCAAACATGGCAGGGCTGAAAGGCCTGCCTGCTTCAAGAACAGTCACATCTTTCTTGCTTGCACCAATGGGCATGTCGAAGTCAGATACAAACTGGGCAAATGCAGCCAACGTCGGATAGCCGGCCTAGAAATATATAAAGGCTTACACCACAGTTTCATGAAATTAATGTTATCAATAAAGTTCTAGTG
Source organism: Escallonia rubra (assembly GCA_033065855.1). Lineage (NCBI taxonomy): Eukaryota > Viridiplantae > Streptophyta > Magnoliopsida > Escalloniales > Escalloniaceae > Escallonia > Escallonia rubra. The sequence goes on from JAVXUO010001785.1 coordinate 70,058, forward strand.
AAGTGCAGAAGATTCCAAATGATGTTCCGTTCATAAGTACCAAAGAACATGCATACCTTGGGGACACTGCGAATTCTTAGTTCCTGCAGGAGCTTAACTAACTGTGAACATGATAACAAAGCCTGCAGTGTTGCGTTGAGAAAGCATAAGTTCCCTGAGTTGATTAAACCTCGAGGAAGTAACTCTCCAGCAGTTATAGCATGGCCATTAGATGCCTTTGGAGTATCCTTTCCACGATTTTCATGGAGAGTTCCATTTGAATTTCCTCCCCTGGAGCTCACTTCATCGAGGTCATGCAGTGCCAAACTTGGGGCTTCTTGTGAAGGACCAGCTTCATAGTCCGACAAATGTAAAGAAGTTAAATCAATACTATTGCCATTAGTAAGTGGAGAGGAACTGGAGGAATTGCGAACACATCCATCTTCCTTAACACCTTCTACAGTATCACCTCTACTGTCCTTGGCCGTATTAGAGGGCTGGAAACCTGCTGGTCCCTTCAAAGAATCCAGTGGCCTACCCTCAGCATCAAAAGTACCAAAACATAACTCCGACCCAGAAATGAAAGACCCAACTACCGCCTCTTTCTTTTCGACTGGCTTCTCAGTATTTCCAGGTGACGGCCTAAACAATGACCTGGTCTCATCTTCAGAAAATGACCCAAATAAAAGTACCTACAAGAATAAGGGAAGCAACTACTCAATGACAGCTAAAAGGAGTATCTACAATTTCAACCAACCTTTAAGAACGTTCAGGCAGGTTGTACCATATATAGACCGACCAACTAGCATTTTACAAGTCCAGACGAAACATTTATCAGTACATATACTGGGAAGACATATAAACTGATGAACAAAGTTCTCAACCGTGAAAACGAGACCCCATGTTTTTCAAGAGACGGTCCTCCAATTCAAAGCAACAGCCTCATTTCTACAACTTGATGATTTTTTTTCTTTTTTTTTTCCCATTTGCTACACTTCTATGCTACCAATTTTTCCCTTTCCTTTGAAAATTGCACCGCGGCAGTCATAACTAGCACAATAAATTCTGCTTCATTCCACCGAATTTTAATCTACAACTGTGGGCACTCCCTACACACGAGACAACTCAGAAACCTAAACTCATAGACAGAATCCACTTACAGACTCCATGGTCTGCACAGCCCTAACCTGCATCATAGTCCCATACTCGTCAAGTCGAGATACATTTTATGCATCAAATTCCACCTTATTATTACCCAAAACAAAAATCAGCTAACAATATTATCTCCCAAAAAAATCCTAGTCTAACGCCTCTTAAGTGCATTGCCTAAACCAAAAGAGCTGTACCCTGTTGTAACTGCAGATGATACAAATTTAAAAAGTGAAACCCCAAAAAAATATATAAAAAAATTAGTGTTAGATGCAAAATACAAGCCGTACAATGACAATTTAGTAAGCATGCTAGTTCTTGTCGTCTAATCTCAGTATATATGTTAACTTCTCTATCCTTAACCCTAGCTTCTCAATCACTGTACTCTAGAAACTTAAGCCAAGCCTTGAATCCCTTGCCAAGGTTGTTTCCTGCATCATTCTCCCTGAAAGTAAATATGGCCTTATAAAACAGAATATTCCACGCAAGCCAAATGTTAATTATGTGACAGCGAACAAACCTGCACCGAAAGATCCTGGACTTCCTTCTCTAGTATATATAAGCATGAAATGGTGTCTTCACTTGTTGCCAATTGTTTTTAGGTTGGACGTTCTGACATTAAAGAAGCAAAGACAACCTGCATATCCTCTATTCTAAAATTTAACATACTTAAAGATGAAAATAATATTTAAATGCTAGGTACTAAGGCAGGACTCAAAATAGTGAGTTCAAGTAGTATGAAACAAGGACGCAGACCATCATGGTCATTGACTTTGCAATTATATCCCAGATCACGATTTACACATACATCTTATCGTTTTCAGTACATACCTTAGAAGCCCGTTAGTATAATGCTTTGTGTTCTCTCCACACTGCAAGTCGTGGCCAGACATATGCGTGTTTACACCATTTATTTAACTTATTCTTGGTTCAAAATTCCATAAGTAAGTTCTGCCTTTCACCAAATTATGTTTGTTTACCTAACTGTGGAGATCTGAACCATATCCAGGTAACCAGGCAACTGTCAGAATGTGGACCCCACTCTTAGAAGACCAGAGACATGAGAGCCCAACTAATACTTACATTTTTTAATAATGACATCCTTGAAGGCTACCTTAAAGCGTTACAGATCTAGTGAATGACCATAAAGCACTCAAGAACAGATATATGAGACCATAATTTCAGCAGAGTTTAGAGCATTAAGTCGAAAAAAGCACCTTGGAAGTACATTCTAGGACACCCATAATGCTCGTGATTCCAATTTTCAAATGGCTCTTGTGCTCATTGTAGCAATATGTGTTGCTCCATGGTAATTGAATTTTCTAATAAAAGGCCATAGCCTTATCTTAGTTCTTTATGTTCATAGGATATTGCCAAAAAACCCACATAAACAGAAAAAAAAGGCAAACCTACTTCTGCCTAGCTCAGCTCATAGGCATAGAGCCATCTAAGAAGAAGCTCAAACAGGTCATACTTGGCATCTGGCAGCCTGCATCACTGTATAATGAATGGTCTAAGAGCTCTGGTGGTAAGTGAAAGCCTGAAACCACTCGATCCATAAGTTTTCATATCATCAATTTTCATCTAGGAACTCTATACAATCATAGACAGCTGAGGCAAATTCGCATATGCTGCCTCTGTTCCATGATTTTTGTTCCCTTGGGGATTCTGCAAAATCCTATTGACAATACAGGAAAATAATAGTAACACGTATTTTCTTGGCGAGTGAAACTACGGCAACAACAGTGATTAAAGCCCATGTTTACTTGTTTGAATCCTATTCTAGGTATTTGCTGGACAAGAATGAGGAAGAGCGGGAGTATTTAGCAATACTTGATCCATATTATCAACAACAGCCAAAAAAGAACCTCAATTCAGTGGAAAACCCATAAACCCATAAGGATTAAAGAAGATAATTAGCATATAACAAGAATCGCCTAGAAACCTCAACTAGCAGATGCATGTATACCTACCTGGGGAAAAACTAAACAATTGACTTATAGCTGAAAATAACTAAAAAAAGATCCCTAACCTTAGAATCACTCATGTTGAACGGAAGGCTGAATGTTTGGACGCAAAAAGCTACAGCCGAGAGTGGGTATATGGTGTATAGTAAAGGAACTGAAAGCTAGGGTTTGATGCCGCCAAGTTGGAGAGTGAATGGAGAAGAAAGAAACGTCGTCGACGGAAGACATGAAATAACGGTAAGAGAGTGTGAAGTGAACGAACAAACAGAGGGTTGCCCTTGTCCCTGAACGGAGGATTTGATCGTGGAACGGCTCATCGACCGCGTACAATCCAGAGAGAGGTGGTCAAGGGTTTAGGTTTTAGGCCAGGCTGCGCTTGCGGCAATGTTTGGTCTATGCATATATTGTTGGTAACGCGTAGGTAGAGTTGTTAAAAGAGAACATGGGTTAAGTCGGTTGGCTTGGCTGGCACAAAATGTCTTTGACAGTGATTGGCATGGACACCTTAATTTTTCCGGTTGCCTAACTTCCCGTATAGCGGCAGTTGTGTTCGCTAAAAATCAAATTAGCGACAGTTTTATTAACACTTTCAGTATTTACTTTTTTAGTGTTATAAAATAAAAGTCGCTAAAACATTTAATGGCTATTGATTATTACTATACGAGTGATTGTAATTATCTTCCTACAACTCGGATAGTCATAATTTTTCCTTACTAATTTACCGTAAATAGCTCTTACAAACCTCGAAGGTTTAGTAAAAAAGTGTTCAATTTTAACAATTGTTGAATTTCTCTTTCTATTTTATTTAAATAGAATCGTAAAAACTAAGTTTTCAGGCGACGATTTATTTTGTATAAAGATTTTTCTAATGTTCCAAATTAACTGGCATATATAGAAATCATCTTTCTTAATAATATAATATTTATTGCTTTATCACCTCATTAATTTGTTTTCATTGTCACCACAATTGTCATATTTGTCTTCCTTAGCAGCAACACCGCCATCACCATCGTCACGTATGTATTTCTCAATAAAACCTTGATTCTGTTGTGCTACTGTTCACAACCCTAATGGAAATAAGGATTTGCATAAATCTAACAATGACATTACAATGAGACAGTGCGACCTGTCATAGATTTTGATCCAAACTCATGAATTCCAGCAATTTCAAATTTCATACATCTCACGATAATTGCCTTTGACAAACTCAACGAGCTGAGTTCAACTAACCTGTCAAATTTGAATTCAGATTTATGTTTCTGCCCTAAGTGAATCGATTGACATTTAGGCCCTGTTTGACAGGGCTTTTTTTCCAGTTTTGGAAACTGGAAAAAAAAGTTGCGTTTGGTAAGCATTTTTTTTTTCCTTCAGTTTAAAAAATCAGTTTTTAAATCAAGGCTGTTTTTAAAAACTCAAAAAATGAGTTTCGGTTTTCAGTTTTGGTTTTTTTTTTAGACCACCACCACTACCACCCTCCCACCGCCAGCAGCCACCTCCGGCGACCACCGTCGGCCACAACCACCGCTACCGCAAATCACCACAAAAAAAAACTCAAAATAAAATTTGGGTAATAAAACACACAAAAAAAAAACTGGGTTACCCACTTGTTTTTGTAAAAAAAAACAAATTTAACTGGTTTTTTTTTTTTTGAAACTGAAAAAAAATGTTGTCAAACATAACCTTAGTGTGTTAACTCTTCTTCATTCCGTTATACTGTTCAATTATAATCATGAGCATTACTTATTGGCATCACCCAAGTAAAATTTGATTAGATCTATAGAAAGTCTCTCTAATTTTTTTTTATATTTTTTTGCTTTATTTTGCACTAGGGACCTTATCTTACGTAGCATTATATTGTTTTTAGTTGTGTGATTCCTTATGTGAGCAATTACTTCAGTGAAAGAAGAGAAAACTTTGGTGGTTTTTAATGATTGGGTTTCCTTAAACTTCAGACAAAATGAACTTTTTCACCACAATTATATTAGTTTCCCCCGGATGATTCATATAACACATGAAAAAGGCTATTTTCTACCTCTAAAATAATTATGTGTATAGGTCGTCCTTCCACTGACACTAGCATTCTAGATGTTAATGCAATTATATTTAGTTCTACCTGATCAAAAATGAACATGACAAATGTTTCTTGCTTGCTGTTTTGTTAAGCTCAAGTTAGTAACTTTGGGGGGTTTTAAATAAACACCCAAACTGAAAAAGGTAAAAAAAAAAAAAACTTTCAGTGTTAACCTCTCAAAAAGTGAGCTGTGTCAGGGAGTTGATTGATGACTTGAATGATGAACAAAGGAGAGATGTCGAAGTACTTCTTTTTATTTTGGTCTCTTGAAACTCGGATTTGGATCCCCTGCTGTAACCAGGGGTGTTGTCCATATTGCTGAGAGAGAGAGGGAAGAGAGAGAGTAACCGTGTTCCCTCTCTCTCTCCTCCCTCCCTCTCTCTCTCTCCTCCCTCTCTCTCAGCAATGGGGATAGCACCCCCCAGGGTTACAGCAGGGGATCTGGATCCTTGAAACTCATATGTTCAAATAAGCAAGGACCTAAACAAATCCCATCATGTTCCAGATGGACCTCACTAACTACACACAAAAATAGCATAACAATCTCAAAAGTAGGCAGAGTATTAGTAATTATCCTTAAAATTTACGAAAGTGACATACTAGTAAGCCTCGACCAATATACACAGCTTAATGCTTTTGGCCTCTTACTTAATAGTACAAAATGCATAATTAGTTCCAAATAAGCTTAAAGAAATGAAAAAACCACTACCCAGATCAATCCTTCAGTGCCACAAGTAGCCGAAGTATGGTCCGCTTGTGATAAAAAATGTAGACAGTAGAAAAGAGTGAATTTCACCAACTCAACAAAATCTCTGCACATCTAATCACACAAAAGCACCGGATCACATCATGATAAAGTGCTAATCGCAGGTGCAGATAACAAATGTTTACCACGTGGCATATATCATATCTAAGATGATGAGTGTAATACTCCGTTAATTTTTCTAATGATTTAATTTGCGATAAATATTCAAAAGTTTTGGGTGAACTTTGAATTAGTACCAAAAGTTGGAGGGGCCTTTCAGTAATTTTCTCTTTTAGGGGAAATATAAGTTTATGTAGGGTTCAGCCGTCCCATAGTTTTTCTCGTTCTCCTTCTTCCATTAGACCTAAAAGAGAGATAGAGAAAGAGGGGCTAAAATCATCGGGACAATTCCAGTGATTTGGGTGTGATTTTTTGGTAAGTTGTCACCTTTTGTTCCTCGATTTAATTCACAGAATTTAGTTTTGTATGTGTGTGGAGCTAAGATTTCGTCTGGATAAGTGTGTGCATTGTATGGGTGTGTGAGTAATCCGTGTGTATATGGAAGGGAAAAGAGGGATTGTTGTGTGTATGTACTATATGTGCTTGTTGTGTGGATCCGTGTGAGGTGTGTGTAGGGGTAAGGGAGGGGGAACAGTCGTGATGGTAATGTGTGTGTGTGTGTGTGTAGGGATAAGGGAGGGAAAGCGACTGAGTATAGCAGTGTGTTTAGGTGTGTTGTGTGCCGTGAGTGGGTGTGTGTAAGGAAGGGGGAGGGGGTGTAATGGCAGCATTTGAGTGCTGCGTGTATGTGTGCGAGAAAAGGTGCAGTATAAGTGTGTGGGAGTTGTGTGAGTGTGCGCGTGTTATTGTTGTGTGCATGTGTATATATTGTGTAGTGTGTGTAATGAATGTATGCGTGTGTGTGTAATGAATGTATGTGTGTGTGTGTGTGTGCAGAAATTCATTATGTGTGTGTATCTATGTGCATTGCGAGCACATATGAGTGCGTGTGTTACGTGTGTGTATACATTGCAGTGTGTGTGTGTGTGTGCACGCTATGCGCATTAGTGTGTGTGCGGGCGTGTGTAGAGTTAGAAGGTAGGTGTGTGTCAGGGGTGTGTGTGCAGAAGTGTATGCGTGTGAGTAGTGTTGGGGGGGTGGGGGGTGTAATGTGTGTAGGGAGTGCGTGTACAGGTTTGTGTGAGTTGTATGTTCTGAGAATGAGTTGTACCAGAAGAAGGGAAGAAGGAGAAGTGGGTATGTGCAATGGAGTGGTACCCTGCGCTTGTGCAATGTACCTTGTGTCGGTGGGTTAGCGCGTGGTGGTCGTTAGACCTTAGGCTATATTAGAATTTCTGGCAGAATTTCATATTTTTCTAAAATCTTTTAGTATTTTTTAATATTTTAGCAAGTTCGCTTTTTTAAAAAATTAGTTTTGAATCTTTAAAATTCATATTAAATTCTAGAAGAACTCTAATAACGTTAATTTGGTATATTTACTCATATTGCATTTGATTTAGCAAAACGAATAACTTATAAATTGTTTTTATGATTCTTAAATTCTGATTTCATTTTCTATAATATATGTGTTAAAGTTGTTACCAAAATTATGGGACCTTGATATAAGTTAGAAACAATTATGGCTATTTACAGGATTTTATACATTTACAAAAAAATATCTTTAATTCGAAAAAATTCAAAAATCATGAATCTTGGGTTAGTATTAAGCCTTGAGGAGTGTGTCAGATTTTCTGACTAGGTTTGACCGTATGAGGGACCCGCTTTGGTTTGCATTATTTCGAGAGAAGGAGTGAGTACTATTTTGGTAATTGATATTACGTTTATAGTATCGTAACGTAGATTGTACTCTAATAACTGATTTGCCAAATTTAGGTTAATTCAAAAGATTTTTTGTTGAGGTTCCTTAGCTTTGCATAGCTTCAGATCGAGGTAAGGATTTATATTCGAATCCTAATTTTATCAGCTTGTATGCGTATTTATTCCTTCGATTTGTTCATGGCCGCAATTGAACTTTGAATTATGAATTGACATATGTATCTATCGCCATTGAAACCCTATTTAAGCCTTAACCTATTATTGGAACTCATATTAATGCTCGTCTTTAATTGCATGTTGTAGAATTATATATTGATTTAACGGTTATTTTTCTTATGTATACTGACATGAGAGTCTATTCTGAGGCATTATATGGTTGGTCTGTTCTGAGGCGTTATAAGATTGGTCTGTTTACTGCGTGGGACGTAAGCTAGTACCTTGATGAACTAGTTATTGTATGTATGCACATGTAGTCTGTGTTATTGTGCACCATCTGTGTGACTATACTATGTGCTCATGTTAATGTCATCTGAATCTAAATTTACATTGCACCTGAAAATGATATTTGATATCTAATCGAAGGGATTGAGTTGAAACTCTTCTCCATATAGTTATCAAACTATTTGTGATCATTTGAAACTCTTTGAAAAATCATCATTTGATTTAATCTGTGAATCGTTTTGTAATTCCTTTACTTGGTTCTTGAGCGACCTTACTGAGCTCTCAAAAGCTCAATTTTGTTTGTAAAACTATTTTTAAATTATTCGTTTTGCGAAATCCAATGCGATACTGATAAATATACCAAATAAACTTTGAAATTACTCAATCTTAAACGGGGACTTCATTATACTACAAAAACATTATCATAATGTTTCCACAATGTAATATGAATTTTAAAAACTCAACACGAAAATTAGAAATTTTGAATTTGCGAAAAATATTAAAAATACTAAACGATTTCAGAAAATTAGGAAATTTTGATTGAAATTCTAACGTAGCCTAAGCTACCCTATTGCAAAATTTTACGTGCTAACAATCACTGTGCACCATCCCACGCACGCACTGAACACAACCTCATGCATGTGGTACACCTTTGCAAGCACAAGGTACCCTTCTACAACACAAATTCACAAACCTTCAAACCCAGCTCTTTCTTCTTCATCCCTTCTCTACACACACCCCCAAAATAAACCCAACACACACGCGCGTCCACGCACGCACGCAAGCTATAGACACCTATATACACACACGAGACACACCGTACACACCCCACCCCCACGCGCGCGCTCACGCGCACGCACGCACACACACTGCCGTCTCGGAGGGCTCACACACATATACACAGCCTCACGACAGTCCTCTCTCCCTTACACACACACAAACACGTACTCACTGCCTCACGGCAATTCCCTCTCCGTTGCCCCTTACACACACCCCAACCTACCCCCCCACCCCCCACACTTTCCCCTCCCACACAAAAGCACACATTCATGGCACACTCACCACCCTTGTACAACAGATACATTGCCACCCACAATCACTCATTGCACAGCCCAAACACTCATTGCTTATCTTTAATTGCATGTTGTGCATTGAAATATATGTTGATTTAACAACTATTTTTCTTCTGTACACTGACATGAGAGTCTATTCTGAGGCATTATATGGTTGGTCTGTTCTTAAATGTTATAAGGTTGGTCTATTTATTGCGTGGGATGCATGCTAATACCTTGATGGACTAGTTATCATACATATGCATGTGTATTCTGTGTTATTGTGCATTGTCTGTGTGACTATACTATATGCTCATGTTAATGTCATCCGAATCTAAATTTACATTGCATCTAGAAATGATTGTTTTGATATCTAATCGAAAGGATTGAGTTGAAACTCTTCTCCATATAGTTATCAAACTATTTGTGATCGTTTGAAACTCTTTGAAAAATTGTCATTGGATTTAATCGTGAATCATTTTGTGATTCCTTTGATTGGTCATTGAGTGACCTTACTGAGCTCTCAAAAGCTCATTCTTGTTTGTAAAACTATTTTTAAATTAATTGTTTTGCTAAATCCAATGCGATACAGATAAATATAGCAAATAAACTTTGAAATTACTCAATCTTAAACATGGACTTCTTTATACCGTAACGCCCCAAATTTTCGGAACGTTAATAATAAATAAACAAAATCAGAAAACCTCAAAATGTCATAAAGTCTCCCAAGTGGTCATTCAGAGCATCTATTAATCAATCACAAAGATACATCAGTAAATGCCGTAGCGGCCTAAAGCATTTATAAAATCCAAATTACTCTGACCCAGAGTTTCAAGATAAAATCTACACAAATTCAAGTTGTCTTAATTATAACATTTAAAAATGCTAATACTAACTCTGAGATAAAACCGCTAGCTCTCAATCACATAGCCAGTCCTGCAATCCAATCTTACCTAATGATCGTCTGAAAGGAAAACAATAAGGGAGTGAGCCAAATACTCTGTAAGGGCGCTCAACGGACCAATCAAAAGGAAGAAAAATGTCTGAAAAAATGAGATTACAAAGATATAAAATTTTAACGGAACATATATCAGACCGAATTTCAAAATGCAAAAATATATTTTCGTACAAAAACAGACACTAGAGAGCCATTTAGAAAAAGGGCACATATCTATCACAGACACATAAAACCAGGTTCAAAAAATAAGATCACGATCTCTTGCTCATCCCACTGAGCTAACCCACGTTCCAATCCACGTGGGTAAGTCAGAAACAGAAAGTCACATATAATGTGACATGGCTCACGAGATTAAATACTCTCTCATACAATGAAATAAATTAAAGCCCAACAGCAAGTCCAGACGATGTTTACAAGTAGACGACAGTTACCTAACGTCCAATCTCACACAGTGATGAGTGTCGTCCATAAGTCATGCTAAGTCAGGTCACAAATTTATAAACGAACAATGTACTGGAAAGAATCTGGGACATGAGAATGACGAGATTGCTTAAAATTCAAGCCACTCAACTATACACCAGGAAAAGAAAAGGAAACAGAACATGTGCCAAATGAAAGGACTAAAGACAAACCTTAGTCAAGATCTCTAAATGGAATACTCTCTCCAAGCACAGGAAAAACAATAAAGAATGAACACATGAACTTGGAATGTGAAATTATCAAAGAAGACCATTATCTTGGGATTTACAATACCCGAAATCATGGGATAAACATCGCTGGTAAAATAAAAGAAAGAAAGAACCCAAAATAACTAGTGACTTAGCAATTGCACCAGCATGCCACGTATAATGGAATGGAAACTCACTTGCAGGCCACGTATAATGGAATGAAAACCCATTTGTGTATAACAAAGGATCTAACTAAGTGATAGATGTCTCGGGTAATGGAATGTTGAATAGTGAATTCTTAGTATGAATGCAATAATAATTGATTAAGAAGAAAAAGAGGACAACAGAGCCTGACATGGGAAATTACCCGGCTGACATGATCAATTCCTCAAAAGCACTCACGCGTGGAAGTCGCATGTCAACACTTAACGACAAATTAAAATCAAAACATCTGGCCATGAGTTTTCGCAGAAATGGATTGATAAAAAACGCAGACAAAAATTGTATGAAACAATGCGGTGATCCTATGAAAGTACGAACAGTAACCATCAACAATTTTCAGCATAATTATAAAGTAGATATAAAGCACAAATTATTTGCAAAAATAGGATTAATTGGTCCAATTTCAACAAAGTAAACCCTTACCTCTAATTACACAGTTAAACCCAAGGCTTTGATCTTCTCAATCCAATTGTATCAAACCCCTAATATAAAATACACAATTTTGTTTTTCAATTAGACTCCATCAATCACAATAGATTATGTGGTTCTTACCACATGCCTCAATTCCAAATCAAAAATAAACTTACCTCAAAGTAACGATCAAAATCTCCAAATGTCTCTTACTAGGGATTCTTAGGAGACTTTTCTGAACTTTTTTGTGCTCCTATGAATATGTCGTAAGTATGTCATCAAAAGTCTTAAAAGATATATATTTTTATTTCTAAAACAATAATAATTCTAAAATACCCATTACGTTCCCAAACTCTCTAAAAATATATTTTCTTTTCTTTTTTTAATAAGCTTAAATATGCGGGGTCTAACATCCTCCCCTCCCAAAAAAAAAATAAAATTTCCATCCTCGGAATCAAAATGTAATTGAGGTGCCAAAAATGTGCGGATAAGTACGTCGCATATATTCTTCAGACTCCCAAGTGGCCTCCTCAATTTCATGGTTCTGACATAAAACCTTAACTAAGGGAATGACTTTCGTCCTTAACACCTGATCACAATGGTCAAGAATCTAAACTGGTTTCTCTTCATAGGAAAGGTCCTCCTACATTGATAAAGGCTCATATGATACAATGTGCATCGAATCATAAATGTACTTCCTTAGATTAGAAATATGGAAGACATTATGAACGTGCAAAAGCTATGGCGGCAATACAACTTCATAAGCCATCGAACCGTTCCTCTCTAAAATTTTGAATGACCCAAAAAAACCTAGGGCTAAGCTTGCCCTTCTTACCGAAATGCATCATCCTCTTCCAAGGTGAAACTCTTAAGAACACATGATCACCTACTTCAAACTCAACTTCACGACGACGCTGAGATGTATAACTGCGATGTCTGTCCTGAGCTGTTTTGAGACGTTCCCGAATCAAATCAACTTTTTGAGTAGTCAATTGTACTAACTATGGTCCCAACAACCGTCTCTCTCTTACCTCATCCCAGCATAATGGAGTCATGCACCTCCATCCAGACAATGCCTCAAACGGTGCCACCTTAATACTTGCCTGATAACTGTTATTGTAGGCAAACTCAACTAAAGGTAAATGACTATGCCAGCTACCACCAAGGTCTAGTTTGCAAGCCCTCAACACATCCTCTAACATCTGAATGGTACTCTTAGACTGCCCATCTACCTGTGAGTGGTAAGTGGTACTGAAAAAGAGATCACTGCCCATAGAATTCTGGAAACTCCTCCAAAACTTTGAAGTAAAATGCAGATCTTGATCTGACACTTTTGATAATGGTCCCCCATGCAACCTCATTATCTCACCAATATTTAATCTAACTAGCTCAGATAATGGTGCTATAGCTCGGATCGGAAGGAAATGCGCAATCTTTGTCAACCTATCAACAATAACCCAAATAGAGTCAAAACCCTTGACTGTCCTTGGTAAGCCTACCACAAAATCAGTTGTTACATGCTCCCACCTCCATTGCGGAATCGCTAGTGACTGAAGTGGCCCACTAGGTTTCTGATGCTCCGTCTTCACCTTATGACAAACTAAACAATGGGAGACAAACTCTGTTATATCCGACTTAATGCCACTCCACCAAAATGCTCTCAAAGGTCATGATACATTTTTGTTCCTCCTGGGTGGATAGAGAAACTAGAATTATGAGCCTCTGATAATAACTCCCTCCTCAAGGTCATATAAACTGGTGCACAAAGTCTCTTACGAAACCAAACCACATCGTGTTCGTCAATTTTGAACTTAGACTGCTTCCCATTATTAATGTTCTCAATGATGTGAGATATACCTGAATCTCCATCTTGAGCTTTCTTGATCTTGCTGATCAAGGTAGGTTGTACCTATAATGCTGCCCACATTACAAGAAAAACCTTATTTAGCTACGGACACCATTCCGTCGCTAAAAGTAACCTTTAGCGACGGGAAAGATCGTCGTTAAATATCCGTCTCTAAATATTTTAACCGACGAAGCATCCTGTTGGTTATAATTTTTAGCGACAGATATTTAGTAACGGATTTATACCGACGAAATTTTCGTCGCTAAAAAGGTTTTTTGAATTTTCTATTTTCAGTTGAATTTTGAAATTATTTTTGTAAATTAATTAGCGATGAAGTATTTGCGACGGATACGAATCCGTCGCTAAAATAAATATTTTACAATTTTTTAAAACTTTTAAATCCGTCGCTAAATATCTGTCGCTAAAAAGTAAAAAAAAAATTGAAAACAAGACTTTTAGCGACGAGATGGGTTGGTCGCTTAAAGTCCAAACACAAAATCCCTAATCTTCTTTTTCCCCGCCCGTCGCTCTCTATCTCTATCTCTCTCTCGTATTGCCGACCACCATCCTCCGCCCTCCGTCCTCCGTCCCATCCTCCATCTTTTGTCCTCGCCGCTAGCAAGAACTGTCGTACATCACAACCATCACCACTTCGCCGTCCTCCTTCCTCACTGGCAAGAACCCATCCCCCACCCCGCAATCACCTCGCGGGAGAAGCCACTACCGCTGCCTGCCACTGCCGCCGTCCACCGCCCCCTACTTGTATGTATAATTCTATGCTTTATACATGTATGTATAATTTTAAGTTAGAATTATATGTTATATATGCTTTATATTTTTTTTACATATATGAATAATTACATGTTAGAATTATATGTTGTAACTGTTATAATGTATAGTTGTATTGAAAGTTAGAAAAAATTAACCATTATTAACATTAATTAACCCTAAGCAATCCGAATAAACCTAATCAGCCCTAATTAAACCTAATTAACCATGATTAACCATAATCAAATCCTAATTAAATGTAATTAAGCCCTAATTAAATTCTAATACATATCTAATTAAACTCTAATACATCCCTAATTAACCCTAACAATAAGCAATAAATAAACCTAATTAAACATAATTAAATCCTAGTTAAACCTAATTAAATCCTAATCAACCATAAGAAAACCTAATAAAACATGATTAACCTTAATAACCCCTAATTAAATCCTAATTAAACATAACTAAGCCCTAATTAAACCCTAATTACCCTAATTAAACTTTAATACATCCCTAATTAACCTAATAAACCTTAATTACCCTAATTAGTCCTAATTAAACCCTAACAATAAGCACTAAGTAAACCTAATAAACGTAATTAAATCCTAATCAGGGTTAAACCTTAATTATCCTAATTAAACCCTAATACATCACTAATTAGCCTTAATTATAACCTAATTACCGAAATTAGGCCCGAATTATCCTAATTAAACTTATTAACCCTAATTACCCTATGTAACCCTAATTATACCCTAGTACATCTCTAATCAATCCTAATATGCTCTAATTAACCCTAATTAAACCTGAATACATCCCTAATTAACCCTAATTACCCTAAATAAACCTATTAACCCTAATTACCCTGCTTAGCCCTAATTAAACCTTAGTACATCCCTAATTAGGGTTAATAAGCCCTAGTACATCCCTAATTAATCCATATTCCACTGAGAAATGTGAGTCGGCTTCCCGCATTAGGAATATTTGTCGTTTTTTTGTGAAGTCCATTGACAACGAATTGGTTCAACTCGTTGCCAATGAATTCTAATTAAAATGAAATTGGTAATGTATGCACCAATCTTTCCGAAATTTTGAAATTTCAGAAAGATTGTTGCATATGTTACCAATTTTCAAACGCATGCATGCATAAAAACTCTTAATTTCTATTTAAAGGTATCCATTACAAAGTAATGCTTTGTAATGAGCCTTTGTATGTCCAGTTTGGACAATTTGAAAAAGCTAAATGTTTATAAAATAGTGTATCGACCCATGCTCTTTGTTCTATGTCGTGGATATTTGGTACACGTTCTCTAGTGTTTCTCCAGTTGCATACAGATCTGGTGTTCTAACATCTGTTAATTCTTGTAAGAGCAAGATTAGACGGATGTCTGAACACCTAATCGATGTCGTGTACTTGGAGAAATACGGAAAAGTGCTGCCAAATTTTTCGCAGACATAGGACTAAGCATGAGTTGGTAACTGTTTTATAAACATGTGTTTTCCTGAATGGGATATGACCGCTACCTATTAGAGAACGAAGGGGGTATAGAGACATGTTGTCACATGCATGCATTCATTTTTCACATCGACCATGCCTAATTATTGGTTTTAATTTAAAGTAGTATATAGTAATCTCAGTCGTCATGTCGATCGATCAAAGTTGGATGAAAAGGAAGAATGATGATGATTTTGAGGATCGCGTCGACGAATTTCTCGAGTTCGCTTATGCGCATCCTGCATATGTTGACTTTGAGACGATAAGGTATCCGTGCTGTAAATGTGAGTTGTTGCATTGGAGAAGGAGAATGGTGGTAAATGGCATCTTCTCCGGTACGGTTTTATGGGTATTTACACAAGGTGGACATGAAAACGATAGTATTGTCATCCAACCCGGCTAGTCAAGCTAACCTTAGGGAGGATGCACATTATGATTACCGAGATATGATTATGGATATTGGGCATGCTAATATTGAATGGGGTAACTACCACGGCAATGACAGTTCCCAGCAGTCGAACGAGGGGTTAATCAGTTTTATAATTTGTTGAGAGACGCGGATGAGATGTTGTGGGATGGAATCCAAAAACACACACGGCTTTCTGTGGTTAGTCGATTATTACAGTTGAAATCGGACCACGGGCTAAGTGAGAAAGGATTTAACGAGTTAGTTATTTTTATCAAAGAAAGTTTACCGGAGAGTGAAAAGCTGCCCCCGTCGTACTATGATGCGAAGAAGATGATGAGGAAACTTGGATTAAGCTATGAACGGATAGATGCGTGCATTAACGACTGTGTATTGTTCTGGAAAGAGAATAAGGACTTGGCACGGTATCCATTATGTGATCATTCGAGGTATAAACCGGACAAAGGGAAAAAGGAAAACATTGCATGGAAGGTATTGCGATATTTTTCCCTTACCTCAAGGCTTCAGATGATGTACTACTCCTCCAATACGGCTGAACATATGAGGGCTCACTGTGAGATTCGTAGCAACGATGCCGATGTGCTGACACACCCAGCTGATAGAGAGGCGTGAAAGGAGTTTGACCGCAGGCATCCAAGCTTTGCTCAGGAAGTTCAGAATGTTAGGCTTGGTTTGGCAACCGATGGCTTCAACCCTTTCGGGCAGTCTAGCACACCTTACTCCACATGGTATGTCGATGGGTTCAACTCTTTCGAGCAGTCTAGCACGCCTTACTCCATATGGCCTGTTATTATTGTCCCGTACAACCTTCCACCAAGCATGTGCATGTAGAAGCTGTACATGTTTTTGTCGTTGCTTATTCCAGAGCCGAAGAGCCTCGGTAAGAACATAGATGTGTATTTAAGGCCGTTGATTGATGAGCTCAAACAACTATGAGATCATGGAGTCAAAACTTATGATGCATCCCTCAAATAAAATATTCAGATCAGGGCAGCTTTGATATGGACTATACACGATTTCCTCGCATTGGGAATGACGTGTGGGTGGAGCACACATGGAAAGTTAGCGTGCCCTGCTTGTATGGGCGTGAATCCCGGTCATACGTTAAAGCACGGCGGGAAGCCCTCGTGGTTCGGATGTCACCGAAAGCTTTTGCCGACAGACCATCAGTTCCGTAGGCAGAAGGATAAATTTGACGGGACAATCGAGCATGAGGTTATCACACTGGACTACCCATCTGGTGAAGAAGTGCTCTCGCACCTGGAGGCACTTGATATTGACATACCATACGACAAGCGTGTGCCGGATCAAAAGATTCCAGGATACAGGAAAGAGCACAACTGGAGGAAACATTGTATTTTCTTGGAGTTAGCCTATTGGAGGACACTCATTATTCGAAACAACATGGATGTGATACATATTGAGAAGAATGTTTTCGATAATGTGTTCAACACAGTGATGAATGTCAAGGGAAAATCGAAAGATCACCTTAAAGCGATAAAGGATCTACAACAGTTAGGTATACGCTGTGAATTGCATCCTCGGACAGTTAGCGGGAGGACGTTGCTTCTGAAAGCACCTTACTGTCTAGACAAGAAATAGGTAGAGAAGGTCTATTAGTGGGTTAAGAATTTGAAGCTTCTGGATGGGTATGCGTCCAACATATCTCGTTGCTGCAATGTATCGGAATGCAAGTTTCAAGGGCTGAAGAGTCACGACTGTCACGTATTTATGAAAAGATTCATTCATATTACCTTCTGGGGACTGTTGCCAAGGGTTGTATGCGAGACTTTAACTGAATTATCTAATTTATTTCAGGATATCTCTTATTCTACAATCCTAGTGAATAACACAGATGTGCTTGAGAAGAACATTGTGTTGACAATTTGCAAGCTTGAGAAAATCTTCCCACCGTCATTCTTTGATTCAATGGAGCATTTGTCCGTTCTCTTGGAATATGAAGCTAAGATTGGTGGGCCTGTACAATATCGGTGGATGTATCCATTTGAGAGGTATTGCTTTAACTCTATGTTGTTCGTTAATAGATAATGCAAACACTGATTCATTGATATTCCACCTAACTTTATTCGTTAAACTTCTAGGTTCATGTTCTATTTGAAGAAGAAAGCCCGTAATAAAGCTCGTGTTGAGGGCTCAATTACTGAGGCTTACATAATGGAAGAGCTTGTAAACTTTTGTAGTCAATATTATGGGCCTGATGTTGATACAAGGTTAAATCAACTAGGCCAAAATTAGCCCGGAGCCAGCACACATTTGGAATGGTAATTGTCAATATTTAAGCAGTTAGGTAGTCCGCTCGGACAAACCTACACTCGACGGCTAACCGATGTAGAGTACAGTGCTGTAACAATATATGCCCTTCTAAATTGTGATGAAGTTTTAGCATTCGTTGAGTAAGATTCTGACTTCAGATAATTACTATGTAGTAATTGAAAATGTGTGATAAGTGGGTTAACTCTTTCGATTTGCAATGAATTCGATGCGGAATATTTAATCATTGATCCCGCTGGACTTGAATCTCATCAAAAATCGTAATTTGCAGAGTGCTTCAAAAGACGCGTAAGTCTTTAACCAAAATATAATATGTTTTATATACCACTCCATATGTGATTTATTAACTTTCACCGTCTTATATAATAGGTTCAGTTGGTCGATGCTCCAGTAGCCTCCTTGTTGAAATTACTAGCTCAAGGCCCTAGTAAACAAGAAGCCTGTCATGGAGGCTATATCATCAATGAGTTTAGGTTTAACGTAAAAGATGATGACCGGACAAAACAAATCCAAAACAGTGGAGTCTTGGTCAACGTCGACAGTTATAGCGAGAATTGGATGAACTTTTATGGAGAGCTGGATAAGATTGTTGAGCTAACATATCTGGATTCCTAAAACCACTTGTTAATGTTCAATTGTACATGGTTTGATGTCATATGTAGTAGAGGAATCTGTGTTAGCTCACAAGGGATTGTAGATGTCAATGTTAAGTCAAGACTTGCATCAGACGAGTCGTTTGTGTTTGCTAGCGAAGCTGCACAAGTCTTTTATGCAGATGACGTCGCAAATCCCAAATCTCATTGGTATATAGTTATCAATTCCAAGAAATTGCCCATGGCATATGACAGTGAGGTATACACATTTCAAGCCGACCAAGCACCTATCTCAGTACCTGTGCACCGTCGCCAACCCTATAATCAGGTCTAACCACCTGCGCCATACCCGAATGTAACCCTAATCGCAGGAACTTACCATTTACACCGTCGCTAACCCCGCAATCAAGCCCAGCCACCTGCGTCGCACCCAAACGTAACCCTAATCACACAAACTCAAATCTGGGGTTTTAATCGCACATTGCGATTGAAACCCTAGATCTGAGTTTCTGTAATTTGGGTCGATCAACCACATCTAAGCCTAAATAATTATGTTTTCTTCTGCAAACGAGTCCTGCCGCATTAAACTCGGCAAGAATGGAGGGGCGACGAAAGGAAGGGGAAGGATTTGACGGCGTTGTGGCGGCGACGAGAGCAAGGGGCTTGGGCCTGTGCTGCAACAGGCATGGCTCCAACTCAATCTTAGGGTTTATATACAAGGGTATTATGGAAAATTTATTTAAATCGTTACAGAAACCGTCGGATGCAACACTTTTACGATCAC
The DNA here is from genome assembly GCA_033065855.1 of Escallonia rubra. Classification (NCBI taxonomy): domain Eukaryota; kingdom Viridiplantae; phylum Streptophyta; class Magnoliopsida; order Escalloniales; family Escalloniaceae; genus Escallonia; species Escallonia rubra. The sequence continues at coordinate 89,759 of JAVXUO010001785.1, forward strand.
ATGTGTTCTTTTGCAATTTTTGTAACGCGATGGGTCTTTTTGCAATTACCCAAACCACATGGGTATTTTATACAATTTTCCCTAAATATAAGTGTGGGTGTGGCAGTTGTGCTATCTATAAAGAAGTGATATCTTATGGAGTGTTACAGGGAAGAGGAGAAGAGAAGAGATAATGGGTCAGTGAGTGCAATAGGTAAGAGAGTGCAGAAGGGAAGTGCGGATCGGGTATTTACTTAACGTTAAGTACGGCGCAAACTTTTGTTAGTGTATGGTGATTTTTAACATGTGAAATTTTAAAGTATAACACGTTAGGTCATATTAGAATTTAGGGCAAAATTTCACAATTTTCTGAAATCGTGGGTATTTTTAATATTTTCTGTAAATTCAGAATTGAAAAATATTTTGAAATATTTAAAACTCATGAAAATGTTCTAGAAAATTAAATTAATGTTTTTATAGTATAAAGAAGTCCCAGATTACGTTTGGTGATTTTTAGAGTTGATTTGCTATAGTTTCTGTATCGCATTGGTTTTAGAAAAATGAATAATTTAAAAATAATTTTNATACCTTTTAAATTCTAATTTCAATTTCTAAAATTTTTGTACATATTATAAAGCTGTTAAAAAAAATTAATATATTTTATTTTCAGCTAGATGTAATTATGATTATTTATGGGTTTTTATTACATTTAAAGAAATTATTTTAATTCGAAAATATTCAAAAATTTAGAAAATTCATCTTTTGACTTTTTATAATGTTTTAAGATATAAAAGTATTTTCTAATAATTTAATATGTATTTGCAGTATTTGTTACGTATTAAAGAGTGTATAGGAATTTCTGTTAAAGTTGGCCGCGTACGAGGCGGGCGCGCTTGGAGTTACGCGATTTCAGAGTTAGAAGTGAGCACGTGATGGGTAGTTGATATTAGGGTTTATAGTATATCAGACATAGATTGTGTTATAACAGATAAATTGTCAATTTAGGTTGATTCAAAGGATCATTTATTGAAGTTGTGCAGCATTGCTTAGCTCGGATCGAGGTAAGAATTTCTATCCGAACCCCATTTCATCATTGATATCAAATATAATTTTCTGAGTTGTTATCGAATTTTTAATGAACTCTGATATTTTAGTTTTCATGAAAATATTTTCAATTGCCCGTGTAACCCTAATTTGAGTCTGATAGCGATCGTTTGGAATTCATTATTCTCATCTGTTTATTTCATTCAATCATTGTAAAACATTTTGAATTGTGTTTAAATTCCTTGAATATTGACATGAGTTAGTAAACCTGAGAGTCATAAGGATGGCTTGTATTGTTGGAGTTATAAGGATGGCCTGTTGGTTGGGTTAGACTAGTACCTAGATTGAATAGTCAGTGTACATATGCATATGTAAAGCGTATCGAGCACTGCCGGGGTAACTTTGCTATAGTGTGCTGCCCATGTTCAATATTTTTTACCCTTGTTTTATTATACATAAAGTGTTTTGAATAACTTTTAATTAAGGGATTGAGTTGATACTCGTCCCTATGTTTATATCGAAATAATTGAGATTTCATTTAAAAGTGTTTCGAAAAGATATTGTTTGACTTGAATGTCAAAATAGTTTGAATCGTTCGTCCATATCAAAATGCTATGTTTTATTGAAAATGCTCTTAAAAAGTTTCGTTTGAATTTATATAAAAACTCGTCCGAATCGTTTTGTTGTTTTAAAATATTTGATCGGCCTTACTGGGCTCTCGAAAGCTCACTCTCCTTTGACCTCCTTTCCGCAGGTGACAACCAGCCGTATGTTACCTGAATATGGATTAGAGCCGAGTGAAAGAGAGAAAAGGATTAAAATTTTTGGTATTGATTGCTAGAACCCCTGCGTGGGTTGACACAATTTTTTGAAAATTTTCGAACTTAGTTTTGATGTTCCATTTATGACAGTTTATTAGAACTATGATTTAATTGATGGTTAGTTGCTCTGACAGCTTGTGGCATTTTTGTGATCGATCGATTGTTTAACGTTCCGAAAAATTTCGGGATATTACAATTATCCTCAACCGTTTTCCACCAGTGGTCTGCTTCCCCATCTAGCTTATACACTTTGAGTTCTATATATCTTTTCCTCATTAGTGTAACCCATAGGCCTAAATACCTTATCTAGTTGAGAAATCCACTTCTCTGCCACAATCGGATCCTCGATCCCCCTAAAAGGTTCTTCATTCTTCTTATCGAACTGCTCCAGTAAGCTACGAGTCTAAGCCTGACCGTGATTAGGATTCTGATGTTGGTTAGGCCGATTCTGTTGATTTAACTGAGCATGCTAGTTTGCCAGTAACTGGGTCAGTTGAGCTTGTAGATATCCTAGGATAGTCAAAAGGTCCGGCAGATTCTACTATCATGTGACGTTCTGATGCTCCACATTCCGATTGTTGGCTGCCTATTATTACGATCGCTTACCATTACAATACGAGAAAAATATAATGAGATATTGGCTATGACAATATCCTTATATCTACCCATCCTACCCATCTCTTAGCTTATCTGATCCTAAGCATAAATTTACAGGAGTTTAAACCTATAGCTCAGGTATCAACTATAACACCCCGTATTTTCGGAGCGTTAATAATAAATTAAAAAAAAAATAAGGAAACATCAAAATTTCAGAAAGTTTCTCAGGTGGTCATTCAGAGCATTTATTAATCAATCCCAAAGAGACATCAATAAATCCAAATTATGACACGGATTTTCAAGATAAAATCTAAACAAATTCAACTTGTCTTAATTATTACATATAAAAATGCTAATATTGACTATGAGATAAAAACCGCTAGCTCTCAGTCATACAACTAGCCTTGTAATTTAATCCCACCAACTGATCACTTGAAAAGAAAACAATAAGGGAGTGAGTCAAATGTCCAGTAAGGTCGCTCAACGAACCAATCAAAATGAAAACAAAAATGTCTGAAAAACGAGATTACGGAGGTACATAATTTTAACGGAACATATATCAGACCGAATTTCAAAATGCACAAATATATTTTTGTACAGAGATAGACACTAGAAAGCCATTCAGAATAAGGTCACACATGCCATCACTAACACGTAAAACCAGGTTCAAAAAATAAGATCGCGATCTCTAACTTATCCCACCGAGCTAGCCCACATTCCAATCTATGTGGGTAAATCGGAAACAAAAACTCACATATATTGTGACCTGGCTCACAAGATAAAATACTCTCTCATACAATGAAATAAATTAAAGCCCAACAGCAAGCCCAGACGATGTTTATAAATATACCATAGTTACCTAATGGCCAATCTCACACAGTGATGAGTGCCGCCCATAAGTCATGCTAAGTCAAGTTGCAAATTTATAAATGAACAATGTACTGGTAAATTTTTGGAACATGAGAATGATGAGATTGCTTAAAAGTCAAGCTACTCAATTGTACACCAGGGAAAGAAAATGGAACGGAACATGCGCCAAATGAAAAGACTAAAGACAAACCTTAGTCAAGATCTCTAAATGGAATACTCTCTCCAAGCACAGGAAAAACAACAAAGAATGAACACACCAACTTGGAATGTGAAACTATCAAAGAAGACCATAATCTTGGAATTTAGAATACCCGAAATCATGGGATAGACATCACTGGTAAAAAGAAAGAAAGAAAGAACCCAAAATAACTAGTGACTTAGCTTGCACAGCAGGCCACGTATAATGGAATGGAAACTCACTTAACAAAGAATCTAACTAGGCGATAGATGGAATGCTGAACAGTAAATTCTTAGTGGGGATGCGATAATAATTGATTAAAACGGAAGAGAGAACAACAAAGCCTAACATGGGTGGAAAATTACCCAAACGACATGATCAATTCCTCAAAAGCACTTATGCGTAGAAGTTGCATGCAACACGTGTTCCAAACCTATTCTGGTCGCATCCAAAGGCCCACTGGGGTCCCATTTTGCATGACACATCCGCACAACTAACAATCATTTTTGACACTTCCAACCGGTCAAAGCGTGCACGCTCAAGTCACATGCACTTCTCGCTTTCGTTACGTTACGTCGTCACTAAGAAACTCATGTTCACACGACGCCTCATCACGCTGCAACAGTCGCATGTCGCACGTCGTCCGTCGACGCGCCATGGCACTTGCCCAAGGAGGTTGGCCTTGGCCTCCCCCTTGGGGTCGGCCTCGGCCTTGGCCTCCCCCTTGGGGTCGGCCTCGGCCTTGGCCTCCCCCTTGCGGTCGGCCTCGACCTTGGCCTTCCCTTTGGAGTCGGCCTCGGCCTCTCCTTGGGGTTGGCCTTGGCCTTCCTCTAAAGGTTGGCCTTTGGTCTCCATACTTAACACCTTCACTTCTCTTCAAGGGGGCTTACATCACTCCACGACCCCCATCGCCCATCGTTCGGACGTCATCTCCGTGACCCCCGTCGCCCGGACATCACTCCGTGACCCCGTCGCTCAGACGTCACTTCACGACCTCGTCGCCCGGACGTCACTTCACGACCTCGTCGCCCGGACGTCACTCCGCGACCCCGTCGCCCAGACGTCATCTCCGTGACCCCCGTCATCTGGACGTCACCCTCGCCTGCGCGCCAACTTCGCGACGCTCGTCGTCCGTCGCCCAAACGTTGTCTCTGCGACCCCCGTCGTCGGTGTCTGGGTGCTGCACTTCACCGCGCCCGTGCGCCGTGCCGCTGATACAGTCGTGCCCCTAGGCTCTCTGTCACACTACTATGCCCATGACACCATACGCACTTTGTCGCGCCCATGCGCCGCACCACTAACACAAATGTACCCCCCGACACCTTACTCACTTCATCGCGCCCATGCGCCATAATCATGTTACATGCCCCCCGGGCATCACACTCATTCACCACACCATGCGCACATTGCCCTTGTCATGGAACATGCTTCGACCCACTCCCAGGCGACTCCTCCGGGACACTATTTTCTCCAGGGAGCTTTTCAACTCCTCTTCTGCCAGGTAGACGGCTCCTCCGGGATGCTACCTTGACGCGCTTTGAGTGCTCCGACACAAGGACTCACCCGCGGGGATAAGCGACACCTCCGGGACACTATCTCCGCCAGGGAGCTCTTTAACTCCCCTTCCGCCAGGTAGACAGCTCCTCTAGGTAGATAGCTTCTCCAAGATGCTACCTCGTCCAATCGGGTAGACGGTTCCTCAGGGATGCTACCTTCACGTGCTCCGGCACAAGGACTCACCCGCGGGGATAAGCGACACCTCCGGGACACTATCTCCGCCAGGGAGCTCTTTAACTCCCCTTCCGCCAGGTAGACAGCTCCTCCGGGATGCTACCTCGGCCAGTCGGATACACGGCTCCTCCGGGATGCTACCTTGACGCGCTCTGAGTGCTTCGGCACACGGACTCACCCGCGGGGATAGGCGACTCCTCCGAGACACTATCTCCGTCAAGGAGCTCTTTAACTTCCCTTCCGCCAAGTAGACGGCTCCTTCGGGATTCTACCTTGACGCGCTCTGAGTGCTCCGGCACAAGGACTTACTCGCGGGGATAGGTGACTCCTCCGGGACACTATCTCTGCCAGGGAGCTCCAAGTGCTCCGGCATGAAGACTCCCCTTCTGTCAGGTAGACGGCCCTTCCGGGATACTACCTCGGCCCGCGGAGTAGACGACTCTTCTGGGACACTATCTCTTCTAGGGTGCCTGCGTGATTGGCTTACGTGCTTCGGCACTGGGGACTTGCGTCGGCGCCCTTAGGGACTATGACCCCCGGGTCACTCTGAGACGGGAGCAGGTATCTAGAAGGCATCGTGCATAGTTCGTCTGGTAGTTTGGTGTCAGGCCTTCCCCATCGATGCCAGGCCTGTGGGACTCTACAAGGGCTTGGATTGGTGGCTAGATCAACGGGGTTCTCTGGCCACCCTCACACCGTGGGAGCCAGTGTTTCCAGACAGATAGAGCGACGATGTGCGGGGCAGGCAGAGTGAATATGCTATCCGATAGTCCGTGGAGCACCGACATCCGTGGACCCTTTGGTGACGTGTCATTCCAAGGGAGTGCCACATGTCAGTTGATGACATCATCATCTCAACCTCTATAAATAGGGGTCTTGAGAATTCATTCAGGACGAAACATTAAAGGTTGGACATTTTCAGAACATTTTCACTTTCTCACTCTAGAATCCTAGAGAGAGAAACATACAGGACCTTGACTCTGGACCTAAGTATCGGACTGTGACTGTCATTGTGTATTCACCTTGCGCCATCACCCTCGCAGTACTGCCACCCTCAGGCTCTGTCTGGGAAGCCCTTGGTCTCTGCCCTTGCTCCACCCTTGTTGTGCCTCACATAACATACTTGGCATCTGACTCGGACTGCATTCTTTGTGGCACCTCCACATCGATTGCGAACCCACTTTCCTTGGCATCATTTTGGCGACTCCGCTGGGGAGGTGAGCATCGCAGTGATGTTCGTCCTTTGCCTGACACATCCAAGCAACCATGCATCAGCAACGCAGGGCTCCCAAGACTACCAATCACAGTCTCAACCCAGCCACCCAAGAGGCCGTCATTTCCAAACTTAAAAAAATTTCAAGCTACATTGCTCTTGCACAAGTCTATTGACACCACCCTTCATACCATCACCCACCCCCTTGGGGGCTTCACCCCTTCCCAACCCCCTTCGGCCTCACATTGTAACAACTTGGTACGTGGTGCGCGGGGTGGCTCGAGCCACGCTACTACGGTCACATCATCATCCCTCATTCACTTTTCTTGACACTTAGAAAAAAATTTCATTTTTTCGCAGCCGGTCATCGATCACCACCCTCAGCGGCCTCCCTCACCACCCTTGCCCGAGCTCAATTTTTTTTTTCAACACTTAGAAAAAAATTCAAAGTCTTCATCTTCCCCACTTACTCCCAACATTTATGCTCTCATCACTCTCTCTATATCTTCATTCACTCTTCCTTTCACATGATCCAACACTACATCTTCCTTTCTTCCCTCACCACTTCCCCACATTATACACAACTTCTATCTTTCTCTCTTTGTACATCATGAAAAAAAAATTCATTGGGGGTTCCCTCCTTAGGGAGGCCAACAAAAAAAAATATTTTGGCCACCCCCCACCACCACCCAGGCGCCTGGGCAACCCCAAATTTGGGCAGTCCCCTTCCCACCCCTCCATGTGGGTCTTCCCCACTCTCTCTTCCCACATTTAATTCCCTATCTCCTTTTTCTCTCTCTTCCATCACTTTCAACTTTTTACTTTTTCTCTTTCTCCTTCTTACACCACTCAACATATTTTTCCTCACTACCCAAGACACCATTCCCCCATTCCCCTATTTCCCCACTTTACACACTCTCTCTCTTATCACATTAAATGCATTCTCTCTATCTCTCTCTCTCTCTTACACATTTTCTCTCTTTCATATACTCATTAACTCACCCAACACACTCCTCTCTTTCACCCCTCACGTGGGTCTCTTCCCTCACTACCCGAGACACCATTCCCCCACTTTACACACACTCTCTCTTATCACATTAAATGCATTCTCTCACTCTCTCTCACTCACTCTCTTACACATTTTCTCTCTTTCATATACTCATTAACTCACCCAACACACTCCTCTCTTTCACCCCTCACGTGGGTCTCTTCCCCTCCTCATTTCCATCTATTCCTTTTTCCCCACTAATTACTCACAATAACTTCCCCCCACTTACAACCTTCTCTCTCTCATTTCTTCACTCTCACACATTAACCATTAATCACCCCCCTTCCCACACCCATCGGCCTCCCCACCCCCTTCCCCTAGGCCGACCCCCTTTCCCCTCTTCATTCACTCACCCTTCTCTCACTCCTCTCTCCAATCACACTCTCATTATTCTCTCTCTCTCTCTCTCTCTCTTTCTCTCTCTCTCTCTCCATCCTTGTTTCAAATTACCCGATCATCACACTCCTATTTATTCAACCTCTTTCTCTCTTACATCCTCTTACACACACACATACCTTTCACCTCTCTTTCTCTACACATTAATCACCCCCTCCAATCACCCCCTCGGCCTCGGCCTCCCCACCCCTTCCCCTAGGCCGACCCCCTCCCCCTCTTCATTCTCTCTTTTCTCTCACTCCCTCTCTCTCCAATCACTCCCATGATTCTTTCTCTCTCTCTCTCACACACACACACACATGAAAGACCCACACATTCCATCTCTCTTCCTCATTAAACTCACCCATTCACTCCTCCATCTCACCCCTCCACACGTGAGTTTCTCCCACTCTTCTCACCCTCATTATTTTTCTTTCTTCCCATTCATCATTACACCCTCCCTCACATTAATTCCCCATCTCTCACATATTACCTCATCTCCATCACTTCCCCTTATCTCACCCTCCCCCTTCTTCCCACTCCCCCGGCCTCGGCCTCCCCACCCCCCTCCCCAAGGCCGACCCCTCCCTCCCTCCCTCATTTAATTCTCCAAACTCACCCAAGACCACTCTATGTCCCTCTTCCCATTTTTTCTTTCTTTCTTAACCTTCATTAAAACCCACTTCTCTTACACTCCCCTCACCAAGGCTGACCCCCATGCCTTGACCAAGGCCGACCCCCCCTCTTTCTATCTCTTAGCATTTTCCCATTAATTCCCTTCCCCCTCTCACTTTCTTCCTTTACTCACCAAAAAATCAACACTTAACTTTTTTTCTTTCTTTCTTTCTTTCTCTCATCACTTCCCAAGTACACCCCCTCACACATCCCTTGACACCCACCCCTCCCCTTATTTTTCTTTACATTACTTCATGAATATCACATGTCTCATACTCTCACATCCTCTCTTTCGCTCCATAACACTTAACATTTTTTTCTATCCAATCAAAACCAAAAAATCAACATACCAATTTTGCTACCACTAAAAAATTTCACGTACTTTAGGATGACACTTCTTCGCCCGCCGTTACCCATTTTCTCACTTTTCCATACTTAGAATTTTTTTGCAACATTGACCGCCTTGCATTGCCTGCGCCATTGCGCCCGTCGTGGACTGCCTCCGCATCGCAACGCCCGATCGCGCACATCGCGCCCCTACCAATTTCATACTTTTTTACACTTAGAAGAATTTGTTTTGCAAATTTGATCACGTCCTCTGTGACGACATCCTCCGACATCAACGTCCTTGGTAGGTGGTGAGCGAGGCAGCTCAAACCACCTACTCCTATTCATTTTTCAATGCCCGTCGCCTGCGCCCGGGCGCCGTCTCCGCGACCCTCGTCGCTAGCACCCAGGAGCCGACTTCGCGACCCCGTTGCCGTCGCCCGGGTGCCATTTCTGTGACCCCCGTCACCAGCACTTGGGCGCCGACTCCGTTACCCCCATCGCCGTCACCCGGGCGCCATCTCGCGACCCCCGTCGTCAGCACCCGGGCGTCGACTCTGTGACCGCCGTCACCCGGTGCCCAGGCGCCGTCTCCGCGAACCCTGTCGCCCGCCCCCCATCACCCGTGCCTCTGCACCCTATCATCGTGCCCTCATCATCATACTAAGCAATCCAAGGTTTCAGTGGGAGGTGCACGAGGTGGCGCGAACCACCTGCTCTTCACCTTCGTTATTCAGAGACGACGTCAACAACTCGTCGACCAAACAACATCAAAATCTTGCTAAGTGTTTATGCGTGCGGTGCCCGCTCAGGTTGCCCCTCTGCGCACACCACACTCAGGGGGCTTATGTTCTCAACCTATTATGGTCGCACCTAAAAGCCCATTGGGGTCCCATTTTGCATGACACATCCGCACAAACAACAATCATTTTCAATGCTTCCAACAGGTCAAAGCGTGCACGCTCAAGTCACGTGCACTTCTCACTTTCGATACGTTACTTCGTCACTAAGAAGCTCATTTCCACGCGACGCCTCATCACGCTGCGACTGTCGCATGTCGCACATCACACGTCGGTGTGGCATGGCACTTACCCAAGGAGGTTGGCCTTGGCCTCCCCCTTAGGGTCGGCCTTGGCCTTGGCCTTCCCCTTGGGGTCGGCCTCGGCCTTGACCTTCCCCTTGGAGTCGACCTCGGCATTCCCTTAGGGTTGGCCTTAGCCTTCCCTTAGGGGTTGGCCTTTGGTCTCCATACTTAACACCTTCACTTCTCTTCAAGGAGCCTTACATCACTCCGCGACCACCGTCGCCCATCGTTCGGACGACATCTTCGTGACCCCCGTCGCCCGGACATCACTCAGAGACCCCGTCACCCGTACATTACTCAACAACCACGTCGCCCGAACATCACTCCGCGACCACGTCGCCAGGACGTCACTCCGCAACCACGTCGCCCGGACGTCACTCCACGACCTCGTCACCCGTAGTCTGGACGTCACCCGTGCCCACGCGCCAACTCCGTGACGCTCGTCGTGCGTTGCCCGGACGTTGTTTCCTCGACCCCCGTCGCTAGCGTCTGGGCGCCGCACTCCAACACTCCACAGCGAATGTGTGCTGCGCTGCTAATATAGCCATGCCCCCAGGCTCTCTGTCACACTACTGTGCCCAAGGCACCATACACATTCCGTCGCGCCCATGCGCCGCACCACTAACACAGATGTGCCCCTGACACCTTACTCACTTCATCGTGCCCATGTGCTACAATCATGGTACATGCCCCCCGGGCACCACACTCATTCACCACACCATGCGCACCTTGCCTTGGTCGTGGAACATGCTTCGACCCACTCCCAGGCGACTCCTCCGAGACACTATCTCCGCCAGGGAGCTTTTTAACTCCCCTTCTTCCAGGTAGACAGCTCCTCCGGGATGCTACCTCGGCCAGTTGGGTAGACGGATCCTCCGGGATGCTACCTTGACGCGCTCCAAATGCTTCGGCACAAGGACTCACCCACGGGGATAGGCGAATCCTCCGGGACACTATCTCTGCCAGGGAGCTCTTCAACTCTCTTTTCACCAGGTAGACGGTTCATCTGGGATGCTACCTCAGCCAGTCAGGTAAACGGCTCATCCGGGATGCTACCTTGACGCATTTTGAGTGCTCCGGTACAAGGACACACCCGCGGGGATAGGCGATTCCTCCAGGACACTATTTCTGCCAGGGAGCTCTTCAACTCTCCTTCGCCAAGTAGACAGCTCTTCCATGATGCTTCATTGACGTGCTCTGAGTGCTCCGGTACAAGGACTCACCCGCGGGGATAGGCGACTCCTCCGGGACACTATCTTTGCCAGGGAGCTCCAAGTGCTCCGGCACGAAGACTCTCATTCTGCCAGGTAGACGGCTCCTTCGGGATGCTACCTTGGCTCGCAGAATAGGCGACTCATCCGGGACACTATCTCCGCTAGGGTGCCTGCGTGACTGGCCTACGTGCTCCGGCACTGGGGGCTTGCGTCGGCGCGCCTAGGGACTATGACCCCCGGGTCACTCCAAGACGAGATCAGGTCTTCGGAGGGCATCGCGCCTAGTTCGCCTGGCAGTTGGGCGTCGGGTCTTCCCCACCGCTGCCAGACCTGTGGGACTCTGCAAGGGCTTGGATTGGTGGCTAGATCAAGGGGGTTCTCTGGCCACACTGACGCTGTGGAAGCCAGTCTTTCCAGACAGACATAGCGACGCTGTGCGGGGCAGGGCAGGTGAACATGCGATCCGACAGTCTGTGGCACCCATGGACCTCTCGGTGACGTGTCACTCCCAGGGAGCGCCACATGTCGGTTGATGACATCATCATCTCAACATCTATAAATAGAGGTCTTGAGAATTCATTCGGGACAGAACATTGACGGTTGGACATTTTCATAACATTTTCACTTTCTCACTCTAGAATCCTATAGAGATAAATATATAGGACCTTGACTCTGAACCTAAGCATCGGACTGTGACTGGCGTCGTGTATTCAACTTGCGACATCGCCCTCGCAGCACTGCCACCCTCTAGCTCTGTCTGGGAAGCCCTTGGTCTCTGCCCTTGCTCCACCCTTGTTGTGTTTCACATCAACATACTTGGCATCTGACTCGGACGTCATTCCTTGTGGCACCTCCACGTCGACTGCGAACCCACTTTCCTTGGCATCTACACGTAATGACAAAGTAAAATTAAAACATCTGGCCATGAGTTTTTGCAGAAATGGATTGATAAAAAATGCAAAAAGAATTGTATGAAACAATGTAGCGATCCTATGAAAGTGCGAACAGTAACCATCAATCAATTTAGCATAATTATAAAGTAGATACAAAGCACAAATTCTTTACGAAAATAGGATTGATCGGTCCAACGCCGATTCAGAACCCTTACCTCTAATTGCACAATTAAACTCAAGGCTTTGATCTTTCAATCCAATTGTATCAAAATCCTAATATTAAAATATACAATTTTTTTCAATTAGACTCTATCAATCGCAATAAATTATGTGGTTACCACATGCCTCAATTCCAAATCAAAAATAAACTTACCTCAAAGTAACGATCAAAATCTACAAAGGTCTCTCCTTAACGATTTTTCGGAGGCTTTTTTGAATTTTGTTTTGCTCCTAAGTATATATCGTAAATATGTCATCCGAAGCCTTTCCAAAATACCCATTACGTCCCCAACTCTCAAAAATTTCTTTTTTTAATAAGCATTTAAATATGTGGGTCTAACATATACTACAAAAACGTTATTACAATTTTTTCACAATTTAATATGAATTTAAAAAAAATGAACACGAAAATTAGAAATTGCGAAAAATATTAAAAATACTAAACGATTTTAGAAATTTATGAAATTTTGCTTAAAATTCTAACGTAACCTAAGGTACCTTACTGCAAAATTTTACGGGCTAACAATCATTGTGCACCATCCCATGCATGGACTGAACACAACCTCATGCATGTGGTACATTTGTGCAAGCACAAAGTACCACTGCACAGGACAAACCCACAAACGCAGCTCTTTCTTCTTCCTCCCTTCTTTACACACACACCCAAAATAAACCCTGCACACACACACGCGCGCGCGCGCGCGTTTGCACGCATGCTACAGACACCTATATACACACACCAGACACACCGTACACACACACTCTCCCATCTCGGCAGCCTCACACACTTATACACAGCCTCATGGTAGTCCTCTCTCCCCTAGACAAACACAAAAAATACGTACTGCCTCACGATAGTTCCCTCTCCATTGCCCCTTACACACACCCCGACCCACACACACACAATTACACACTCATGGCACACTCACCACCCTCGTACAGCGGACATATCGTCACCCACAATCACTCCTTGCACAGCCCAAACACCCACGTAATAATGAATCAATGTGAGAAAAAACAAAAACAAAAGTATAAGTCTTACCAAAACTCAATGCAATCGCCGAAATTTTGTTGTTTCGGTCTCTCTCTCTCTACACACACACATATATATATATATAGACACACACACATCGTGTAACAAAAGAAGGAAAAGAGAGAAAAATATGGGACGATTGATCCCATAAGCAACCTTATATATATATATATATATATATATATATATATATATATATATATACATGAAAAAGCCCTCCAACTTTAGGTTTTTTTTGAAGTTCACACAAAAGTTTTTAATATTACAAAAAGGCCCAAGAAAGTGTTTATTATAAATTAAGTTACTAGAAAAATTTAACGGGGTGTCATATTTCAAAAAATAAACGGGTGATAATTTTGAGCAATGCTATGAGACTAATAGAGAATAAAATGTTAAAATGATTTTGGGGTCAAAATATAATTTTTAGAATTTTTGCGGTCATTTTATGAATATCGAAAACTTTGGGGGCAATTTGCAAATTATGAAAAGTGGCATGATAGGTGTCAAATTTTAGAACAACTTGTTTGGAGATGATGCCGGACTAACTACATCATAATGTAAATTAATTGATTGTGTAAAACTTTAAGAAATTAAACGAAAAGAAAAAGAAAACAAAATAAAAAGAATTTCGGGAAAGAAACAGAAAACAAATCAAAAAATAGAGAAAAAAAATTAGAAAAACAGAGCAACAGAGGAGAATAGGAACTCGACAGGAAGACAGAGAAGAAACAAGGGAAAATTTGAGGAAAAATCTTTGGGATAGTTCCCTTTCTCTACTGGTGTGTGTATTTAGTGTGTTCTACTGCGTGTTTAGGGTGAGTGGGTGCGTGACTGGTTGGTTATTGTGTGTCTTCTGTGTGTATGGGCTTTGGGTATAGAATTATGAGAGATTTGAGAGTGTATGTATGTATGTGGGTGTAATATGGGAGGCTAATGTGTATTATGTGTATGCATAAGGGTTAATGGGTGTGGTTAGCGTTTGGCAGAAGTAGGGGAAGAAGAGAAATTTTGTATGTGTGTGTGTGTGTGTGTGTATTCGGATGTGGGGTGTGTGGGTGTAATTATGTGTATAACAAGTATGTATAAGTGTGTTAATGTGTATGTTCTAGGTATAGTAATGTTATTTAAAGGTTTTAGTGTGTGTTTAAGTATGTAACAATGGATGTGTGTGTATTCGGCAGTTATGTAAGGCAGAAGATGAAGTGTGTGGTTTTTTAGGTGTAGAAGTGTGTCCTTGATTGGATTAACGTGAATAGTGACTGTAATTGTCACTAAATATAAGAAATTTTTAGATAGTTTATTTAATTTTTTTTACAAATAGTTATACTTAGATTTTGACCAAGTTCAAAACATTGACTCCCATTATTTTTATGAGACGTTTATTTGCAAAATTTTGGGATTTTTCAGTATCCATGACTGATGCTAAATTGAGGTATCAATTAAAAGAAGTTCTCAAATTATTTAATATAGAAATTTAAGTTATTTTAATTTGAAAATTTTATATAAGCCTTATATTAATGAGATGTTTTATTTTCTAAAATTTCATGTCATTCCGAGGTAGATGGCTATTTTTGGAGGAACCAGCTTCTGAGTATTCGGTTCGGATACTAGTTTGGGATTTTCGGACAAATTTTTTTAAAAATGCTTTTTAGTCCAAAAATAACATAGGGATGCTTAAAAGAATAATTTGAAGTGTTTTTGAGATTTTTTCGGTGCGGGGGTCCCTAGGGGTTATTTTGGTAATTTTACTTTAAAAGGTACTTTTGGATAAATTCACATACAGTGGGGATATTTTAGTGATTCTATTTACGGAAAGCTGTTATGGTGATTTAAGTATGAGAGGGGTGCTTTTGGTAATTTTATACATAAGGGGCATTTTGATAATTTTACTTACCCGGTTGGGGAGGGGTTCATTCTGAGAGTATACGTAAGTTATTATTGAGTTTATAATATCTAGTGTAGACAGTGTTATGATCATTTGATTGTTCTATTTAGGTTAAAGTAAAAGACTTTTCGGTTATGATAATTTAGTTTCGGATCCAGGTAAGGGTTTCTATCTGAACCCTAGTTAAAGATTTATGTCCGAACCTTAATTTTGATAACTTGTGTTCGTATGTATTCTTTTGATGTACTTATGGCTATTGTCGAACACTGAGATATGCATTGCTATCAGCATGTTATTGCCAAGGAAATCCCAACACTGAACCTGAACCGGTTATTTAGAGATCTTACCAATGCTCGTTTTTTATGCATGCTGAGCAAATTGTACAACTGTTTGCATTCCTTCTTCTAAATTATTATGCCCAAATTCATTAGTTGTTCATATTTATTCTTGCTATTTGTTTGTGGCTATTCTTGAATTCCGAGTGATGAATTGATAATTGATATCAACATGTTTAATTGTCATTGAAACCATATTTTATATAAGTTATTCAAATCCATGTTAATGTTCATTTCTTATTGCATGTTGAGCAACGAGTTGTTTTTTATTCTGTGATTGTTGTCTTATGTGTTGACCTGGGAATTTGTTCCGTGGGGAGGCGTTATAAGGATGGTTAGAACCTCGATAATTATGCAGACTAGTATCTTGATAAAAAAAAGACTAATTGTTGTACATCATGCATGTGGACTATGTTTTGTGCATCGCTTGGGTGGCATTGCCGCTGCCCATGGTCAATATCTTATAAAATTGTTTACATTGTATCTTATAATGATTGTTTTGAAAATAATTAAAAATTAATGTCTTGATATCTGATTAAGGGGGATTGAGTTAAAACTCTGCCCCATATTGTGATCAAACTGTTTGTGATTATCTAAAATCATTCTCAATATTTTCTTTGAAGTATTTGTACTCGTTTTGAAATTCTTTGGATAATCATCATTGTATTTTAAAATTATGGCTTTGAAAATGATATTGAAATGATCATTTTGGTATCTGTTTATGACTTTATGATTGTTTTGATATTTGTTTATGACTGTTTAGGTATCTGTTTATGATCATTGGGAAATCATCAAATTGTTTACGATCGTGTGAAACATTTTGAAAAATTATCATCGAATTGACTCTTGAACCATTTTGTAATTCATTTCGGTTGTTCCGACCTTTGAGCTCTCAAAAGCTCACTCTCGTTTGATTTTATTCTGTCGGTAACGATCAACCGTAGACTGCTTGGGGATGGGTTAGAGTTTGTGTGAGGTGTCGGAATGCCCACCACCATTGTGGAGTAAGACCCTTGCGTGGGTTGGTACTGTTAATTGCTTTATAAAGAACCTAAGTTTTAATAGTTTAAGTTTAAGCAAATCTTTTTGTAACCATGTACTTTGGAGAATTTAGATTAATGTGTTGAAAGTTACATTTATGCAGAGATTGTATCTATCAGTGAACTGGGTCTAATGTGATGTGGTAGGTTAATGCTCCAAGAGTTCGCGGCGACGGAGCTCCGGATTTTACCCGTCGTTACATATAACCAGTTCCAAAACGAAAACCTTCCTTCAAATTTCTCATGTCTCTAACCTCAAGAGGTAACATCACTTTGAAAAGTCTCAAGCTCTCTAAACTCTGAACATGTAAACCATAAACTTGCATAATCTCCATCTAACTATTTGAGATTATGTTTTGGCAACCAAAAGCATTTCTTCTCCACCATCCTGAGCCAACTTCACCCAAATGATCCACATAACATGCCATACCGACATGTACTCTCAAATTATGTATGATTCAATCCATAATCAACTAAAGGTGTAAACTGTAATTGTGCTAGAAAAGAATAAACCACTTAATCTAGTCAAAGACAGTGAGCAACTAGTTTTTTTTCCTCAATTACACCCATTTTTCTTAGGTTAGCTCATACCTCAAGGTTGGACCAAGTCATGTACGACGATCAATCTATAACTCTAAGCTAAGCTATAAAAAAAAAATCACTACAAGAAAAGACGGATTTTGCGACGGATTTTTAGCGACGGAACATATTCCGTCGCTAAAAGACGTTTTACTGACGGAATTTACCATCGGTAAAAGTCCATTTTTAAATACTATTACCGACGAAAACAACCGTCGGAAAAAGTTTTTGGCGACGACTTTTTGCCTAGGGTCTTTTAGCGACAGTAGTTCCGTCGCTAAAATTTATTAGGATGATTAGTTTTTTTTAGGTTTTAATAAAATATTTTAAGCGGCGGAATAACACCGTCGCTAAAAATTCCGTCGTTAAAAGTCGTAATAAATACGACCTTCACCGACGGACTTTTAGCGACGGTGTCATTCCGTCGCCAAAAGTCCTCGATATAAACACCCCCAGATCTAGTTTTTTCTCTCTCTCTCTCGTTTCTCTCTTAAAAAATCTGCTCACTTCTGGTGATCCCACCGTCGTTCTCACCTCCACGGTGACCCACCTCCGGCGAGACCCCAACCTGCCGCCGACGCCGACCAAGCCTTCTACCTCCACTACCGCCGCGCCACCAACGTCGCCGCCCTCCACTGCTGCCGTCACTATTACCTATCTTCTTCATTAGAAAGTAAGTCCACTATTTTTATTTGTTCATGATTCGACACACTATGCCATCTAAAACCATGTTAGTAACATAAATTAGAAACAAGTCTTTGTATTTGTATATTTGAAGAAAAATCAAGGCTAAAGCTTATTGCTGCAATTTTCTTTTCTTAAGGTGGGATTGCTGCCATAAATCTGGTTTTCAGGTTGGGCTCCATATTTAGTTTGCCAAACTCTGTAATTCGGTAAGCCTTCTTTTAGTTTTTTTTCTCTAGTTTATGGAGATCAGTTAAGTTTCATTATTGTATTGCATATATGACTGTGGGTATATGGATCTATTGGATGTGAGAAGCTGTGAAGAGGGAAAAGAAATTGTTGAGAGTTTAAGGAGTTTAGCATTATGCCGTGAGGTTGCCAGGTATGGTGAGTGCATGGTGGGCACAGGTGAGCGGGTTTGGAGCCATGAGCGGCCACAGCTGTCGGGGATATGAGTTGCGGCACCGCCATGGATCATATGAGGGTAGAAACAATTTCAGTGGCTGCGATCTAGATAGAGAAAACAACCATGACGGGGCTATGGGTATGGAGAGAGAGAGAGAGAGAGAGAGAGAGACATGCTGTGTGGGTGCCGAGTGTGTAAGCTGTTGTATATGGGGACTGCAGTGGAAGAATCTAGGTGACAGTGTGTGGGTATATGCGTGAGTTGTGGCTGTGCGTGAGTGTTGTGCGTGTATATGCGTGTGCGTGAGTATTATGTGGGTTTATGCGTAAGGTGTATGCTGCTGTGATGTGTCTGTGCTGCTGTGCGTGAGTATTATATGGGTTTAGCATGATCAAAATGGTTTCTAGATCATCAATACCGTCCATGTGAGACTTTGATTCATGCAAGTTTTAGAGATAAACCAAAGCTAATTAGATTCATGCAATTTTGGAGATTGCCCTTTTAACTACTGAAACTCTTAGACTATCAATCAACTCCAGCAACTTGCAACTTGTAAGTGATACTCTACTAATACCCTATCCAAAATTTTATAATTGAGAATCTAAGAAAATTAGGATTCTAAATTTAATCAATTTTGAGCGCTTAAAGCAGATTTAACCAATCTTCAGGTAATGATACCAAAGTCAAAGACAAAACTATCACTATGATGGTGTCCGAATAATAAATAGTGCATGATATCCGGTGCCAAAAATAAGATAGTGTAAAAAGAGACAGTGAAGGTATTTCGTGACTAAAACACCATTTTTTGGGTGACTTTTTTTTCTTTTTTCTTTTTGGTGAAGATAGAAATGTATACCATGATGAGAATGAAGTACATCATGCTGACCAATATGTGAGATAAGTATAGGAACCAAAACGATAAGAAAATATAATTAGATGACACGCCCATATGAGAATAGCGAACGATCAAGCTAGTTGCGAAAGCAAAATACCACATAGGAAACAAAACACCAACCAAGCAGACCAAGACAAGCATCATAAGGACCATCTAAAATGCATACTTTTCCTCGGGCAATATGTACATAATGAAATCTTTTGTAGCTAGCTGTCAAAACTAACCTAGGTCCTGAAGTAGGATCAACCCTCGATCACCTGTCATCTTTTACAGTTTTGGCTTCCATTGCCAAAATTCTGGGCCTCGTTTATAATCTTCTGTTTGACAAAGCCGTGGTTTTTAGTATTAGTTTTTGAAAAAAGGAAAACCAAAACTAGTTGTTTTTTTTTTTTTTTTTGAGAAAAAATAGGTGAATGTTTTGAATTTTCTTTCAAAATTAAACTAATTGAACCCTAAATTGAATGCTCTAATCCAATTGAACCGTAAATTGAACTAATTGAACTCCCTAATTGAATCCTAAATTGAATGTCTCAATTCAACCGAACCCTAAATTGAACTAATAGAACCCCATAATTGAACCATAAATTGAAGTAACTGAACCCTAATTAAACCCTAAATTGAATGCCCTAATCTAACTGAAACCTAAATTGAACTAATTGAACCTTAAATTGAATGCCCCAAATCAACCGAACCCTAAATTGAATCAATAGAACCCCCTAATTGAACCCTAAATTGATGTAATTGAACCTTAATTAAACCCTGAATTGAATGCCCTAATCGAACTGAACCATATATTAAACTAATTGAACCCTAAATTGAATGCCCTAATACAATCGAATCCTAAATTGAAATAATTCAAGCGCATCGGATATGTGCATTTTGAACAATTTTTTCCTATTTGAACATTGATAATTTGTTTGATAATTTTAAGTTGTTAATTGTGCATTTGAGAATTGTGATTATTGATCTGTGATTTTAGGTTGTTAATTGCTGATTTTAGGTTATTAGCTGTTCATTTGAAGTAATTGCGATTATTAATTGATGATTTTAGATTGTTAACTGTGCATTGAGCATTTGAGATATTGAGATTATTGACGGAGGATGGGACCCAATTGGATTGAATGTGTGATTTTTGTTAATTTTTATTGCATTGAGCATTTGAGAATTGAGAATTGAGATTTTTGACGGAGGATGGGACCCAATTGGATTGAGATACCTGTTAGTTAGCGCAGACACGGACACTACGTCTGATTGACTGTGTCCGACATTCAAAAAACAAATTAACAAATGCCAATGTGTCTGGAGGTGCGTGTCGGTGGGCGTCGGACACGTGTCCGGAGGTGTCAGACACGTATCAGACACCATATCGACACACTATATGAGGTGTCGGAATTGAGATGGTTGACGGAGGATGGGACCCAATTGGATTGAGATACCTGTTAGTTAGCGCAGACACGGACACCACGTCTGATCGACGGTGTCCGTGTCTGCATAATTAAACCCTACACCTCGGCACAATTAGCCCTAATTAGGACTAATCAGCACTACTCGGTACAATTAAACCCTACTTAGGACTAAATAACCCTAATTAGTCCTAATCAACCCTAATTAGCTATAATTATCCGAATCTAGCCCTCATTAACATTAATTAGCCGTAACATAACTCAATTAAGCCTAATTAGGACTAATCAGCAATACTCGGCACAATTAAACCCTAATTAGGACTAAATAACCCTAATTAGTCCTAATCAACCCTAATCAGCTATAATTATCCGAATCTAGCCCTTATTAACATTAATTAGCCCTAACATAACCCAATTAAGCCCAATTAGCCCTAATTAGGACTAATCATCACTACTCGGCACAATTAAACCCTAATTAGGACTAAATAACCCTAATTAGTCCTAATCAACCCTAATCAGCTATAATTATCCGAATCTAGCCCTTATTAACATTAATTAGCCCTAACATAACCCAATTAGCCCTAATTAGGACTAATCATCACTACTTGGCACAATTAAACCCTAATTAGGACTAAATAACCCTAATTAGTCCTAATCAACCCTAATCAGCTATAATTATCTGAATCTAGCCCTCATTAACATTAATTAACCGAAACATAACCCAATTAAGCCTAATTAGCCCTAATTAGGACTAATCAGCACTACTCGGCACAATTAAACCCTAATTAGGACTAAATAATCCTAATTAGGACTAAATAACCCTAATTAGTCCTAATCAACCCTAATCAGCTATAATTATCCAAAACTAGCCCTCATTAACATTAATTGGCCCTAACATAACCCAATTAAGCCCAATTAGCCCTAATTAGGACTAATCATCACTACTCGGCACAATTAAACCCTTATTAGGACTAAATAACCCTAATTAGTCCTAATCAACCCTAATCTGCTATAATTAATACTCGTAATTAACCCTAATAACCCAGTTAGTCCTAATTAGCCCTTGTACATCCCATAATTACTCCATGTTGCCCGGAGATGGTTCAGTTACTCGTTGTTTACACACACTACCTACTGTATACTAGTTGTTGTTTTGAGAAGTCCATTGGCAACGAGATGGTTCAACTCGTTGCCAACGAATTCTATTTAATGTGGAATTGGTAACATATGGAACGATCTTTCTGCAGTTTTGATATTTCGGAAAGATTCTTGCATATCTTATCAATTTCTGAACGCATGCATGCATAGAAACCCTTAGTTCCCATTCAAAGGTACTCATTACAAAGTAATGCCTTGTAATGAGCCTTTGGATGTCCCGTTTGGAAAAACTAATTGTTTATAAAACAGTTTTTTGACTCATGCTTTGTGTTCTATGTCGTGGTACACGTTCTCTTGTGTTTCTCCGGGTGCATACAGATCTGGTGTTCTAACATCCGTCAAACCTTCCTGAGCAAGGTTAGATGAATGTTAGAACACCTAATCGATGTCGTGTACTTGGAGAAATGCGGGGAGGTGTTGCCGAATTTTCCACAGACGTGGGACTAAGCATGAGTTATTCACTGTTTTATAAACATGTGCTTTTCTGAATGGGATAGGACCACTACCTGTTCAAGAGTGGAGGGGAAATATGTAGACATGTTGTAACATTCATGCATTGATATTTACATCGGCAATGCCTAATCACTGGTCATTATTGAAGGTGGTATACAGTACGATAATTCAGTCGTCATGTCAGTCGATCGAAGTTGGATGAAAAGGAAGAATGCTGAAGATTTTGAGTGTCGCTTTGACGAATTTCTCGACTTCGCTTATGCGCATCCTGCACATGTTGACCTTGAACGCGGGGCTGAGAATAAAGATCCGACGCACACGGGGGGGTCGGTGCCAGTCGGCATCGTCCGACACATGAACGCGGTCGAGCACCCGGATTTGGAGGAGGATGAGGTCATAGCTCTGAGATATTGCCCGGCGGATCGATGTGAGTCAATTTATTTAAGTTGTTAATGTTTTTTCTTTTTATCCTCAATGTCCGTTTCGTTAATTAATGTCCTAACATATCGTTAAACCACTATTTTTGCAGGCCTTGTATGAACAGCTAAGGGGGTCCGAGCAGCAGTTCGGACAATCATCAGCGTCCACTAGTACAGTTGTGAGTACTGGGGGGTTGAAGCGATGGCTGGATACGCCGGAGGTCGTGAATCGGCCGAAAGGCCGCATACGCGGCCTGCCTAGCACGACTGCTCGTGCCGTGATAGGAGCGTCCTCACCCCCTACTGCCCCTCCACAGACACTGGCTCCTCGTCCTCAGTTGGACGACGAAGAGATCCAGCGCATTGCTACAGTGGTGGCGAGGATGATCAGGGAGCAGGGCACTGCTAGACAGTTCGAGCCGGCCCCGGATCAGCAGGTTCCAGCTCCGGGACTCGGCAACCCCTGACGAGCCCCTTCTCGTGCCCATTCCTAACTTCCCCCCCCCCCCCCCCCCCGCCCCCCGCGCCTGGCTTGTACTCTTCTCTCCTCTCCTAACCGGCTGTATCTGGTTCCCGGCTTGTACATATATGAGTTTTTTTATAATAAATATTTTTTATAATTGATTATATATATTTCTTTCTGTATTGATTATTGCGCGTTATTGTTGAGAATTGAAAATTGCATTACAGGTCTGGGTAATTGAAAAATAAAAAAAAATTCAAAAAAAATTTCTTTTGGCGATGGATTAATTCTGTCGTTAAAGTATTCCTACAACCAGTTATTTAGCGACGGAATATTCCGTCGCTAAATAAGTTTTTTAGCGACGGAATATTCCGTCGTTAAAATATTTAGTCCGTCGCTAATTTGACAGAAAAGAAAATAAATTAGAATTCTCAAAATATAATTAGCGACGGAATATCCGTCGCTAATGAAAAATAAATCCGTCGGTAAAAATGACATATTTAGCGACGGATTTAAAAATTCCGTCGCTAAACTATTAGTGACGGGCTTTTATTCGTGAGATTTTTAGAGACGGTGAATTCGTCGCTAATTCTTTTAGCGACGGATTTTGGGCTTTTAGCGACGGATTTCCCTGTTGCTAAAAGCCTGTTTTCTTGTAGTGAATGCATAGGTCAACCATCACTACACGTGAACCTAAATTCAGATCCACAACACTTCGCTATATGCACATAGCTTTTACTTATTTAAATGAGGGTAGAAGATCCAAAGCCAAGGTTCTAGTGGTCATTCGGGGCAAAGTCTACAAATGATTCTTCATGCTTCGATAAAAGTTTGATCTTAATCAGCAAAACCTTGTTTCAGAAAATTATAAACAAAGGCATCGCTACGATAGGAAAATTTCCACTTAGTGCTTTATAACCCCATTTCTGTAACCAGACTACTACTTCAAACTTGTGTCGTCAACACAACGTAGCTAGTAACAGTACTTCTACAATCATAGATCAAGATCAAAAACCTTGAACAAGGAATTAACCTTGGATATGTGTTCCCAAAACCTCCTTGTGCTAGTTCCACGTTTATGGGTCATACTGATACAAATAAAAATTATAAAATTATACAAATACATTTCAGGAGAACAATACAATTGAAAGTTAAGCATAGACTCCCTGACTCTGCCATCATCATATTCCACTCTCATTAGCCTAGGTACGAGTCTACAGAATCGTGATACCTATGCTCTAATACCAACTATAGCGGCCTAAAAATCTAGAGCATTAACACCCCGAACTTTTGAAGCGTTAAAGTAAACACTCGCTCGGTCATTCACTTAATGACATAAAAAATCGATTCTAATAACCAACTCTCAATATGTATATCAGAGCTTCTAATCTATGTAATAACTCAAATTCTCTAAATTATGTAGTCATAAGCAAAAGACTAAATAAGTTCTCAATGGAAAATGGTCTAGACAAAGTTTGCCCACACAGGGGTTCTACTAATCAAACAAAGATGAACCACTCCAGTCTCTCACTCAGGCTCTAGCCCATCCCCAAGCAATCTACTGGTGAACATTACCTACAAACAAGAGTGAGTTTTTTGACTGCTCGGTAAGGTCACTCGAGGACCAAGCAAAGGAATTATAAAACATTTCACATATTTGATTGGATGATGATTTTTTCAAAGAGTTCCATACGATCATAAATAGTTTAATAACAGTATGAGAAAGAGTTTTATAATGGCTATTTGTGGGATTTTGTTGTATTAAAATAAATTTTTTTAATTCAAAAATCTTCAAAACTTTACAAAATTTATATATTTATTTTATATGTTCATGAATTCGCAGTCAATAGCCAATAGTTAATGGTTTGAATTTGTCATAGATTGTGGCTTTTGTAATTAGTTACTCTGGAACAATTAGGAGATTCTCTAGAAGAAATATGGAGTTCTGCCTCTGGCGGCAACATGCTATTGGGTGGTGGTCCCATTTATGAGGTCAAATCAATACGTTATAGTAAGAATTAGGTTGGAATAAATTTCCAATCATCTCTATCCTTTTCCTTTCCAAATACAAATAGACTGTTTTAAGCCATAAAAATATTTTATGAGAATTTATTATCAATTTTGGGTTATTATTAAGACTTAAGAAGTAAGCATTAATTGGGTAGCTGATATTGGATTTATAGTATTGTAGCATAGACTGTATTTTGATAAATAATTTGCCCAATTAAGATTAATTCAAGAGTTTTCTGGTTAAGGTTGATTAGCTTAGCATAGCTTCGGACCGATGTAAGGGATTTTATCCGAAGCCTACAGTCATCAATTTGTATTCATATTTATTCCTTCGATTTTTTCGCGGCTGTCATTAAACTCTGAATTATGAATTAACATCTGCGTTTATTGTCATTGAAACCCTATTTTGAGCCTTAAGCGATTTTTGAAACTCTTGTTGATGTTTCATCTGTAATGATATGTTCGAGCATCAATTTGCATGTTGAAATACGTATGACATGAAGGTATGTTTTGGTGTGTATTGGAGGGAGTTGGTATATAATGGGGGGCGTTAGTGTGTATTTGTGTGTTTACTGCATAGGACGCAGGCTAGTACCTTGATGGACTAGTTATTTTACATATGCATGTGCAACTCGTATCTGTTTGTGCACTGCCTATGTGGCTTTACTCGTCTATTACCTAGTGCTCATGTCAATATCATCTGAATCTTTTGCATATGATTTTTGTTGATATCTGATTGAACGGATTGAGTTTAAACTCTTTCTCATACTATTATCAAACTATTTATGATTGTATGGAACTCTTTGAAAAAATCATCATAGAATTAAATTTGTGAATTATTTTGTAATTCCTTTGCTTGGTCCTCGAGCGACCTTATAAAGCTCTCAAAAGCTCACTCTTGTTTGTAGGTAATGTTTACCAGTAGATTACTTAGAGATGAGTTCGAGCCTGAGTGAGAAACTGGAGTAGTCCATCATTGTTTTGATTAGTAGAACCTCTGTATGGGCAAACTTTGTCTATATCATTTCCATTGAGAACTTTTGTAAGTATCACACCCCCAAGAGGAATAATGACATCCCAAGCAGCAGAGTAAAACCTTGAAGTTGGATTGGCATAAATGTATGATCCATCAAAATGGCTACGACCATAGCTGTGAGCGCGATAGAGATCATAGGCATGAGGCAGCAAACATACAGAAGTGATTCCTATGTAAAATGAATGCGATAGAGAAGTTTCTCGTGAAAATTGGAACACGTTGAAGAGAATTTGAGGGAAGAGGAAACCATCAAGAACCAAGCCCCCATAAGATCTTAGATCCACTCCATGTCGGGTCATGTCGTGTTGGTTACGGGTTGGTTGCGTGCTACAGCGAGGAACGGGGCGGGTTCGGGGTTCCTAAATCTACATAGGATCGGTTATGGTATTGAACATAAATAACCCGGATCGGGGCGGGGCGGGGCGGGGCAAAGTTCACTGAGTAGCGGGGCGGGTTCGGATTTCGTAAAACCCGCATCCGACCCGCCCCATTGCCATCCCTAATTTGAAGAAGTTATAGCATACAACGATAGCGAAAGTGAAAGAAAATCCTCTTCGAGTGACTCACAAGGCACCAAAGATTCCGTAAAGGGGATGGATATAGAAGAAATAAAAAAATAAAAATAAATGACTACTTAGACAAAGTAGAAAAAGAAAAATCACTGAAAAAACCAATGATGGAAGAAATAGAACCAGTTGTTCTAAAAGAAGAACAATATAAACAAGAAGAAAAAAAGAGTCATATCAATAGTAAATAAGGCGTTTGCTGATATGAATTTATGGAGTGGAGAAACCAATCCGAACTATGTAAAAGCGTGAAATTCAAGATTATTTAGAAAGAAATTCTAAATTTAATAACGCCCCTATAAGGACAAATTTAAAACAAGAATTTGTCCATAAAACGGAAGAAATGAGTCCGTAAATTAATACAACATATATCTTGATATCGATTGTATTTCAAATATTGAATAAACAATCGATAATTGGGTACAAGCCTTAAGATTTGGCATAATAGGCAGTAATTTAATAGAAATGTATGCTATGAAACATTTTATTCGAGCAACCCTTCGATGGAACGCAACTAGGTTCTAGAATAGGATAACAGATCACGAAATGATAATTGAAGCCCAGAGCAAGCTTAATATTTCTGACGAATAGATAATGTTTTATACAGATAACCTCAAAGGAGAGTTCTGCAAAATATCTATAAATAATATAGGTATTCAAGAAAGAAATATTTTCACAAATTTAACAAAACTACAAATATATGATATGTGCCATTTTAAAAATTATAAAGTGAATTTAAAAAATATTTTTACATGTTAGTATTCAGAGACAGCCTCCATTGGTAAAAACAATTTATTGCCAAACCTCTTAAACAATGGGACGAGTTAGCAGAAAAAGAATTTTGTTAAACTCTTAAATGACGGAATGTTTTGCGATTCCTTAGGAGGAAGGATAATAGCCGTTGAAGAAGTTCTGAAGAAATATTGTACTAAAAGACATGTAATAAAATATATGAAAAATGCTCATATGAGTTACGATTGTTATTCTAAAGTCGATAATGTGGTAAGCAGTTATGGATGAGAAAAGAAGCCAAACTTCACGAAGAAAAAATTCTAAAAAAAAAGGTTTGGAAACGAAAAAATATATGTGAAGAAATGAAAAAAAAAATCAGAAAAGAAAATTTAATCCATCAAGAGAAAAACCAGAACTATGGGAAGATATAATAAAAAGAAATCTAATATTCCGTATAAAAAACATTCATGTCCAAAAGAAAAATCACCAGAAAAGTGTGATTGTTGATAGTTATGTCGGGAAAAGAGACATTATGCAAATAAATGTCCAAGTAAGAAAAGAAAAGAAAATATAAGATCTTTCTTATTCACCGAAGAAAAATATGAGTCGGCATGGAGATACGAATTAGATTTTGAAGACATAGCAGAAGAGCTTGTTTCATAATGCAACTACGAGTGTGATGATGAAACGACATCAGATGACAAAGAAAGTTTAAACAAAACTTTAAAAGCCGTGGGCACGATCTTCATGATGTCAGAAACCTACGACCATGAAGAAGAGATGATTTCCTTATCTAATAACGTAATTAGTCAGAGTGAATCAATTGAGAAAGAAACTCCTGGTTCAACTATAAACTATTAGGATATGCCTATAAACCATTGGGAGATGCACCTGCAGTGTGGTTGGTCTATATGTTTTATTAGTGTTATGTTGCTTTATGGACAATGAGATATGTTTAGAGCATAAAAGTTTTTAATAGTCTTCATTAAGATGATGATGGTAAATCATTTGTGATGGCTATCATAATTCAGTGATCAAATTGATGTCTTTTCTATGTAATTAGGTGTTTGAGAATTATAATATTCTTATAGTTTGATAAAATTTGTATTGTTCACCATTGTTAGTACTAATTACGATTGCAGGTTGTTGTGAACGAAATGAATTTAATGCAATAACTAACGACAATAAAATTGCATCCAGGAAAAGCTAAAAATGGAATTTCTGTGGGTACAAATAGAAAAGTTGTAGACTTGTACCTATTTTAACAGTATGAATCGAGGAAAAATAGGAAAAAATGCCGACAATATACCCGTCGTCATAAGTCTTGAAAACCGTTGGCAAAGAGGGGAGAAGCCAATAGTAAGTTTGTCACCAAAAGTCTTAAAAACCGAAGGAATAGAGGGGAAAAAGCCAATTATATATCCTTAGGCAAAAGTCTTAAAAAACGTCGGCATAGAGGGGAGAAGATCTGTAGTATATCCGTAGGCAAAGTCTAAAAAACTGTAGGCATATAAATGAAAAGGCCTACAGTATATCAGTAGGTAAAAGTCTTAAAAACTGTTGGCACAAGGGACTTATGCCAAACTCAACATATTTATGTCCCTACAAAACTATCATATGCTTATGTCTTTACTACCGTAGGCATACGTCTATGGCATCAAAAGAAGCACCCACGGCACATTACCTGTAGGCATAAGCTATGCTTATGGTACTTTCTACTTATGCCAACGGTTTGGTAGCGAGGCATAGACCATTGCTCTTGTAGTGAGCAGGGAAGAAAACAAGTAAACTGTAAGTATTGTGTTTGGTAAAAAAACGTAAAATAGTCGTTATGTTCGAGTCTGTTAATTATTTAGATGGAAAACGTTTAAAGTTACTTGTTGAGTGAATAAAAAATCATACCTTCATGTGTCAAACTAAATGATCAGGTAGTGAAGTGAGATACTTGTGTGATGTTCAGGTACTAAAGTTAATTAACCATGTTATAATTTTATGACAACTTCGAAGACCATGACTAACAACACTGAACTGAGCAAATTGAGCATCAATGTAGGAAATATGAAATCAACATGAAAATGAAATGTCAAACATGTAGCTCCAAAGTACGAACTACAAGCGTACATACAGTGTCAGGGACCTATGCCAATCACATAGGCACAAAGGGGAGAAGATCTATCGTATATTTGTATGCAAAAGTCTTAAAGCCTGTTGGAGTAAGGGACTTATACCAAACTTAGCATATATATGTCCCTACAGAACAACTATATGCTTATGTCTCTTATATCCTGAGCATACGTCTATGCCATCGGAAAAAGCACCCCACGACACACTATCGTAAGCAGGCTATGTCTACGATACTTTTTACTTATGCCAACGGTACAGTACAATAGGCATAAACTGTTTCTCCTGTAGTGAGAGAGGAGGAAAAAAAGAACTAATTATTTTGTTCGAGTCTCTTAATTATTTGGATAAAAAACGTTTAGAGTTATGTGTTGAGTGAGTAAAAAATCAGACATACTTATTTTGGTTAGACCACCCGATATCCGCATATCACATTGGAAACCAACGGTTTAGGTTTAGTAGCGTAGGCATAGACCGTTATTCTTGTAGTGTGCAGTGAATTAATTACGATATAATTTAATGAAAACTTCCAAGACCATGACTAATTAACAACACTAAACTGAGCAAATTGAGCATCAGCGTAGGAAAAATGAAATCAACATGAAAATGAAATGTCAAACATGTAGCTCCTAAAGTATGAACAAAAAGCGTACAACCCTTCTAGTATAAACAAATGCATGGACTGTCAACGCTAATCTAGGCTGGTTTACCTACAGAAAATACATATCAAGCTTTGAAATTTCACCAGCTTCCTGCTGCTGCTTCGATGTCACGTTGGTGCAGCCCTCCTTAATTAGGGGATCCGGATTCGGATAAGCAGAGTCCATCATCGAGCGTCCGTTGGAGAAATTGAGCAAAAGCGAAATCTGCCGCTGAATCCCCATTGCCACCAGAAAAGCTGTCAAAGTCAAAGCTGGGTAGAGGAGCTTCATCGAGCATCGGCTGGGGATATTGCGGAAAATCGCAATCTGCCCCTTTTGAATCCCCATTTCCACCAGAAAAGCTGTCCACTCCCAGGTGCTCATTCTCATTGTGTGGCACGCCATCTTTTCCTGAGAGCATGTCAGAGTATGAAACTGGCATATGCTGAGTGACCGGATAGTGTGGAGCTTGAACGTCACTCTGGATTTCTTGCCTCTGAACTTGGTCATTCTGGTCCAATCCCTGCAGGTGCTCATTCTCATTATTGTACGGCTTGCCATCTTCTTCTGGCATATGCCAAGTGACCAGATGTGGAGCTTGAACGTCACTAGGGACTTCTTGCCTCTGGACTTGGTCATCATGGTCTTGAACGTCACTATGGACTTCTGGCATATGCCAAGTGACCAGATGTGGAGCTTGAACGTCACTATGGATTTCTTGCCTTTGAACTTGGTCATCCTGGTCTTGAGTTCTTGCGGGTTCGCGTTTGCCACTTGCTTTCTTGTAAATTCTACACAGAACCCAGTTGTCTAACTACAAGAAGAAATTGGTCAAGGGTCAGTTCTGTTCAGAAATTAGGCATGTCTCAATATATATTCATCTTTGAGCCCTGCTGAGTTATTTCAAAAAGCTTTATCAAGAGCTTTACTAAAGTGCAGTTGTAGTGCCAAGGTTTTTGCACCAAAAAAAAAAAGTTGTAGTGCCAAGGGCAGTTGTAGTGTGGCATACTCTGACAGATTAGCTTGAGCTTGTGGGCTCTGAGTAGCCCTTGCCATGAGCTCCGCATAGCACGTCGGTTTCTAGTTGGCTAATTTGTGTTGGCACAACGGTGGTTGTAGCTCGTGCGCAAAGATATGCGCAGAATGAGTTGTGGCATTGAGGCATTCCTGATAGGCTAAGGCATTCAAGGGCGAGCCAGTACGTATCACTAGACACCAAGCAACCGTAGCAAATTTTATGTCCTTTGTAATTGTGTGAGGCAATTAAAGGCTGAGAAGTGATTATGCATCCTGTAAACTGTGTCATAAACTGTGTTATGCTGTGTGCTTTCTTCATGTGTGTCTGGACTCAACTGGTATACACTTGTGGATATTGTGAAACATTGGTGACTAAGTTGGGTGCCAACTTAGGCCATTACAAATCTGACCCCTTGACAGATGGGCGACCTTGTTCACTTTCCAAACTTTATATGTTAAAACGAGATTTAGCTTGCCAATTACAACTGACTTATGGCCTTTGAAACTGAACGTAAGGGGAAGAACATTCAACGTACCTTTGCACCCCTTTCTTGGCGGCTCTTGGTAGGATTCAGTACAAGGAACTCGTGCATTATCCA
The DNA here is from genome assembly GCA_033065855.1 of Escallonia rubra. Classification (NCBI taxonomy): domain Eukaryota; kingdom Viridiplantae; phylum Streptophyta; class Magnoliopsida; order Escalloniales; family Escalloniaceae; genus Escallonia; species Escallonia rubra. The sequence continues at coordinate 121,502 of JAVXUO010001785.1, forward strand.
ACTAGTCTTGCTCCCATTCGAAGGATTTCCGGCGTAAAAGACCAAAGCCTTCTTGGTGCCAACTACATGACCTCCGTATTTGATCTCTTTATCACCGCCCGTTGCTTTCCAATATCCGCCGCTAGCAACTCTATTTGGTCGACTTCCATTCTTGTACTTCCGGTCTCTCTGCGTAAAGAAATACAAGCACCCTCCCCTTGACCCGCACATACCTATATCAACAGAAGATTTTAAGTCCGAAACTTTTGATCGGATCCACAAAGTTACGCAAGAAAGCTGAACAACCAACAAATACTGTAGCAATTCACTGAAATAGAAGATTCTAACAGATTCGAATCTTCTCTCTACAATTTATAGCTGCAACTAAATCATAAAAGAAAGGCAAGTCCGAAACTTTTGATGGTCGAACTCACATACGCGAACAATGAAAAGGAAAAGAAAAACTTTGTTCTAACCTGAGAGCTCTTCGGGATGGTACTGGTACAGATTCACCTCGTAGATCTTGTTTGCGGGGAGTGCCTGGTTCTGGACCTTTCTGGCCAAGTAGTGAACGATGAGCTCTTGATCGGTAGGCTGAAAACGGTAACCCGGAGGGAACGAATTCAGGGCACGAGGATCAAAGCCGCTAAGAACGCCATTGTCCTGAGGTTGGTAGGCAGTGCAGTGTGGTGTGGGAACTGGAACAGAACTCAAGTAGCTTTGCATGGAGTTGCCCTCCATCGTAGGACTCTGAGTAAGAAACCTGAGACTCTAATGGATGTAAAAAAGGTAACGTTGCTGGACATTTGCATGGTTTTATAGGCAAAATAATTCTTTACCGCTTTGGATTTGGATAACTGGGCCTTCCTTCTCTAGGATTCCATCCCGCGTCCTTTCATTCCCAGGTTGGCCTTTAATCTATAATCTTTCTTTCTTATCTTATCTTAAAAGTAAAAAGAGTTTCTTTTTTTTTATTATTGCAAAAGTAACACAGAAAATTAATATATATGGCTTAATTGTTGAGAACATTTTAAAAATACCAAAATGATAGTTTACTTCATAAATAACGTTGATCTTTAAAACAAATAAGTTTTATTTAAGTTTTCTATTTTCCTTTTTTACTTTTGCGACACTCTATCCTTTTTTTTCTTGGTGTCCTTTTTCTTTTTCACCCAACTTAATAACTCTTTGGCAAAATTTATGAGGAAAACATTTGTAGATATTATAGCACAACCGTTGTAAGCCTAGGAAACTAATTCTAGAATTTTATTATTATTATTATTATTTTGAGAAAGAAGAAATATATACCATCTGTAAGAGTTCGTACAACCTAAAGTAGAATGAAATATACAACAAGAGAGAATACACAACAGAGCTAAGAAACAAAGAACATCCAAGGAACAAAACGCCGCAAGGAACACAAGGCAGTAGCTCTCTTCAGGGGTGCGAGACGAACTGCGTGCGTGCTATCCATTCCTGCCCTGCACTACAACCTGAATGCAAAATAAAGGAGGCTATTGTTGATGGAAAATCCAAAACAGTAGTTGTCCCTTGGGTGAGATGCAAGGAATGTACGGTCTGGCTGCAACTATTTATGTTACACAAAAGGTGCCCAAGCTCATTCCTATCGTCAATGGTTTGTATCTGCACAAGCAATTCGGAATGAGGTACCAGAAAGATGATATGCGAATAAAGATGTTGGGATAACCAAGTAGTAGCTAATAGTAAAGCAATTGTTGTAGCACTAAATTCATCAACCGCAAAGATGAGATCTACATAGGCCGTCGTTAGAACCCAGCTCGAGGTAAATACAACCATACCAAAATTGAACTGTAAGCACCTAGTGGACACACTGTGGGTAGTCTTGGCAAGAGAAATAGCACAGAAGACAACAAACGGTGAAAAGCGACATTCACAAGCAGGTGCAAACATCACCGAATCAAGGGGTAATAGAAATCCTCAAATTTCACTGTACTGTGCTAGTTGTGAGGAGCATAGGTGACCCTGATTTTCTGAACATATTGCTGATACTTAGGAGTACAGGGAATCTGATAAACTTGAAGCCTAATTTGATTGAGCATAATTGGCACAGCGAACTCCGTTCGATTGAAAACAAGTGCATTTCGACCACACCAAACAATCCAGAGGAAAACGACAACATGTATTAGGTAGAGCAAATCAGCAATATTTCGGAAGATCGGCTTACTAAAGCGGCCTACCAGCAAAAGGTGGACTAAATGCGTGGGGGGAATCTAACCAAAATAGTTCTGCCAGAGGGCTTGCACGCGGTCACACTCAAGAAAGAGATGTTGTTGCGTCTCATGGGACTGCAAGCACAATGGGCAAGCGTCAGAAATCAAGATCTACCGCTGAACTAAGGCCGAGGAGACTGCCAGCCTTTGATGCAAAAATTGCCACCTAAAAACTTTAAGTTTTTCTGGTAACGGGAGTTTCCAAAGGTGAGTCCAGACTTGGGAAGGTATTAGAGAAATCGGGGATGAAGAACTGAAAGTGCTAAGTCCCCTCAAGTAGTGATAAGTGGATGATGTGGAAAATTTTCCATGCTTGGCATAAGACCAGTAACAAACGTCCTCTGAATGTAATGGCAAGAGTACAAGGTGTAAAATTTGGCTAACAATCGACAGTGGGAATATGTCCAATAGAAGCACAATGTTCCAAAGGCGAGTATCGGGGAGGAACAGGTGAGGAGGGCTGATTGCGGCAACCACCAGTCCATCCAAACAGAAATTGACTGACATGTTCCCACTCGCCACTGTATTCCGTGCTTAAGTGCTCGATGACCTACCAAGAGACTACGCAAGATCCCTGAACTCTGTCTAGGGGAAGTAACTTGTAAGAAGGAATGTTTTCAGAAGTGTTTCCCTTTTAGAACTCGAGCAATGAGGCTATCTGAGTTTTGCCAGATTTCCAAGCTTGTTTTACTAACAGCGCCTTAATAAAAAGCTGGAAATTTCGAAAGCCCAGACCACCCAATTTTTTTGGCAAACATACAGTCGGCCAGAAGACCCAGTGAATAGACTTCAGTGCAGCCTCACCTGACCACCAAAAGCAAGGCAAGGTTGGTCTAGTTGATGACAAACCGCATAGGGAAACTTGTAAACTGACATATAGTGCACTAAAAACGAAGAGAGGACTGATTGGATTAAGGTCGCTCGCCCTGCTTTATTGAGAAGGAGGCCATCCAATGAGCACACTTATCCTGCACATGCTGGACAGTGCCTCGGAAGATGTCGCTTGTTGGTGGCTATATCCAGATTAACACCAAGATATCTCCCAAAATGGGGCTTGGAAGCAAACTGAAGTTCATGGTAAATTAAATTTCTAGTCTCCCCTGAGGCATTGGGGCTAATTACAAGGCTTGACTTTTCCCAGTTGATGCATTGCCCATTGCCCAGAATAGTACAATAATTGCTGAGCAGCTGACGGATGTGCGAGAGTCGTGAAACCAAGTGTCGATCTAAGCAAATGAATAGATATACGTCGTCAGGGTACATCATATGGGTGATTGATGGCGAGCACCTACCAATCTTAATACCTTGAATTTTCCCCTGGTGTTCAGCGGAGACAGGCCCCATAATTTCATAACAAAGAATGAGAAAGAAAGGATAGAAGGGATCGACTTGCCAGATTTTTGTAGCTAGGCCTAAAAATGGGGGTAGGCGCACCATTGAAAAGGATGGAGTAAGAAACCGAAGTCACACATTGATAAACTATGTTAACCCAGGAGAGTGGAAAACCAAAGCGAAAGAGAACCTCTTTCAAGAATTCCCAATTTACGCGGTCAAATGTCTTACTCATGTCTAGATTGAGGGCCAACAAAACAATGCGTCCTTGTTTCCTTCGTCGCACACAGTCTGTTAATTCTTGGGCTAGTAAAACATTGTCAGAGAGGGACCTTCCCACGACAAAAGCATTCTGAAAATGCGAAATAATATCGCTTATGATAGGAGTCATTCTAATGACCAAAACCTTGGATATCATTTTATAAATAAAGTTACGGAGACTAATCGGGCGGAAATCAGAGGCCAGTTTAGGAGGATGCTTTTCAGGGATCAAAGAGATAATTGTCTTAATAGTCTCGAGTAGCATGTGCCCAGACAGAGTGAAGGCCCATAAGAGTCCAGAGCACCTCTGATAAACCACAGCCAGGATGTCATCAAGTTTCGGGGCTTTAACACAGAAAATTAGTATGGCTTAATTGTTGAAAGTATTTTAAAAATACCTAAACGGTAGTTTACTTCATAAATAACGTTGATCATTAAAACAAATAGGTTTTATTTAAGTTTTCTATTTTCCTTTTTTACTTTTGTGACACTCTATCCTATTTGTTTTGGTGTCCTTTTTCTTTTTCACCCCAACTTATTAACTCTTTGCCAAAATTTATGAGTAAAACATTTGTAGATATCATAGCCCAACCGTTGTAAGCCTTTTAATACTAGGAAACAAAATCTAGAATTTTAATTATGTAAAATTGAACATTTAAGCTATTTTTTACTGTTCTTTTTTATTTTTATCCTCCTTTATTATGCTACATGTCACCCTATTCTCTTATTGTCATTTTTCTCTTTTATCCCAACTTTTTAACTATTTACAACAATTTATTATTAAAAAATTCGTAGGTACTATTGGCCCAAATTTTGTGAACCTTTTAAAACTAGGAAACCAACTCTAAAGTTTCTAAAACTCTACCTAATTAATACAATTACATATTAGGCTATAACCCTAACCGTTAATATCTTAAAAGCACTTTCAAATAACAAGATAAAATCTAAAAAATGTAAAGTACGGAAATCATGTAACAAAATTAGAGATTAATACTTAGCATCTTTTTATTTAAGCAATATACAAGCCGAATATGACTTAATTAATACTTTAAATTGCCAAAGTAGCATTTTACTTCAATAATCGGTTTAAATATGATCACCTCAAACTCAAAAGTAGAAATCATATACTCCTAAGGATGCCAAATAAAAGAATCAAAATATGGAGAACTTTCAACTTGATTGCTTTAGAAAATCTTCAAAAACATTTCGAAACGGCTCCTCAGAAAATCACTAAACATGACCTTGAAGCCAACACATAAACACAGGGATTGTCACCATAACGTTATGCCATTTTCTTTCTAGGGTTAATTCTATCTTTTAAACGAGTGGTTATCTAAAAATATTTTGGCCGTCACACGGGTCATAGATACTTATTGTTTTTAAGAATTGCAAATTACTGTGTCAACGAAAATGACACTAGGCATATTTATCAATCACTAATCATTGTTGTATAGGGGGTTGTATGGATCTTCCTAGTTGGTAGGCAAAAATAACCAATTATCCAAAATGAAGTAAAATAGTTCCATGTACTTCCATTTCAGTTTCAACGTCTACCATTAGTGCATGTGTTTTAGTTGGCTATTTACATCAACAAAGTAATTTTCCAAACATACAGTTTAATTTGTGCCTTCATCTTTCTTAACCTTTTTTTAGGATTTTTCTTTTCCAATATAAGTGACTTCAATTGATGTTTAGTTAAGTATATTATAATTAGTTTCATCATAAATATCTGCAAAATGGAGATCTTAATAACTTTCAATCATAAGGACAACTTTAAATTTCTTTATGTTTTAATGTCCTTTCAAAAGTTAAAAGAGAACAATATATCCCGCAGACATAGAATGGGAGTATTGTCCTCAATTTTGTATCTTAGTTCATTGCATGCAGCTTACCTGGGCTTTGCCCGGTTTCATTAGGTGTCATTGTTTTTATTTTGATTAATCTTTAGAAGATGAATTAGTGTTTTAATTAGTAGACCGTATATATAACTTAAAAAAGCAAATAAAAACATTCTAAAACTATACCCAACCAATGCTAACTTATTAGGACTTAGTCTAGGATATTGTATTCTTTAAATCAATAGGTAAAAGAGCGGCAAACATTTGGTTGATTAAAAGTCAATAGGCTACAAAGGCGCAAGAAAGAAACTTGATGTCGTTCAAGATTGGCTTTGCAATGATAGGATGTATCCTGCACGACGCATCAAGGGCAGTGCATAAGTCCCCTTCCTTCCAAAAAGCTTCACAACTGATCCACTACTCGGGCTCAACCATTATTTATAGAACATCCTTAATTTGCGAGAGTCGGTATATATACCAGATGACAGCATTTCAAGTGAGCTTTTGACTGAAACTATTAGTTGTATGACATTTCGTTTTTAAGGTAGTGTTTTTTAAGAAAAACTGATCACACACACTGAAGTATGCAGACGTAAACCCATAAGACGCAAAAGATCGCTAAAGTCCCTTACGCGTAGTGTAAGGATTGAGTTTACCGAGCTATGCAGAAATATATTAAAAGGTGCAATAGAGGAAATTTGTTAAAATTTACACAATATGCAATACCAGAAATGTTTGTATACACGGTGCTTTGTCGTCAAAAACTGCATTACCTTGAAATTTTTGTATACCACTGTGCTATCATCTGCCTCTTTTTTTTGGCGTCGTGAATAAGTGTGCTTTTCTCTTTTTTAGTCTTTCATTCTGAGCGTACTTATTCTTAGTATCTCAGCACTTTGATCTCTACTACATAGTACTTTTTTTACTCTTGTAACTAGGGAAGCTAAGTTGTAATTATTGGGGGTGATAGGTGCATGAATTAATTGATTCGTGATTAGAAGATTTCAGCATACAAATAGCCAACACAGTGAAAATAATACGTTTGTGCATATGTGTGTGCAACATGCTAGTAATCATGTACAAGCAAGGTTTAAGTATCAAAACAAGTAGGGAAATCGTGAACTGAAACGGAAACAAGAGTTAAAACTTGAAGGGGAAAGTAGGGAATGACCTCCTCTACTTTACACGATGTGCATTTTGCACCCCTCTACTTTAAACTTAAGCACTAAACCCTCCACAATTTAAGAAAATAGGCACAGTTAACTCGACGTAACAAATCTTTGTCAAATGTTTTTTTTATCCTTCCCATATAACCCGTTAATTTTTCGAGAAGCCTGCCCGAACCCGTGCAATCTTTCTCTCTCTCTGCCTTCTCCCATTTCATCTTCTCTCTCAAAACCAGAGATAACCCTTCATCTCCTTCTCTTGCGTCTGTTCATCTCCTTCTTGCGTCTATTCTTCTTCCTACCCCATAGGTGTGCCGATCTGCTGAAGGAAGATTTGGGAACAAAACAGTCTTTCTAGCCCACGGCCTGTTCTTTGGCGACACTTTGTTTGCCATATAGCGACAGTTTTCTTTCTCAGTCTCTTTGTTCCGCACAGGAGGTGATGAAGAGACCTTGAAGTTGATGCGGCGCGACCGCCCTCGTTGGAGTGACGACGGGGAGGTCGATTCAGACCGGATTGATTGCAGTGCGGATTGCTTTTCGCTCTTTCTCCGCGAACGGAGCTCGGGGTTTTCTTGGTTTGGTTTCTGGTTTCGGATTTTTTTGAGGGTTAATGGGGTTTTGGGTCGTCAGATGAGGTAGGTTTGGGGATGTTGGGAGGTGGTGGTGCTACTGCTTGAACTATTTGTCTTGTAAATTAGCTTGATTTTAGGATTTCTGCAACTGTTTCTCTGAGAAGCATGGCCGGTAATGACATTCGCCGCCATTCCCCTGTTTCCAAGTTGCCAATTGATTCAGTGAAGATGACAATCCCCTATTTTCACAATCCACATGCCTACTCATGCTCTTTTTGGTGACAAATAACATGCCAACGATAATATACCAATGGTCTTTTAGCGGCATAAAGATGTGAACCATCATAAGAAGTGACAGGATAATCATAATTTAACAGAGCAATAACAATAAGGGATTTGCTTAAGCTTTTGTAAAATCTGCTTAACAGTACCATGCACATCATATTTATCGTCGTTATAACAATCTATATTTCTTTCAGAGGGAAAGAGATTACCTGTTTTGGTTGGCAATTTCCCATGTGAGGATTTTGTTGGTAATTTCCCAGGTGGAGATCTACAAGGATTTATATTTTTTTATCCTACAAATTGGAGAAAAACATTACGACAAACTCAATTTAGTATTTTTCATAACTAATCCAAGGGTATTTTGTGGATGAACCTAAGAAGCATTCAAAATGGAAATTTCTAGGCTGGTGTTGAGTTGGTGATCTTTTTAGAGGGGATTCTGAAATTCAGGATTTTTCAAATTGGATTGAAGTTCAGGCAAACCCATTTGGAAAATCACAATTAGTGACAAGATTGGAACTATAAATGGTAAGATTTACCTCAAAGACTCCTGTTTACACCTGAGACTAGTTTTCAAACAGCCTCTGGTGCTACGGGGACTGAGACTGAGACTGACGCCTGAAATCAACTTCCACCCACCTGCAACTGACTGCTGGAAGGTTGGTAGTGGAAGAAATGAGGGTAAGAGATGGAGTTTTGTGTTATAAAGTGAGCACAAGGGCATTTTGGTCTTAAAAAATGCCTTTTGGGCGCCATTTCTTTCCCTCCAAAAAATGCAGCTAACTTGGATGATTTCCGTCAATCGTGCCCATTTTCTTAAACTGTGGGGGGGGGGGGGGGGGGTTTAGTGCTTAAGTTTGAAGTGAAGGGGTGCAAAACGCACAACATATAAAGTAGGGGGGGTTTATGATGCACGAGGACGATGTCTCCAAAACTTCGTTCATCACAGAGAGATAGTTATACTGCTATAAAGTAATGCCCTTTGGACTCAAGAACGTCGGGGCAACTTACCAACGCCTGGTGAACATGATCTTTCGAGACTTGATCGGAGAGAACATGGAAGTCTATGTTGACGCTATGCTCATCAAAAGTATAAAGTCTGAATTCCATGTCAAAGACTTGAAGGAAACTTTCGACATCCTTCAAAAGTATAAAATACAACTGAACCCACTCAAATGCGCTTTCGGAGTCGCATCAGGGAAATTTTTGGGGTTTATGGTTTCTCAACGAGGAATTGAGGCGAACCCAGAAAAGATCAAAGACATTCAAACCATGACGTCCCCAAAAACCATCAAACAAGTGCAAGAGTTAACAGGAAGGGTCGCAGCCTTGGGAAGGTTCATGGCTCGATCAGTTGAACGATGTTTACCATTCTTTAAAGCCATTAGGAAAGCAAAAAATTTTGTTTGGACGGACGATTGTCAGAAATCGTTCGAAGAACTCAAAACATACTTGAGTTTTTCGCCCCTACTTTCGAAACCACTTCCCGGAGAAGACTTGTTCTGTACCTTTCGATCACCGAAGTCTCAGTTAGCGCTGTTTTAGTCAGAGAGGAAGATGGAGTCCAGAAACCCATCTATTATGTCAACAAAGTCTTACAAGATGTAAAGACAAGATATCTGAAGATCGAGAAGATTGCATTAGCCCTTATGATATTAGCTAGGCGTCTTCGATCGTATTTCCAGTCTCATACCATTGTCGTTTTGACGGACCAACCACTTAGAAAGGTTTTACTGAGCCCTGAGGCATCAGGAAGATTGGTAAACGGGTCCGTCAAGTTGGGGGAATTTGATATCCAATATAAACCTCGCACTACAATTAAAGCTCAAGCCCTAGCGGACTTTATTGTCGAGTGTACATTACCTGAAGACCCTCCTCAGTTGGTGATTTCCGAGGTTACAGATCCTTGGAATCTTTATGTAGACGGTTCTTCAGCTATTAGTGGTAGTGGAACCGAAATCATTCTTATAAGTCCAGAAGGTTTTACTATTGAGTATGCACTTTGTTTTGGATTTCAAGCCTCAAATAATGAAGCAGAATATGAGGCTCTTCTCGTGAGGATAAGGCTAGCACATGCTTTAAAGGTGGATTCGCTATCAGTTCATAGTGATTCCCAAATGGTGGTCAATCATGTCTTAGGAGATTACGAGGCCAGAGACGAAAGAATGACACAATATCTCCAACTAGTCAGAACATCAGCTGCAAAGTTTAAAAACTTCAACATTCAACAAATCCCCCGAGATCAAAACACTCAGGCGGATACGTTATCAAGGCTTGCTTCCGCCGAAGTAACGGATGTTCGACGCTCGGTTTACCTTGAATTCCACAAGGATCGTAGTATCAGTTTTCAAACTGAGATTGGAATGATAGATCAAAAACCTTTTTGGATGGATATGATCATCAAATACCTATCCACAGGTGAATTACCAAGTGAAAGACATGAGGCGAGGAACCTTCGTGTCAAAGATGCTCAGTATGCATTAGTGGAGGGAATTCTATACAAGAAATCATTCAGCCTTCCTTACCTCAGAGGCTTACGCCCATCAGAATCCTTATACACATTGCAAGAAGTACATGAAGGGATATGTGGTCAACATCTTGGAGGAAGGACATTAGCCCAGAAAATCTTAAGGCAAGGATATTATTGGCCTACGATGTAGAAATACGCCATCGAATTCACACGAAGGTGCGACAAATGTCAAAAGTTTGCCCCAGTATCACATACACCAGTTGCTCCTTTGACTTCGGTTGTCTCTCCAATTCCTTTTGAAATATGGGGAATGGATCTACTAGGCCATTTTCCCATGGCGTCTGGACAACGATGATTTGTGATCGTAGCGATAGACTACTTCACCAAATGGACTGAAGTAGAATCTCTGGCAACCATTACTTCAGCCAAATGTGAGGATTTCTTCTGGAAATGTGTAGTCTGTCGTTTTAGAGTACCAAGAGCTCTAGTCGTTGACAACGGGAAGCAGTTTGACAACAACAACTTCTGAACCTTTTGCACGAACCTCTCGATTGATCTGAGGTTCACTTCTGTAGCTCATCAACAATCCAATGGTCAGACTGAAAACATGAACCGAAGCATCTTACAAGGGTTGAAGAAGAAGCTGGATATAGCTAAAGGCGCATGGGTGGATGAACTCCCTAAGGTGTTGTGGGCCTATCGAACAACTCCACATTCGGTCACCGGGGAAACACCTTTCTTACTCTGCTATGGAATGGAAACAATGCTACTAGTTAAGATAGGAGTTCCAATGATACGGACCTTGCACTTCAACGAAGGAGACAACGAAGTTGGACTCCGAGCAAATCTTGATTTGGTAGAAGAAGCTCGAACTCAAGCCCATGAACGATCCGTTGTTATAAAACAAAGAGTCGCGCGTTATTACAATCAGAGAGTTCGATCCAAGCAGTTTAACGAGGGAGATTTGGTTCTTCGCAAATTAGAAGTCTATGATCCCAAGGCAACGACGGGAAAGTTATCTCCAAATTGGGAAGGTCCTTACCGTGTTATAAAGGTGCTCAAACCGGGTTCCTACACACTAGGAACACTTTCTGGAGAATCCATCCCTTGCACTTGGAATGCTGAGAACTTGCACATATACTACCAGTAGCGTCTTGCCCCGAGGCAGGACACTTTTTTTTCGAGGGGATAAGGGGCCCAGACTTTATCGAAACCCTAACTTTTTAGAAATTGTCTTTAGATGATTTTTTTTGAATAAATGGGTTGTTAAGCAATCCAATGTAAACTTCATCTTTTGCTCGAGCAATAAAGTTATTTTTTAAGCATTGATTAGCCAATTATTCTGCCCGAGCAGAATATTCACCGAACACTCTGCCCGAACAGAGTGCTAAACTTAGACAAAACATTTTGTCCGAACAGAATGATGGCCGAACACTCTGCCTGAGCAGAATGTATAACTCTTGGTTTTTATAAAAATACAAGAGTAGGCCAAACGGATTAGCTGCAGATCTAAGTCCGTGAAGAAACAAAAGTTAATGGGGGCATCGTCACTCCACCAAAGCTTTTGCTTCTTCGAAGTTTAGGCCGAGCGAGGGTGCTCGACTTCTTTCCCAACTCTTTAAATGACGAATAAAGGGTGTGAGTCAAAGTAAAAATAAATAATATTATGTGAATGGTAAACATAAAACACGAGAAACACATAGTAAAGCAAAGTAGCGTGAAATAAAAAAGATAGAGTTTTACAAAAGCCCTCGAATGGGGCATCAAAATAACTCGGTCTAAGAACAAAAGAGCCTAGATGCTAAGACTAAGTCTAAGGCTCGGGGGCATGGTCAGAAGGACCTTCCTCAGGAGGATGGGAAGCTGCAGCATCACCTGCCTCTGAAGGCATAACAGTCTCCCCTGATGGAGACACAACTGTAGGCATAACGAAGTCATCCAAAGGGATGTCTGGGAAGCGCTCAGCAAACATCTCATTTGCCTTCATGAAACCCATCTCGTAGATCTCCAAGCCATCATCCGTTCGCTTCTTCAGCCATTCTTCCCCCACATTTCCATAAAGGAAGTCGCAGATGCCTTGATCTTGAGCCTCTTCCACTTTCTTCGCCTCTTCTGCCACCTTCCTCTTTGCCCGTTCCAGTCTCCTCTCCAGAGTCTCAATCTGAGAAAGGTAGTCAGCCTCTCACTTGCTCAGCTCTTCAGCGCGATGAGTGGCTTCCTCTGCCTCTTTAATGGCATATCTCTTCTGCTGAGCTTATTCAGCTGCCACTTGCCTCACCATCTCAAACCGAGACAACATCGCAGACCCGCTAGCATACATCTGGAATAAAGATTGGGACATTCAGCTAAATGAAAGTTGAAACCAAAAACAGAAAACTAGTTGGGATAAAGGATGTTACTGTATACACGGCCTGAGCAAAGAAACAAGCAAAGGTCTCATGAGTCTGATTCTAGAACACCTCCTTGTCTCGAGGAAGAACTCCATGAAGAAGATGTTGCTCAGATATCTGGCTATCTGGCATCCTAAGGTCATCGCACATAAGTGTCCACCTTGGTCGGAAGATAGGATCCTCTTCGATGGACACTCGCTCAACAACTTGCGGAGAGCGATCAGGAGGAGTAACCCTCGTCTTTTTCGGAGCGGGGGCCAACTCCACACTTGGTTGTTTTTCTTTCCTCTTCCCCTTGGCTTTTTGGAGAATGCCAAGAAAGCGTCCTTGTGGCGATTTTCCACTTCCACTAGCCATTTTTGCAATGAAGAAAGAAATCAATACAAGAATAAACATTGAAACCAAATTGAAATCAATGACTTATATGAAGCACACCTAGAGGAACGGTCCCGGTGGATGACATGGTAGGAATAGCAGGAGGAGGAGAAGGAATGGAAAGACCAGCAGGAGAGGGCTTGCGAGGAATAATCGTCACCCATTCCAATTGTTCCTCCGAAAGAGGCTCATCAATGGAAAGACCGCCTCAAAGCTTAATATGACTAAGTATGTGCTTAGTCAGATTGTTGGGAGTAGGCTTGCCAGGGTTTTCGAAATCCTTACAGAAAGGATTCCAATCTATGTCAAAGGGTAACTCCCCCTTATCTAGACGACCAACGAAGAAATATCTGGAATGCCAACCCTTGTTGGATTTTGGGCCGCCCTTTAGAAGTCGTTGTCTGCTATGAATATAGTACCATCCAGGGTAGTTGGCAAATCCCTTGACAAAGCAGATCTCGAAGAAGACTCTCGTGAAATCTTTGGGATCTGGTTTGTAGCCTAAAGTTGCAACCAAGTATATAAGCCCAACCAACTTCCTCCAACGGAACAAGTTGCCCAAGAGCCATATGGTAATGCTGGAAAAACCTAAGAGCAAAAGGGTGAAGAAGAAGCCTATACCCAGACTTTACCTGCTCCTCGTATATCCCTGTTTCGAATTTCGTCCCATAGTTTGTTGGTTCTTGCAAACCAGGAACTCGAGCATACCAGCCTTCGGGGAGAGGATATTCCTGAATCAACGCCAACAAATCTTCGGTCGACATCTTATTCGACTTTTCATCGGCGGTATACCAAGGTTTAGGATTAGCTTCATCCTCGGCTTGGTCCTTCACGTCTCCTAAAGCATTCTTAGCAGGTGAAGGTTGTGAAGATGAAGTTGTGAAGTAGAAGGCTGTTGAGGTTGTGGATTTGAAGTCCCAACTTCACTTCCTGAAGTTGGAACCCGTTCTGAACTCGAAGATGAACTACTGCTAACAACTATATTCTCTTCGGATGAAGAAACAGATGTTGAAGTTCCGGACATGTTTTCTATTGCTAACTTAGGAAACTACGAAAACTTGAAGTGCTGAACAGAAAGAGGAGAGGAAACGAGACTTACTTGAAGAGTAGGATGCTTCCAAATGATTCAAGTAAGGAAAAAAATGAAGTGAAGATCTCCTTATATAGAGAAATCTCCAAATAACCGTCTCTTGGGATATCCAACGGTTCATCTACCCCTTACGTGTCACAAGCTAAGAGAAGAGAAGTTTGAAACTTGGAAATTTCCCGCTTAAAAGCATTAATGGAAAAAGGGACACGTGGGAATGAACCGAACACAATTCTGCCTGAGCAGAATGCCACTTGGCCGAGCACAATTCTGCCCCAGCAGAATTGTGGCCGAGCACTCTGCCCGAGCAGAATGCCACTTGGCCGAACACAATTATGCCCGAGCAGAATTGTGGTCGTGCACTCTGCCCGAGCAGAAAGCCACTTGACCGAACACAATTCTGCCCGAACAGAATTATGGCAGAGCAGAATGCATTTGCCGAACATAAATTTGTCCGGGCACCCGGACAGAACTTTGTCCGAACAGAACTGTCTTTGGATATTTAAAATGTCGAGAAAAAAGATTCGATTCTGTTTTGACATATCTCGCTATCATCAGTGGAAAAACTGTGCTTCCACCCGCTTCATTAAAATGCAGGTAAAAGCAAGGGGCATATGATATAGCTAAAAATACGCCACCAATCTATGGATGACATGTGGCAGTTATGACATGTGGTCCCTATTGGCTTCATACTGATTTGGCACTTGCTATATCAGTAATCATATAAAATCCTAAAAGGATTCTGACTCTATCATCAGAGATAAACATGTGATCATCTAGGATCCTAATTAGATTCTGATTAGAGTTGGTCAAAGCCCAGTCCTACTAGGGCTCCTCCTTCTATCACTATATAAAAGGGTCAAGCCCCCCCAGGTATGAACAAGCTCACACACAATTACACATTGTGTCTTACTGCTTTTTCAGAGTTCTACATTATTAGCCATCTCTGACTTAAGCATCGAAGCGTTCCTCCGCCGGAACCCCGCCCGGCGGTCACTCCGTGTCCTCTTTTACAGACCTACTTTCTGGTGTGGTTCCCGATCCAATTTTTAGCTGCAACCAGTATGTAGTATAAGATAGAACTTCATATGCCCAAAAACGAGTAAAAAAAATTTAGCTTAAGAAAAAAAATGTCGTAAGTCATAACTGATTTCAATCTATTATATTCTATCACATGTATGTACAGGCAGTATACACAATGGTTCCTCATGTTTGGATCTAATTTTTAAAGTTTTTACTGGCTCTTTTTCTTTTATTCTCCATTTTACTTATGTAACACATCATCCTATCATCCTATTTGTTTGTATTCTTTTCCACGTGAACCCCTATTTATTAACTATTTACTAAGATTTATTATTAAAAAATTAGTAGGTATAATTGGCCTGACTTTTTAAAATTTTATAAAACTATAAAATCAATTTTACATAGCTAATCGGTATACTTATATACCAGGTCTTCATTTTGACTATCAACACATCAAATGCACTTTAAAATAACAAAATAAAATCTCTAAAATGCTAAAAAATCATTATTGAAAAATTCGTACGTGTAATTGGCCTTATTTTTGTAAACCTTATAACATATACTAGAACATTGAATCTTTCTAAAGTAGGCTTTGAATTTGACTATTAACAGTTCAAAAGTATTTTAAAATAAAGAAACAAAATTTCACAACCGTAAACTACAAAAATCAGGTATGAACATTAAAGATAAATATTTCACAAATAAAAAACTTTATTTTCTTTTTACAGGAGCAATACACAACCCAAAAATGACTTAGCTCTTAAAAGTACTTCAAATCAAAATATAAGTTTTTTGAAGAAATTAATTTGTAATGGAACAAGCTCAAACTCTAAAATTGAACTCATATATATACCTATAATGAGTACACAGAAAGGGAATCATCACACCATAAAAGAATAATTAACTTATTAAGGGTGTGTTTGATAACGTAATTAAGCACTTAAAACTTAAAATTTTCAATGATTTTTAATTAAGTGCGTTTGATAATGTTAAACCTTGTATCACTTAAAACATTAATTCCTACAAAAAAAATTGACTAAAATTTTAAGTGAGGGGTGACTTGATGTTTATCACTTAATTATAAGTGAGATGGTTAAAAATTATTTAACATATTTTTACATAAATAAAATAATTATCACCATTATGCCGCATCAAATTAATTTGTTGGCAATACCGCCTCCACCACAATACAACTATCGCCACAAGCATTATTTCTTTTTGCTACCACCACCACAATTACCACGACCTAGCCATTGTTACCACCACCACCGACATCTCAAGGACAATGCCACCTCCAACATATAGGCGATATTGTCACCACGTCCATTTTCGTAAAAAAATATCTAAAGATTCATCACACTACAACCACTGCCATGACCGTCATGTCGTCACCTATCGCTATCATCACAATTACTAACACTACGTCTTCACGCATCATTATCGCCACCATTGACACATTTTTGCCGCTGCCACCACCACCACTCCATCATCACTGCCACCACCACTACTACTCCATCGTCACTGCCACCCCAACTACCAACACAAGTTCAACAACCCCCCCCCCCCCCCCCCCAAAAAAAAAGAAGTTATAAAGTACATAAACAAATGCATAATTTTGGTAAAGATAAATTTGCAAATAAATAATTTTCAGACATTTACTTTTGGTTTACCAAACAAGTGAACTTATTTTTCAGTAAAAATTCAGTCGCTTAAAGTTTTCAGTTTTACAAATTCAGTGCTTAACTTTTTCAGAACTTAAATTTCAATTTTATCAAACAGCTCCTAAGACTTAATTAATTATTACTATTATCACCTACTGTACTTAACAATATATATAGCAAAAACAAAGTAAATATAATACTTTCATATCCCTTTCTATCATTATCTTGATTGATTATATGGATATCAATACTACACGATTAGTTTTACCTCATAAAGTTGTAAAACTTTTGAACAAGACTGTTTTTTTTTCTTTCTTTTTTTATTTTATTTTATGAGTTATACATGAGACATCCATTTAATATATAGCATTGCAAATATGATATTCTAACTTCACAAACTTCTAGCACTTCTACAAGGAAAAAGCTCTACGTCGGCGGTCGTATCACGCTGCGAAAAGTGAAAAAATCGTCGCTGTAGGTTTACACGGTGTTACATGACTGCTACCTTTACTTGCGTTTCAGTAGACTTATGTCGGCTCTTGAAGGGGTCTATACCAGCGGTTTGCCGTCTCTAAAAGTGTTCCCTCACCTGTCTTCTAATGTTACCAATAGCAGCGGCCCAAACATATGCCGGCGATTACGAGCGCCGACATAGGTAAATTTTTATTTTTTTATATATTTATTTAGATTAAATAGCAAAGCCAGCGTTAAGAAACCATTGCAATAGGTATCATTTTTATTTTATCAATCTACTAGATAATTGGACCTATGTCAACGGTCTGATGCGCGGTTATAGGTTTCGTTTTGCATTTCTTTTCTTCGAATGTATGGACTTATGTCGGCATGTACGACCGTCGTCATAGGCTTGTTTTAGATTTTTTTTTAAAAATAATTCATCATGCCGGCGACACTTACCGCCTCCATAAGTTATCACCCAAAAGAAAAGGAGAGCAAAATGCTAGACAATGCCGACATTGCCGACTGCCTATATAGATCTGCTTTGTTTATTTGCTTTTCTCATACCATCTAGCTAGTAAAAACCAAATGCAAGTTAAATCTAAATTAGGACTTGATTGGTCACAAAACAACCACAATCTAATCAAATTCAGAATAATAACACATGTTTATCTAGAAAGAAGAAGCAAAGTCAGAGACTTTTTACGAGTTTGTACAAAACCTACTAAATCCTCATGCACATTTCCAAATGAACCCGGCAACGTACCGCCCATGCACATGATCAACATTAACCAAGATCGAGATTAATCAATTTCCATTCACCTTGGCAACAACCTGATACAAAGGTAAGACATGTTAAACATATAGAATAAGAAAGGAATACTACATCTACCAGTCTCTTTGCACTTTAAATATGTTCAACAAAGAATATGTTCACATATTAAACAGGCAACAAATTAGAACCCAACCAATAATCAATTTGGTACATCTTTATCCAAGTCATAAGCTTGAACACATACTAACCCAACTTTCTTGTTATACACATCTTTACTAAGTTGATTATCGTATGTTTTACGTTTTTCAAGTTTATGAATATCGTTGTCTAGACAAGTTTTTCAAGACTGTTCTTAACTTTCCAAATAACTTCAACAAATGCACAAGAAAGTGCTTCACATAAAAGAAGTGAAATAGCAAAGTAAATAAGTGAAATAGCAAAAACAACGGCGAATTTTGTGCTTAATTATAATGTGTGGTTCATACTATTTTCACATAGGCGATATGACACCTACGCTATATGACTCGCGGGGGTAACACTGCCTTCTCACATCATCACAGTAAACAAAGAAAGATTTAAAAAATAGAATCTAAACAATGAAGTCCACACACACACACACACACACACACACAGAGAGAATAGCTAGGATCCACATATATATTGGCATAGAATACACTTGGCATATTGCTCTTACTTGAGACTGCACAGTTGTTCACTCATTTTGGTCACTAGTAGATAGATTAAAGGAAAGAAAGAACAAAGAGCCAAAAAGCCTAAACAAAAGAATGGGAGACAGAGAAAGAATGAGAGCCGTGAGAAGCTACCAATTGATCAACAAGTTAAAAGGAAGTAAAAAGTTAAATTTTGCAAAAAAATTACCCGAGAGCTAGAGAATTAGGACTGTCTTTGATTTTGGTGCATGAGTTGATTAATGGCTTCTTCCAATTTATTTAGCCATTTTTGCCTGGACTTCATCCATCTCTTGCAATTGTGTTTTAAGAGAAGTGATTTCCTCGGTCATTTGTTGCACTTGTTCATTGTTTGCCTGTGGACGAGAGGCCAATGTGTTCGCACAAGTCGCCATCCACTCCATCGCCCTTTGCCCAAAACTTCGAAAAGGGTATCAACTTCACCGGTGCCATTTTCAGGTGGTGAGGCTTGTTGGAGTCTTTGGATTTCAGCCTACAAGCTCAAATTAAATCAGTTTTATAAACATATACAACACAACACATGTCCTCCTAAACTGAGCACCATAGTCCTTTGTGCATGATCCTTTCATCCATAAAATGGGTCAAAGTAAGAGCTAAACGGCAAATGAAGTTGGAGAGAGTGTGAATTGTGAAGAGTATGCTAAGAATTAGTGTGTATAACAATAGAATGAAGCCTTCATTTCTATTGCTCTTATGTAAAATTTCTTTTCCAGTATAAATAAAGAGGTATTGATTTTAGTACGAAGTTTTTCTACTGCACTTTTCAAACCAATATCTTGGAAGCTAAAGAGTGTTTTATAATAGCCATTAGCCAATTTTGAGGAACGTAAAGCATCAGGTTATGTGTCCACTTGATGAAAAACTTGGATATCGAAAGTAACAGGAGAAACATGGCGGACGTACATTCAAGGACTAGGAACAACATTGTTGTGAGTAACATTATATCCTAAAATAACCTTATAGTTTATATGATATGTGACAAAGTATTATGGTGCATAAAATAATATTTTTCTAAAGTCTTGGGGTTATATTACAAATACATTAAAATATCAGGGTTATCTATCACAATTGAGAGAGAAGATTTAATCTGAACCGTCCATAAATCACTGATAAATGGCCAGATCGTGTTGAAAAATAAATTAAATTGCCTGTGTGGATAGTGGATCGTGACCCTATATATGTTAGACCCCTCATATTTAAATACGTAAAAAAAAATTAGAGAGTTAAGAACATAATAGGTATTTTGAAATCCTATTTGTTTTAGGAATATATATATATATATATATATATATATATATATATATATAAGGTGTCTGATAGTTACGTACATTTATACGAGCACACCAAAGCTTAGAGGAGCCTCCAAAGAATCCCTAGGAAGAGACTTCTTGGGATTTTACAATTTGCTTGAGGTAAGAATTTAAATTAATTTTTGATTTGGGATTGTAATAGTTTACGAATTTTCGTTGTCATTAGAATTTAATTGGAACCTTTGGGTTTGTCAATTTTTAGGATTTTGATACAATTGAATTGAGAAGATCAAAATTTGGGTTTAATCACGATTAGAGGTAAGAATTTACCGTTTTGAAATTCTAACTCAGCGTTGGACCAATCATTCGTTTCGTGGTTCAATTTTATTAATCTGACTACTTCGATTTCTATATCACTAACGACTGAAAATTTCGGATGTGTATGCATGTCTCAAATTCCGTCCTATCAAGGTGCGCGGTTGAATTTTTGTATTGAGATCTCGAATCCCGTGGCATGAGTATATAGCCTTGGCTCAAATGTTCCTAATATCTTTATTGTCTTGATTTTCGTGCCACATCTTACGGTCTCCATTGAAAATTGTTCAACGTTGCTTGTTGTCTCGACTGTCGTTCAATTGCTTATGACTACTTATTTCTCTGGATGATGTAACAATTGTACTTGATTTGTCCTTTTAGTTCTTGTCTTTGTCTTGTTTTTTTTGGTACAACTTGTCTTTGTCTTGTGTTCATGGGAGAAACTACGCAGAATGTGTATTTTGTAGCCTTTCGTGTAAGGCTTGTCCATGTGGCACATATTCTCATGATTGGAATTTCATATGTATTGTTTTTCTGTGTCAGCTTCTTTATTGCTTGTGTTGCATTTTTCTTTTCAACAGATTGATTTTCGTGGAGTCCGTCATTTTATTCTCTTCGATTTGAGCCTAATATTGAATAAGTTTTGGAACAGTTAAAATTATCATATTGGAATCATTTGTAAGTATCTATTATGTTTACACCGTATTAAATGTGTAGCTTACGGAAGACACCCACATTGTCTAAACTGTTTCTTGACATCGCGGTAAACTATTGGATCTGTGCATTATTAATTTCTGTGAGTCATGTCACGTGTATGTGACTTTTCTATTTCTGACTTACCCACGTGGATTGGAACGTGGGTTAACTCAGCGGAATGAGGTAGAGATAGCGATCTTATTTTCTGAACCTGGTTTCACGTGTCAGTGATGACATGTGTGACCTTATTCTGAATGGCTCTCTAGTGTCTGTCTCTGTATAAGGATGTATTTTGGATATTTCGAAAATTCCGTCTTTGTACTAAAATATATTTTGGCACTTTAAAATTCTATTTCGTATATGTTCCGTTAAAGTTTTGTACCTCCGAAATTTCGTTCTTCAGACATTTTTTGTATCCCTTTTGGTTGGTCCATTGAGCGACCTTACTGGGCATTTGGCTCACTTCCTTATTGTTTTTCTCTCAGGTGATCAGTAAAAAAGAGACTGGATTGCGGGGCTAGCTGTACGATTGAGAGTTAACAATTTTATATCAAAGTCAATATTAGTAGTTTAGTTTGGTTGGACCTATGTGGATTTGTAATTTATTTTGGAACTCCGTGTCGGAGTAATTTCGAGTATATAAATGCTTTAGGCTGCTATGACATTTATTGATGTATCTTTGGGATTAATTAGTACATGCTCTGAATGACTATTTGGGGAGACATTTCAACATTTAAGGTTTTTTTGACTCTAATTATTTGATATATATATATATATATATATATATAGCTGATCCGTTGACCCCTGCGCGACCTGGTCATCCACACGCGATCCACGGTCTAGATTTTTTTTTAATATCGTCCGCCACATAATGTTACGGATGAGTTTTTTCGATAAAAATACCCTTTGTCCACAGTGAATCACTTATTGAAATTTTTTGTATATACCAACTGTGTGTTGTTTCTGGTACCAAGCTCTCTTTCTCCTAACCCAAAGCAAACATGTCTCGCATAGCTGTGGAGAGGAACATGACATGGCAGATGAATTTTTTTTTTGGTAGAAAACATGGCAGATGAATGATCAAGCTCAAACTTCTCAGAGTGCCGTTCCTTTCTTGCCACCATCATCGTCAGCAACCAACTGCATCACACTAACGACGTCTACACTGCCGCCGCTGCAGCACCACCATCCACCATGTCCAAGTATAATTCAATCCTTATTTAGGATATATACATCTTTTTCAAATCTACCTTGCAAATGAGGAGGAAGAGAGAGACTTTGGATCCTCTGCCGGTGCACTTCTTGCCAAATGTTCATACATGTAATTTGAG
This sequence comes from Escallonia rubra, assembly GCA_033065855.1. NCBI lineage: Eukaryota > Viridiplantae > Streptophyta > Magnoliopsida > Escalloniales > Escalloniaceae > Escallonia > Escallonia rubra. The sequence continues at coordinate 143,729 of JAVXUO010001785.1, forward strand.
TTACATTAGTCAAAATTTATGAAATTCCAGAGGCAATTTGATGCAGCCCCAATAGGATAACAGAGAAAGAGATATTTGAATTGGTAAAAGAGAAGATAGAAAGCAAGAAGAATGATTAGACTCTCAATTTAGAGGGAACAAGAACTCGTCCGGGGAAATGAGAACTCTAGGATAGGGATTTTGAGAACCAAGGAGGTGTTCAATTCATCAGAGCCATTACATTACATCCAAATATTCCTCTTATATGACAAAACTAATATAAAAATGGAAACAAAATCCAATCAAATCCGAGTTATCGGATTCGGCAATCAAGTATTAGAATCCCCAAGATTCCTAGACCAAAGACTCAAATCCCAACTTATTCCTAATTCTGTATAAATCAAATGAAATAAAGTTCAAAGTATTTTCAATCCGGCTGTCCAGACCCTTTTCGGGTCTATTTCAATTCCCCACCGTTTCTCCTCTGTTAAAAACGTCACATCCTGAGTGAAAGCATGGATAGTGCTGGAAGTTCTTCCCAGAAAACCCACAATGCGCGACATAGGCATCCTCTCTCAAAGAATGGCCAAGTTGAAGTAGTGGTAGGATAGGATGGACTGCGGTGCTCTACCTTAAATTATCCAAGTTGAAAACATGGGAGGCTTGAGAGTGACAAAGTGATTGTTTTTGATGGCTTGCGAGGGCTTGAGACGACAAGGTGATAGGGACTGAGGCATTTTTGCAACCTTAATACAGAGTACTTTGGATCCTCCGCTACATAATGTAGCGGATGAGCGCATGCATACAGAGTACATAGGAGTAATATGGTAAAAAAAAAAACTGTTCGCTACATTATGTAGCGGGATGAAAATGAAAAAAACGTAAAAAAAAGATTTGAACTGTCCACAGATCGCGTGTATACGGCCAGAGCGCGCGGGCAACTTAACCCAAGTTGCCCGCGCAATCAATGGATCAGCTCCCATATATATATATATATATATATATGAGTTGGCTACTAGAATCAAGGTTTGATATCATTAGGTGAATGACGAGCGAGTGTTTACTTTAACGTTTCGAATTTTTGGGGTATTAATGCTCCGAATTTTCGGATCGTTACACGAGTAGTATCTGTAACTTGACATGTACCAAGTTTGTTTGCTTCCTACAAACTTGCAGTCTCACATCTCTTTGATACAAACGCTCCTCTTTTTCATACACAAATGGCAATGGATTCAATGCCATTGGAACTTGCAACCAACGCTAGGACAACACGTCTGGCCGCGAGCACCTGACCATGTGTCGGCAAGTATAATTCAATCCTTGTCAAGGAGGCTAATCTGTTGGCCTCTGGAGAAGAGATGTTTGACTTTTTCTTGCACTTCATGTTCATCCGTAAACTGTCATTCATTTATCTGTTAAATACTTTAACCGGGGGGGAGAGAAGAAAAGGGAATGAAAGGGATTGTTAGACTTCAATTTAGAGTGTTGAACTTCGGTACATGTAGAATAGAAATCAGAGCCATTACATTACATAAATATTCCTCTTATATGACAAAACTAAAATAAAAATGAAAACATAATCCAATCAAATCCTAGTTATCAGATTTGACAATCAAGTATTAGAATCCCTAAGATTCCTTGACTAAGGGCTCAAATCCCAACTTATTCCTAATTCTGTATAAATCAAATGAAATAGATTTCAAAGTATTTTCAATCCGACTGTCCAAACCCTTTTCGGGTCTCCTTCAATTCCCCACCGTTTCTCCTCTGCTAAAAACGTCTCATCCTGAGTGAAAGCATGTATAGTGCTGGAAGTTCTTCCCAGAAAACCCACAATGCACGACCTAGGCATCCTGTCTCAAAGAATCGCCAAGTTGCAATAGTGGTAGGATAGGATGGACTGTGGTGCTATATCTTCAATTATCCAGGTTGAAAACATGGGAGGCTTGAGAGCGACAAGGTGATTGTTTTTGATGGCTTGCGAGGGCTTGAGACGACAAGGTGATAGGGACTGAGGTGTTTTTGCAACCTTAATACAGAGTACTTTGGATCCTCCGTTACATAATGTAGCGGAAGAGCGCATGCATACAGAGTATATATGAGCAATATGGTAAAAAAAAACTGTCCGCTACATTATGTAGCGGGACGAAAATAAAAAAATGTAAAAAAAAGATCTGGACCGTCCACAGATCACGTGTGGATGGCCAGAGCGCACGGGCAACTTAACCCAAGTTGTCCGCGCAATCAACGGATCAGCTCTCATATATATATATATATATATATATGAGTTGGCTACTAGAATCAAGGTTTGATATCATTAGGTGAATGACGAGTGAGTGTTTACTTTAACTTTTCGAAAATTTGGGATATTAATGCTTTGGATTTTCGGACCATTACACGGGTAGTATCTGTAACTTGACATGTACCAAGGAATAAAATGCTAGCAATAAATGAATATACCTACAAACTTGCAGATCTTCATTATCTCTTTGATACAAATCCTCTTTTCTATGCTCCTCTGATTTCATACACAAATAAATGGATTCGATGCCATCGGTGGATGGCGGTGGCGTACGACTTGCAGCCGGTGGTGGTGACGTGCGCTAGGACAACACGTGGATTGAGCTGGCCTCGAGGCACGTGACTATGTGTTGGCAAGTATCGACTCTTGAGTTGCCGGTGGAGGCTAACGTGTTGGCCTCTGGTGGTGTTGGCTTGAAGCTATGTATGACTTTTTCTTGCTTTATCTGGTTATGTCCATCCGTAACTACTGTCTTCATTTATCTGTTAGTTTTTCCCTCTCTTATATACTTTTACCGGGGGGGGGGGGGAAGAAAAGGGAAAGAAAGGGTTGTCATACTTGTATATATGTGTTGATTTCAATGCCTTTTTAGGTATCATGTAAAACTTTAACCAGACATATATATTCTTATTATTCTTAAAAAAAAAGAAAAAGAAAAAGAAAAAAAGTTCCCATTTTTCCAGTAAATTTTGATCGGTAAGGTCACTTATTCGGCGAAATTATAGTAATTTATCAGCTCCTTCGTCCCAATATCAAAACATTGAGCTGCTACTGTTCAAGAATTCATCCGTCTCGTTTAAACTTTCCCCTTCCTTTACACCAGACTATAAATTCATCCGGAGTGCGTCTCCCTTGCACCCTTGGATTTTCTCTTTGTTGGGAGGAGTGACAAGCAATCGAACCTGAAGAAACTTTTGCTTGATTTCTCGGGTCTGTCGCTGCAGTGGAAAGGAATGGCGGGTCTACCACTTAGACCCCAGCCACCCACCTCCTTCGCCTCCAAACTCCTCCTCCTCCTCACTATCCTTCCCATCACCCTCGCACTCTTGGCTTTCTTGCTCCAATGGCGAGGCGGCGACGTTAACGATCCGATCTCTCGCTGGTCACCAGAAGAAGGGTCTCACATGTTCCCAGCAGGCATGGACGCCTCCCCTCTCCCCCAATCCGATTGCGCTACTCTACCCCACAGCTCCTCTCCGTCTTTCCCTTACTACCGCGATTCCAACTTCACTTCCGAATTCCATCTCACGCCCAAGGTTAGAGTTTGACTATTTTTTGACTCATATTCTAGGATTCCTTATTACTTTTTTTTCCCCCTGAAATATTCTGGATTTGACAATTCAAACTTCGACTGTTAAATGCTGTGGCACGTTTTGGTTCCTGCGTTCAAAATTATATATTGGGTCTCCCATAGTTTCTTGAAACACTTGGTCATCGTTTATCATCTCCTTTTGGACTCGGTTTTGGTAATATGGTGGAAATGAGGTCGAAATAAATCAATGCTGTTTTGGTATCAGAAATAAATGAATCAAGAGTTTGCATGCCACAAAAGGCGACTGTCACTCAGGTTCGTTAATCAACTCAGCTGAATGAATGTATTGACTACTTAGAATTTTTAGGCAAATAAATAGGTGTTTACATGTATGGAAACGTAGTAGAGGTACTGTTCTCAGATTGTTATCTAATGTGGTGGGAGTATGCTTGTGGACAGTATTCAGCCAAACATGCTCATATAGTTGTGATGTTTATGAAGAGTAAGATCCGATAATTTGACGCAAATGATTTGTTTATTTTTGCCCTGAAAAAGGAAAGAAGTTATGTTGTTGCTTTACTCAGTTACTTGTGGTACCTGAGGGATGACTTGAAGCTTGATATTTTGAAATCTATTAAACAACCCCCACCCTTTCCTGATAGGTAGCAGTGCTAGATGCATTCAAAACCCTAAGGGGGCATAACTCGGCTACAATAGAAATTCAGTACACACACAAAATGTACTAGGCCAGAAGAAAAAAGAAATCCCCAATAAAATGAAAAAAAGAAAAAGAAAAACGCAGACAAAAAAATGAAATATGAAAAGAGTACGGCTAAGGGTCAACTCAACCCGCCAGAAACCCATGAATGCTCGACTGGGCTGCAAGAACGTCGCTCTTACTCATCCTTAATGCCTTCCAAACCCTCAAGATGCATGTTCCTTTCTTTCCAAGCCCTATAGCCGCCACCACCATGGTGCCAAACTATAGGGTACTGACTAGAGACACTTCTCAATCAAAGGCTGAGAAACTTCGACCAATAAATAGAGTAGACAAAAGTATGTTGGATACCCACCTTCCTACTAGGAAGATGGACCCCAATGATACAAAGGTGCTGTGCTTCATCGCTGCAAATACTTGTGGACGATTTTGCTTTTTCAACATAAGGGTGATTTACGTGAATAAGTCCAAAGGCTTCACTCTTCATACATGGTTTTGAACAGTTTATATAGTTTGTTTGGTAGTAGGATCCTATGCAAAGTTATTAAGGATCTAAGTTAGGTACGTACTTGTTATAATGGATTTACTTTTGCATCAACTGTTCAGCTTTTGTTTCATTTTCTTTTGTAAGATATACTGCTTCGCAAGGCATTTATATCTTCATACTCTAGAAGGAGAGCTCTATCATTAAGTCATTCCCTCGCTCCCGACTATGCTCATCCCCTCATGTTTTTTCCTAAAAGAATAGTACGTTTCCAGCTGCTGCTTTTTATTTTTCTTTCTGGTAAAGAGGTCAGAAACCGGAAATGCTGCAAACAGAGAGAAGTTTCCTCTCTCTAAATTGATTTTGCTGCTCGTCCTTGTGCCTTGTTCGTCATTTGTCCTTTATTCATCACCACCGCCGCCACCACCATCACCACCACCGTTATCATCTAAACCTTTGTTCGAAACCAGTTGGGGTCTGCACATGAATCCTTTTCTTAGATTCTCCCTGTCAAACCACGCGTTCTCTGATGGATTTCGAGCAATCAAGTCTTTTCGCGCTACTTCATGTTATCCTAGGTCTACCCCTACCCCGTCTTTCCTCATCAACTTGACATAAATCACTTCTTATTACCGGGCATCTAAAGGTCTACGTTCGGTGTATCCAAACCATTTCAAAGTTCCCTCATATTTTGCCTAATTGGCGCCACCCCCTATTTGTTGCGGATACCCTCATTTCTTGGTCCCTCTTGTGTGGCCACCCATCCACCTAAGCTTCTGCGTTTCAGCTACACTCATCAGGAACCATACAACAGAACTGGCCTCCTTGGCGCCCGATAAACGTTTCCCTTCAATTTGAGAAGAATATTATGGTCATACAACATCACAGAAGCACCAGAAGCAGACCTCCACTTTGCCAGCCTGCTCCAATCCTATGGGCAACGTCCTCGTCATCTTACTATCCTTCTGAACTATTGATCCAAGATACCTAACATGACTTCTTTATCGAGTAATCGGTTATTTTCTTTGGGGTGCAGATATGTATCACAACAAGTACATCTGCTGGCTTAGATCAAATTCTGCCATGGATGTTCTACCATAAAGTTATTGGTGTCACAACCTTTTTGCTTTTTGTGGAAGGAAAGGCTGCATCTCCTAGCGTGTCGAAAGTCCTGGAATCTCTTCCTGTGAGTTTGCAAGATTGTGCTCCTCCACCAGTCCTAAACCTTATAGTTTGAAATCAGAACACTGATTGCTTGACTTTTGTGTTTTCTCAGGGAGTAAGAGTAATATACAGAACAAAAGAGCTAGAAGAACAACAAGCTAAGAGGTCAATTGCTTCTGCTTTTTTGATTTTTTCATTACGTATACCGAATTGTGAGAAGTAGATTTACTGAATCTTCTAACATATTATGTTTTTTGCGCTCTTCTTTTATTCGTCTTTTTATTGTCCAAATGCATTTACTAGTGTTCAGTGTTGTCCTGTATTTTACTTGGTTGTTTTGGTTAAACTATGGAAGTACTATACTTAACGACCTATGAATGTCTTACTATCAGCTGTTAAATACTCCTGTGTACTAAATTGCATACCTCTTCCCATCTCGTTAGTCGGATTTGGAACGAGACATGGCTTTCAAGTTTCTTTTACAAACCATGCAATTATGAGCTATTTGTGAAGCAATCTCTTAATATGGAAATGGCTATCGTCATGGCAAGGGTATGGATGCTTCTCTTTTAATGTATCGGGACAATCATCCACTACATTTGTTGTCAGAAATACAGAAGACCTGTTAATGAATGCACCCTTGAATCTTAGGAACTTGGCATGGACTGGATAATTCATCTTGACACGGATGAGCTATTACACCCAGCTGGTGCTCGGGAGTATTCCTTGAGGCAGTTGCTGGTTGATGTGCCTGGGAATGTGGATATGGTCGTTTTCCCAAACTACGTGAGTGATTCAACATACCATCACTGAAATTATTGCAAACAGTGACCATTTAATTGACATCCTCAGTTTTTAATCCTGTGTACTTTTCTTTAGAAGACGATGATAGATTCGGAATCACATTTATTTGTTGATTGTTTAGGAGAGCAGTGTTGAACGAGATGACATCAAGGACCCTTTCACAGAGGTACTTTTCTATAGTGTTCATCTCATTTACAGTTTTGTTCTCACAAGTATATTCATGGAATTGGATAAAGTAAGCAAAGGAAGAAAAGAATATGTAATATTTCTTTTGACACCCAAACTGTACTGCCTAGAGATGCATATGGGTACACCTATAGTTTTTGCATACTTGGTAAGTGTTTGCATGCAGCATATTGCTTGATTTATCTGCGGATATTGGATATCCTTCACCCGGTGACAATTCTAGCTTTTCCAAATCATCTTCAAGAGTAGTGGCTTGCTCCCAACATTTTCTCAAACCTAAAAGGGGATTGAAGGAGCATGATTGACTAGCTAGCACCAAAACTACATTAGTTAGTGATAATATGGAATCTCTGCTACACTACCTAGTCAATTTGTCCTGTTTCATGGGGGGAAGTCCACAAGGATAATGTCAGGATTGAAGCGCTGAAGGGCGCATTCAGCCTCTGCTAAACTTGAGAGCAAAGAGAACCTTTTAGTTACTTTATCAATTTGCAATTTGCTTATTGATAGCCTTATGTTTGCTTGAAGTGGAGCATTTAGATATAATCTCTGACCCATTTAATTTTGTTGAATCTGGGCAAATAGGTATCAATGTTCAAAAAGAACTATGACCATCTTCCGAAGGATACATACTTTGGCCTCTATAAAGAGTCAACCCGTGGCAACCCAAACTACTTTTTGACTTATGGAAATGGAAAATCTGCTGCTCGAGTTCGGGATCATCTACGTCCCAATGGTGCTCACAGATGGCACAATTACATGAAAACCCCAAAGTATACCAATTCTATCTTCTCATGCGTTCCTATGTTCTGTTATGCACGTGTATCTTTCCTACTGTACATGAACTACACTCAACTGCGCCTTTGTTCTGTTATCTGCATCATTAGTTAACTTTCCTCTTGAATTTTTAAAGCTTGATGGGTTGCATCAGTTTCTTCTGAGATTGGGATTCCTATCATATCAATAGGCTGTCATAACTAATCTCGTAAAAACCTTGGACAGTGAGATCAAATTGGAAGAGGCTGCTGTCCTACACTATACCTATGCCAAATTTTCGGACTTGACTTCTAGACGAGATCGATGTGGCTGCAAGCCTACAAAGGAGGACGTTAAAAGATGCTTTATGTTGGAGTTTGACAGAGCCGTGAGTTCATTTGCCTTTTAGTTTTTTCTTTTCCTTTCTTTCCTGTCGTTCATTATGGTTGCTCTCATTGTTTTTAATGGATTTGTGCTTAATGGCAAAAAAAGATTTGGCGATAAGTTTTGGAATGAAGGGACTGAAGAATAAACCATTATCCGTTAAATTATGAAGAGGTTTTATTTAGCTCTTCATTTCTTATCCTGTGTTGTGAAAGGAATCTGTGAACACTCGTGCATTTTTCACCATAATTTCACACTCGGAAAGATTCTTTTCAATATGATGCATATAACTATGATACTGTGAATTGGTGAAATTCAAACTCTATTAAGTTTTAATGCAGTCAGTGCTTTTTGTTTTTATATGACGGTCAGACTTTCCGTTTAACAAGTCTTATATCTTTTTTGGATTCAAACTGGCTCTCAAATATTCGAGTCTCATTTCTCAGTCCCAAGGGCTTGGTGATGTTACTTGTAAGTCTAGTCCCCTTCTTGCTGGGGCAACTTTGATTATCTCCTTATAGCTCTAGTTTGCTTTTTAAATATACTTCTTGTCGACTATCAGGCATTGTCTTAGTGTTCATAGTCCTGTTGAAGTTGCTAGTCAACCATTCTTAGGTGGCATCACCAAAGCATCTACTTATCTCAACTTAATACCTTCTTATGTTATACTTTATCTGTTTTATCTTTCTAAAGCTTCCTCTATCTTTAGTGTTCTAATTCTTTGCGCAAATCTTGTACCAATCTCCCAAAGTTTATCTAGTTTCTCCATTGGTAACCTCATATATTACTTGCTGTCTTTGACACTAGTCCTTGCATGTTTTATGTATCAAGGAAAATGGATCGTACATTCTTGGACTAGCTTGCAGCCACACTCGTTCACTTGTTTCTTGCATCACGCGTTATTGTTAAGGAAGTGGCATCCCAGATATTTATCACCCCAGTTGGGGAGTTGGGGTCGAAAAACACAATAAGTTGTTGAGAGGTTACGCCAACCAATTTTAGGCTAGGACTCTTTTTCTGTGGTTGGGGTGTGAAGGTGGGGTCCAAAGTTACAACCTCTGAAAGCAAGTTAGGACATGTAAGCCACTGGAGGGGAAACTCAAAAAAATTATTTTAGGACAGAACATGTTTTAACAAACTGGACCTTAGTTGCAGAATTTACCTAGAAGGATTCACTAGTTTATGCTCCCAACCCGGGTGCTTGTTCGGGGAGCGATTCTAGGTAAATTGGGATCGTGAACTTGAGTTGCAACAGATTCGTCTCTCTTAGGCACGAACTATTGTTGATGGATACTTTATCTTAGGGATCATCAGTAGCTTAGGCTAGAGTTTCAAGAGGAGGAAGACAAAGCAGACCAGGCCTTGGAAAAAGAGAAAGTCAATCTACTTTGGTTCTGATATTTATTAGGCAGAGCACGTGGGAGTGGGTCCAATGTTCCATGATTTTGGTATGGTCATGTTAGGCTCTTTTATCATTGGCCAATTTGGAAGCTTCATGGCCTATCAGTCAAACCAATAAAAAAAGTCTTCTTCCTGAAGTACTTCATGCAATCGAGTTTTCTTGGAACTATTTAATACTCGCTCCGTCCTTCTATAATTGAGTGCTTTGACTATGCACCAAGTTTAAGAAATGGTCAAGGTTATATCACTTTCCCATTCTGCTCATGGCCCCACCTTGTGTCTTTGTCCTCTGACATCTCGTCTCTGTCTTTCTCACCCAATTACCAACAGGAAACAGAGAACCAACAATGCCCAAATGCAACTCCATTTGAATCTTCAAGCTCTAATCAAAGTATTTTGCTCCGCTCTTCGCCTTTTCGGTGTAAATTAAGCAAATTCAATAACAAAACTTAAGAAATCTTTCCCTATCAGAATCTTGCAAATTTTTAAATCTCTTCAACAATGAATAGCTCACATCACCACAAGAAAAGTGATGGACCTGTAATTAGCAGCTCTGCACCATCGATGATGTGACCACCTCGAGCAGCACCCAAACATCAACTTCCTCACAGGCCAGGTGCTCATATATTCCATTTGCATCATCTGCCTTGTCGATCACTTTGTTGTGGCCCAGTTGACTGCCTCATCGCGTAGTCGTTCACCCAGTTGACCATGCCATCACCTACCTTGCTGTCCGACCGCCTAATGGCTCGCCTAGTCCACCTAGGCAGTAGCATGTGCCGTGTTTTTGTCGTGTCTTTGCCATGATTTCATCCACTTTATTTTTAAATATCTTTTTGACCTGTTTTTACCTGAGTTGCAACTTGCAATGATGTCAGATGGGTTTTGCCTTGTTCTTGCCATGAGATCGAACATTTAAATTTCACTCGGGTTAGCATTAATGTTGGAACTTGGTTTTGAAGGAGAGAAGGAACAAAGGTGGTTTAAAATTAAGAGGAGGGAGGAGACAGAATCTGGAAAGAGGAAGAGAAGTTTGAGAGGAGAGGAAGAGAAGATTTGTTACAGCAGATTGGGAAAATATGAGAGAAGGAAAAAAAATAAAGAGAATGTGCGAAAGGGTAAGAAGGAAAGTTGCTGCTAAATTATTGCCTAATTAAGAAAGAGATCATTTATTTTAGTCCATCCGGAAAGAGAAGTAGCTCACTTATTTGGGGAAGGAGGGAGTATTAATTATATGAATATTCATTTTACAAACGTGTATATGCCTAAAAATAAATCTTGTACATGTTTATGCATACTGTCGAATTTTCAATGCAAAAGATAAATACACACACACACACACACACGTATACATACATACATACATTTAATACATGTATGTATATATATGATACTCCCTCTGTCCCTAAATAAGTGTGCCCCTTTCATTTTCTTGGGATGTCCCAAATATAATGGTTACTTTCCACAGTGATAAAAATTTCCCCTTCTGTCACTTTATCTTTTTCCTAACTTTTAAAATTTTCTATCTCCAAATTTCTCTTCCCTCCGCTTAATTTTCTCTCTCCTCCCTCATCCATGACTTTTCCCTTTCCTCTACACTAACAGATCACGCATCCACCACCTGATCAACTCCACCTCGTTTTTATCCCCCTTATCTTTAACAACCTCAAGATTTGATATATTTGGATTATTTAGATCACAAAAAAAAGATACAGTGTGTGTGGGGAGATCTATTGGGTAATGTTGTACAAAACAAATCCAAGCACAAAAATTACTCACAGCCACACCCAAAAAAGAGCAGTACATCTGGCTAATCAACAATTTAAAATCCTTGGAAATATTTTGGAAAAAGCCAAAAAAGCTTACTTTGGATAAAAGTACACAATTTCGATGGATAAAACTGATCAATTCCAAGTATCGATCTGTGCACCAAGGTGGCAACACCTACAGGCCAATTAGGCGGTACACTTTCGGCCTGTCGGTTGACTATGCTGCGTTTCATTTTGTGGGAGAAAGCAACTAACGTCTGGGCTAATTCTGGGATAGTTTGATGGATCTTGATGAAGAGCTGGTCTGTTTTTGTTCTTTCCCTCTTTTTCTAGCTTTGGTCCATTAAGGATCAGATCAATTTTCATGAATTGAAGCCATCTTTCCTCTTACTCAGATCTTCATGTTTTGCATTCTTTACAGTTTAAATGTGTGCCTAAACAGTCTCTGGTCAGTTTGTATAATTAAATCATCAATTTTGTTGGGGTAGATCATCTTTAATGGTAATTAAAGAAAAAAGTTGATGTTGCTAGACATCACCGCCACTGCATTGGCAACACTGGTGAACCATTTAAGGATAGTACTGCATTTATGGGGAGAGAGAGGGCAGAGATGGGATCTGTGATTCTTTTTTAGAAATCCTATTCGAATGTCGCGGGGGGTTAAATTGGAAGAACACAGTTTGACTAGCTACTTAAAATGAGTGCCAAGTCAAACAGCTCACTTATTTAGGAACATAGGGAGTTTTTATTTGTACAAGCCACTCCGAACTCATTTCTCCTAGGTGGTCATGCTTCCCGCTCCTGCTCTCGCTCTCACCCCTGCCCTAAGAACTAGACATAAATTCAAAGGGTATTTTTAAGGGGAAGATATCATTGCAGGTAAGACTAGGTAGGTCGGGAGGATAATCAAGGACTAGATTAAGGGAGGGATAATGAAGCCACTAGCAATGATTCCATGGATAAGTTGGTAGGAGAAAGAAGCACTGTAGAGGCAGGATTTGTAGCATGGTTATTCATTTGAATAGCCCATATAAAGCTCCGAGCTGGCCGCAATGAATCAAATTTGCAACACCAAAAGTAATGGTAGTAGAAACAGACCGAACATCGACCAATATGTTTTCCATGGCAAAATAGCCTTAGAGATGAAGTAATGCAGATGGGTTCCCCTCCACCAGGCCGCAGCAAGAAAAAAGCCCAAAGGATACATTGGCAAGTCCCAACCGTGCCACTATCAAATGATGAGTTGTAGGTTAAGCTGACAGAGGTGCAGAGAGAGAGAAGGGAGAAAGAGAGAGACTCAGCTTTTTCCAGTGAAACCTATGCCGCATGCTGATGGAAGAGAAGAACTTCGGTGTTTACCACTTTGCACATGTTTCAAGATGGGTTCGCACCTCCAGACCTAGATGTAGGTTACCAAGTGTGGATTCACATCCATGTGGCTAGTTTTATGTTGGTCGCCAATCATAGCGATTGTCTTTCACCTAGCTTCTAGACTTCCTTTTAAAAGATGAGACGCCAATTGGCGGATATGGCGTTATCTCCAGTTTTGTAGGTTAATAATTATGATAAAAATTACAGTAGACGCTTATAAGCAACAAGTTTATAAGTCAAGGCAAGTTAGGTTTTTAGACAAAGGTATCGGACCACGATTTTCTTACTAACATGCAAGAAACGCGCTTTCATATCCCATCCACTACTAATTAGTGGGAAAAGATGACTAATCTGACTGTTTAGCTGCTCTTTCTACATGGCATAAAGTCGATGGCAAGGTCAGGCAGGAATATTATCTAGATGGTGAGAAGTCTCCTACAACACGGTTTTTAACATACTGGAGAGAAGTGATGCAATTTGTAATTAGAGTGAAGGCATTTGATATTATATAGATGTATGCTTTCTCAGTCATAGACTGTTTTTCTTACTTGGTCGTGAATTCCAGCATGCTATATCTTCAGACTGTATACAAAAAAAAAAGATCACCGTGAAGTCATAGTAGGATTAATAAATTGGACTGGTAGTCGTTTCCATAGCCTTCTTCCTGCCAAGTATGAGGTTTGTTTAAGCCAGTCAGTCCTTTCTTCTAAGTTCCATTACCTTTTTTCTATTAAAGTTGGGTCGGCCAGATTGATTCCAATCATCAACCCTGGATTCATGATGACAGACTAGACCATAGTCCCTTTTCACAGTTAGTGTTTGTGAGGAGCAAATCAATAAGTTTAAGGTGTTAGGCATGGCAATTCGAACAAGAGGTTGGTTGGTTGGTTTATTTACAACTGAGAGTACTTTTATAACCAACCAAGTTTGGCGACGTATGGTGCACTCATCATTAATTGTTTTGATGTCAACTTCCCATTAAAATTTTTGAGAAAGCTATTCCTGAGAAGCTGAGAAGTCAGTAATTAGGTTCCAGAGTATTACTCAGAACAACAAGTAATTACACAATGCATCTTTTTATGTTGCCACTAAGACGTTATCAATTGTTTTACAGCCTTCTACTAGATTTTGCTGCATCAGATGAATTCAATCTAGTATGCAATGATAGGTTGTGACACTAGTGTAGGTTTTTATTGTTGATGACTAATGGAGTGGAGATGATATATAGGCTATCTCTTGATATTCTTATACTCACAGCGATCATAGCCACTGGTGTACCACTTACTATCTTGTAAATGGTTTTGTTGCATATTGCAGGCATTCATAATTGCTTCAACGGCAACGGAGGAAGAAATGCTTAGCTGGTAATATTTATATTGTTATTACCACTTTTTACCCAGACTGTGGCCATTTGGATTTTTTTTTTCACTGGGAACCCTTACCCTATGCACTGCAGTACCACTATTATGTGGATATGCTTAGCTTTTAGACATCTATATGTAGTGAACTTATTGATTTTGTTTCTCTCCTCCTTAAGGTACCGTGAACATGTTGTGTGGACTGACAATACAGTAAATTTGAAACTGTTAAGGAAGGGCATTTTAAGTCGCATATACGCTCCCATGGTAAGCAGAAAGTAAAATTCTTGAGCAATATACTATTTCTTATTTGAACTGTTTCTCTGAAGTAATAGTAGAGTTTGAGTTGACATGCATTTGGTCTTTAACATCATAGGCATCTTTAACATCATAGGCACACAGGCTCTACTCTGTATTGGTTTAGAAAGAAGAGGTAGGCGTGGGGGGTGGGGTGGGAGAGATGAAAGAGTGGAGAACATGAGAAAATTTCCATTTTTAAAGTGGCTGAAATGAATATTACAGATGCAATAACCTCAAGGATGGCTATAATTAAAAATCTTGTAATAATTTTCTTTTTGCTTCAGCTTAAGAATTCCTTTGTGATGCAGCACAGAAATTGAAGAATAAGAACAGAATAGTTTGCTCACCCTCCCGCAGGGGTTACGCTGGTCCACAGACTATTTTGTGTCCTCCAGCAGGACTTTATGTGCCTGCAGGCAAAAGAGCAAAGCACAACATTGTTAATAAAATTCTTAGCTCTCAAAAACTGAATCCAAAGTGATTGACACTTTATTAATAAGGAATCACTGAAACCCTAATTACCAATGAAGTTCCAAAATGCGGAAGCAATAACAAATAACTGAAGATGATAAAATCGGTGTAAACAATAAACAAATTAACGACACGAAGCTTTAAGGTCTGATCCCTATTCCTGAATTTTGAAAGATTTGCTTCCGATGAAATGAATGCATAGTCTTGCTCCAACGAATCAGGATCTAGCCTCAGCTGTAATCCACGTCCAATCATTGGCCCGATCGCAACGCCATTTGACCAAGAACTGCGTGTAGCAGCAGTGCCTTGTTGACAAGATCCGCTCATCAACCATGTCCTCAATCACCTCAGCTGCTTGCTTCTTGGATAAAGTATAGGATGGTCAGGCGGAACTGCTAGTAGTGGTGATAATGACACGGAAGTGGATGGGAGAGGAAGGTGGTGGAGGGAGGCCCAAAAGGTGTGATAGGAATATCTTCAGGCTCATGGCAAGGGGTACTGTCCGCCGCTTATCTGATTGCCATGTCATGTGGGAGGTCCTCCTCATAAAAATCACCACTAATCTTGTGTCATAGACGATGCCTGTAGAGCCTATCAGTCGTAAAGGTGGCAAAAATTACGTGGATAGTTATCTGAAAATTCTTGGTACTTGTGATGAACAGCTGCTACAGACTCATATTTATTGCTCAAAATGATTTTCCTACGTATCTCAGCATGTAAATCACGAGTGTGAGGTGCAAATGACTCAGCAGAGTCACCCTTCCCAGATGCAATGGGAGTTGGAAACAAGTTTATACCTAACCGAGGTTGGTACCTTGTATAAATCTGAAATTGGCTCATACCTAGAACAATTGACAGAGCTATCATAAGAAAACTCTGCCACAGGCAAGATACAATCCCGACTTGAGAGCTGATCTCTAACAAGACATCTAAGTAAATTGTTGGAAAATTCCGAAGAAGTATATGTTTTAGAAATATAGCAACCAATAATTTCCCCACAATTTCCTTTATAGTACTACATGAACACGAGAATGTATAAAACGAGACCAAAAAGAAACTAGCCAACTGCTTGGTTGATCTAATAGATGGCTACAACGTATTGAGCTTCTCCTTACAGCTTCCCTCTTATGACTGCACAAGACGCTGGGGAGTGGATCCTAACTTTCACAAAGCTACATATATATATAGAGAGAGAGAGGGAGGGGGGGTGTTTCTTTTTCTAGCTACAATTGGATTCTAGGATCATTAGGTTATCACATAACCTTCTTATGAGAATCTATTAGTTGTAGTTAAACACCATTAAATTGCCTCTACAAAATATTCACAAACAAAATCAGTAGTCATTTTGCTAATGACTAGCAAATAACTTGAAGTCTCCACTTCCATTGTCAAGATAAACTATCTCATTAAGCACTACAACCTACTAGATGATGTCTCTAAACTCATATGAGGTTGCGAACATAGTTCTTTTAGTATATATATAACAAGAGATATATCTCCCGTGTATATGCATCTTTATACACATAAATAATATTGCAAGTGATGTTGAGATTAAAGAATAACATGCAATGACCACTTAACAAAACGTGCGCTATTATAAAATCCAGAAATAATGTCAAATAGATAACATGATTTCAGGGCAAAACCTAACGTAGATCCACTAGCTACCTCGGTTTCACCTTTAATGTGAGGATACTGTGCAGTGGAAAACTAGAGCCCAGTGCTAACTGTCTTTAGAAGTTTTCTAAGAATAACTGTACCGACCAGGACCTGGTCCACAGCCCCACCACAGGGTAACGCCTCCCGCAAAAGGGTTAAACCTAGTAGGTATTTATAAGTTCATGGGCAAGGTTTTATATAGCCGGTCACAAATTAGCCCGCATCCGATGTGAGATATCACAATCTCCCCTCCTTATACCTTTGCGGCCTCGCTAAGGCTCGATGACACACAACCCATAATTTTCCTCTCTAGCCGATGTGGGATGTACTTGGCTCAACCTTTGTTGTCCTAATCATCCTCTTGATGTGGGATATACCCAGGCTCTTGACGTGAGATATCACAATCTCCCCTCCTTATACCTTTGCGGCCTCTTTAAGGCTCAATGACACATAGCCCATAATCTTCCTCTCTAGCCAATGTGGGATGTACTTGGTTCACCCTTTGTTGCCCCAATCATCCTGTTGATGTGGGATATACCCAAGCTTGCCTTCGTCTCCCCAAGCAATCGGCAACCCGACTGTATTGCCGAGCCCAAGCTTTCGAGAGACGACTCTGATACTAGCTGTAATGATTCGGTCCACGGCCCCACCATGGTGCGATGCCTCCCGCGGAAGAGCTAGCGAAGTAGGTACTTATGAGTTCATGGGTAGGGCCTTAAAAGGCCAATAAAAAATCATACATCCGATGTGGGATATAACAATAACTCATAATTTCACATCTCTATTGGACACAATTGTCTTTGGGTGACCGTGCAAGCAATTTGAAGAAATGACCTTGAGTCTTTGCTAAAGAAAATCCTTGCTATGTTCGAAGCAAAAGCAAAACCGTTTTGCTAGAAAGTAGTGTTATTATCTTCAAAAGCGGTGCACTACGATAAAAACAGTGTTGTGCTTCCATGCGAAAGAGGGCATGAGGTACAGGAAGAGGGGTGGACATACCGGTATTCTGCTTCCTCAACTTAGTTGTCTGATATGTACGATAAGGGGAAACAACTAGCTACATCACGCTTAAGGCTCGGCTAAAAGAATCTAACCTCGACAAGCGAAATCAGTTTTATCATGACCTAAATGACTAGCTACCGCACCTGCATGTATTTCCCAAATCAAACAATCTCCCAAAGACATGCTAGGGATACACAATTCATGTTACCAACAAGAGAACTACCAAAAGACAGCTGGCCAACTCATTTTACAACGTGTCAGTTCCCAAGGCTAAAAGTCTCATTTTACTCCAAGTAGACCTGGCAAACGGATATACCCGCCAGGTACGGGTAAAAACCGACCGGGTACGGATAAAACCGGGTCGGGTAAATTTTACCCAATTTTTTCCGGGTAGCCATTTTTAAGGCCTGTACCCTACCCTTGCGGGTAAGTATTACCCGCGGGTAACAATTAAATTTTTAATTTTTTGATAAATAGAATTTAATTACTATAAAATACCAACTATCTAGGGCTATTTTTTTTTGTCTTTTCTTTCTTTTGCTTTTTCAGCTACCTAACATCAGTAACATGTTCCCATGTTCCTCATTTCCAAATTTCACCAAAAAAATAAAAAATATATCAACTGAAATGTTAAATACCATATCCCATTGAGAGGTGTCAAAAGGGCCGGGCGGCCCGCGGGCCGGCCCGGCCCTAAACGTGAATAGTGCTGGCCCTAACCTGTAGGGCCTTGGGCCTGGGCTAGGGCCAGGCCTAATATTTTCTAAAATTGGCCCGGCCCTAAAAAGGCCCGGGTCAAGCCCGGCCCTTGGCCCTTTTCTGGCCCTCTTTTCGGCCCTATTTTGGTCCAGCCCTTTGGCCCTAAATCTGGCCCTAAACCATTTTGAGTCATTTTTTTTTCTTTTCCCCTTCTTTCTTGCACATTATTCTCTCTACACCTCATATTTTACTCTTTTATTTTAACTTTTTGGACATGCACATTTCTTTATATTTACTCATGTGAATAGATTGTCTTTTTGCGATTCAAAATTGCTCTTTGTTGCTAATCAATAATCTCAAATAGAGTAAACGTAAAGCTCTAAGGCACTTCATTAGTCATGAGAGAGATATTGAATGGTTTAGAGCATATCAATTGTATTTATTTTGTGAATTAGTATTTTTGCAACACAAAAAAGAAAAAAAAGGGCCTGGGCCCGGCCCTAGGCCCGGCCCTAAAGTTAGGGCCTAGGGCTTGGGCCTGGATAGGGCCTCCATTTCTAAGATTTGGGCCCGGCTCGGTTTACAAGGCCTGAAGCCCGAAATGGCCCGGCCCTTTTTCTGGCCTGCTGGGCCCGGGTTGGGCCGGCCCAAGCCCGGCCCTTTGACACCTCAATTGACCCATTCCCCACCCACAATTCAAAATAAAGCAAATTAAATTTTCAATATATATACAATCGTATTTCCTACTAAGTACTAACAATCTAAAATACAACAACTTTTATAAAAAATAAAATCGCTGCAACTAAATTTCAACAGATACATCGTATCATATGCGTAAATAATGAAAATTAAATCTTCCATTCCTTGTAGAATTCGTGTCAATCGACGGTGAATAGCAGGTAAAAGCAGCGCCGTGGTGGTGATGCAAGCTTCAGATCGGCGGTGGACTGGACGATTGGCTGCTGGCGACGGCTGACTAGCGAGAGGAGACTATTGAGGGAGGGTGAGGGATAAAGACAGAGGAGCGGTGCAAATCTGTGAAATGAGAGATAGAGAGAGAGTGGAGGCGCAGATCTGTGAGGAGGTGAGGGATAGAAAGTGTGGCGCCGCAGATCTGTGAGAGGGCTGAGTGGCCGACGATAGGTGGCGGTTGGCGGTGGCCTTGTTAGTTCGATAGGTGGCGGTTGGCGGTGGCCTTGTTAGTTGTTAGAGTGAGGTGGAAGACGGCGTGATGGCGGTAGATCTCGATAGAGGGGCGGCGGCGGTGGCACAGAGGAAGGGGACGGCGTGAGAGAGAGGGGAGTTTGAGAGGTGAGACGTGGGAAGAAAAATGAGAGTGAATATAGTTAGAGCACAAAGTACTTCTTTATATACGAATGAAAATCGGGTAACCCGCCATCTGACCCAGGCCGACCCGAAAATTACGGTTCGGTTCAGGTCCGATTCTGATTTCAACAGGTCTCTAATATACATACCCGTACCCGGGTTTTTTGGATGGGTACGGGCAAAAAATTGCCAGGTCTACTTCTGAGAGAACATAATCTAAACAAAATATCTTAGGAGTTTAAACAAAATATTTGTTATAACTTACTTTGTTTAGTTTCTTATATTCATTTCCTAGCATCAACATCAGTCCTAATCCTGTAAGAAGGCCATAAGAATAAGCTAAACGTGTGTACAAAAGCATTGTATTACTAATGGAGCGAAGATACTACTAGATTCCTTGATAAACGTCCTACAAAAAATGGCTAACCCATGATAACTCTTGGCCTCGTGAATGTTAGAAGGCTCTAGCCCACTACCTAGTGGACCTTTCTTTCACCGGATCAGCCGGAATTCCATCATGGAACACCACAAACCTAAGATTACCATAGAGGACTGCACAAATGGACGCTTCTTCAAATTGATGTTAAGCATTTAACGACGGATCTAACACCTAATGTAAGTGAAGTCAGTATTCTTCTCGGGTCTTACTATAAATGAGGCCAATGAAAGGACGAAGCACCTGGTTCATCACATCTTATCTCAAAGGCAGTTTTCCACTCATCACCCCCTCAGATAGCGCCGATGGTTATTGAGATGAAGATTCTGCAGACACTGAATCGACGGTTGTACTGAGAGCGGATGACGGGAGGCTGTAGTGATGCTGATTGGCGAGGATCAGGTTGCATGGCTGTGGTGCTCTGATTTGGTGGAAGACTGTCGCTATTTGAAAACGGGTGGATGGTAATGGTGTTAGCGATCTGAAGTGTTGTGCAGTGGTGGCTATGACGTGCTTGATGATGAATGTGTACCAGTGTCTATGATGTGTTTATGCTCTGATTACCACTTTGATGCACTACAGAAATTGAAGAACAATAACTCACCTTTGAGTCGGGGGTTACAGACTATTTTGTGCCCTGCAGCAGGATTTAACGTACCGCAGGCAAAAGGGCAAAGCAATACTTTGCTATAAAATTCTTCATCCTCAAAAACGGAACCAAAAGTGATCCCTTTACACTTCATTTTAGGGAATCGCCAAAACCCTAGTTACAGATGAAGTATCAAAGTGCCCAAGCAATTATAAAGAAAGGAAGAGAGGAGATTTATAGAACTCATATGAACGGTCTATATGATAGATAGATTAAGGACGCCGCTGTGAAGCCCAACACTTTGAAGTCCGATCCCTATCACCGGGGGCTTTTTGGGGTCCCGCACATGGGTGGGGTGTGTGGGGGTGTTCCATTTTGATGTCCTGAAATAAATATGAAAGGTCTAAAATCGAGAATCTTGTGATACTTTGCTTCAGCATAAGAAATCCTGCAAAGCCCACGTATCCATTTGCGTTACTGATCTTCGTAGGTTATTGTTTTTATGTTCCATTGGTACCCTGAATCAGTAGCTTCTTGAGAAGACACTCATTCTAAATGCTCTGTAAAACACAATAGTATATGCTATACAACCCTGTCATATGCTGTTATTTTTCTTTTCCATCCAAGTGATATCGATGAGCATTATCTTCCAAATTTGATTTTCACTTCTTGTTATATGTTTCAGGCTATAGTTCAAGGTTTGAGGGAGTCTGGTGTGTTCAGCTCTGTCATTGCATCTGCTCAGGCAAGACTCTCCAAGGACAAATTCTTTGCATCGATTGAGAGCAGCAACTCATCCAGGGCTGCTGCATCGGAATCACTTCCCTCAAGAAAGATCGGCAGAAGCAAAAAGTCTCGGGCAATTGCTAGGAAGGCTTTAGGAGTTGCAGCTACTACATCTCACGAAGCAGCTGTCCCACCACTGTCTCCCCCAGGAATTGATGGTCGTGACCTTATAACTGAATCATAATTGTTCTGTTAGCCCGATTGCTGCTTCTGTTCTGGGGGCGCAAGGTAAATGATTTGGGAGAGATTCAATGCATGTTTATGGTTGGGGCTGGCACTGTTTCTAGCTATTCCTGGTCATCGCCAATGCATAGGTGCATCGAGAGAGAGAGAGAGAGAGAGAGAGGGAGTTTTGAAGCTCAAGCTATGACTCATGTGGCATACGCGTCCAGTAGCATTTAAATTGATTCCTAATTCATGTATTGATTCAATCGTTATACATAATATATAATACAGTTCAAGTGTCGTCTGATTTCCTTTTGAAAGTGTTTGTTTCACTCATTTTTTTTTTCCTAAGGAACAGCTAGAACTGTAATTTTATATGGCCCGTCAGAATGGTGGTTTGTTTCACCCATTGACAGGACGTTTGCTTGCTTTTGACAAGGTGTTAGAAATACAAAGTCGTGGCAACAAGTATGAGATTGGTCGCCAAAGATAGGAAAGAGGATCTATTGTGCTTACCACCACATACTTTGGGCCTATGTGCGTCCAGCAATTTGACATAACAATTTTGATACCCATTACCTTTTAAGTTGTAATTTGGTTAACCAAGGGGGGGTTGGTTGAGTTGGCAAGGGGCTTCGAGTAACCTCGAGGTCCCCTTGCTCCTCCTCCTCCTTGGCGGCCTTCATTTTTATTATTGTGCATTTCTGGGCCGTGAGAACCTTTAAACCCAAAGCCCTCGTCACCATCATCCTGTTCACTTGCGGGGAAAGAGGGTGGTGAGGCCAACTATGTTAAATCTTCTTTTCTACTTGAGGAGAATACAGAGAGTGGCTCTGTTTTCGTTTTTAATTTTTGCGATAATGATTAAAAAAATATTTCTTTCCTCGAGCACGTCAATCATTTTTAGCTTTTGTTTTGAAAAAATTAAACTCAAATAGTTTGAAAATGTGAAAACACTTATAAGGTGATCCCTTTTTTCAGTAGCCTCTCATCCATTGTTATGGGAGAAAAAAAAAAGTAGCCAAAAAAAAATTGTTAAATGAATAAACTACACATTTATATTTTCTAACTGAATATAAAAATAAAACACCGAACAAAAATAAAAATTATAAACAAACAGGTCTATGCCTCCTAGTTTAATGTACATTCAATTAATTGAATTAGTAAATTGACATAAAATTGAAATTTGAAGGTGCTCGATGCCAAATTGATGCGTGAAAGCATTGAGAGCGTATGATTCCAAAGCGCGGTGTGATTAACTTTTGTATGAAAGTAGCTCGAAATATTTTCGGCCTAATAAAAATTCTTCAATTTGACCCCAATGTCGAAAAGATAATCCCCGGTTCAATGTCCATAACATCATCGCCATCTGATACTTGGCCGAGCAATGTTTCCAATTCGATCATGCTCAATGATGAAATATTGTAAAACAGTGAAATTATACTCACCTTATGAAAGGCAAGAACATAAAATCTCGCATACATGGATGACATCTCCATCCCGCGAGCATCACAAATTAAAATTAACCTAAAACACACAAAAATTAAATAATAACTACAAACTAAATAAAACAAAGTACCATAAATAGTACAAGACTAAACAGTAAACAAGTACTAAAATAAAATCAAACAAATCATATATATATATTTTTTCCCGGAGAATAAGATTAACACGACCAAACAAAAAAAATCCACCACCTGTCACACAAAGGCAACAGGGGTAGCCTCTAGATGACACCTGCCCACTATCCTTGCCAGCACTTGAACACATGTCCAACACCATGACACATGTCCCTAGGTACTACACCACCAGCGCCAACGCAAGGAGCGGCGCCACCGACATTATTTCGGCAACCTTCGCTGCCACCTCTACTAGCTACCTCTCAACACCATTCGCCACCATTGATCATCACCTAAACTTAGCCACTGTTTATCCCACAAACCACCGTCACCACAAGCAGCCCCATGACGCCACCAAAAAGCCATCTTACAGCCGAAACCAACTGGAATAGAACAATCTACATGGACGCAGCAACAGTACCATCAATCACCAAGCAAATCGAGACCTTTCTGACACAAGGGGGAGGGGGTCACTGGGGGGAGAGGGGTAACAAGCCTGGTAGAAAAACCCTTGTAACAGACTCCCCAAACAAACGTCGGATACCAGCACTACCACGCCCGACACAGCCGAGAAACCAGCCAACAACCTTTTACCCACTACCC
Organism: Escallonia rubra; assembly: GCA_033065855.1. NCBI lineage: Eukaryota > Viridiplantae > Streptophyta > Magnoliopsida > Escalloniales > Escalloniaceae > Escallonia > Escallonia rubra. The sequence goes on from JAVXUO010001785.1 coordinate 167,312, forward strand.
AGCACCACTAGATCTGTTGTCTAACGGCCTTTCCCGCACTAAAACTGAAGGTGAAACCCCTCAATTCCGTCCAACCAGCTACTGACAACCACCAATAAAATCCACCTCCACCCGATAGATTTGCCTTTCCTCTACGACCAAAAGCACCGCCACAGGAGATAAACTCACAAAACAAACCCACACACTAAAGGTACCATGCCACCACACACCGGAGGAAGCCGACGGTGGTGGCAAAAATCGGAGGAGAAGGAATTTGTGGGTGGGGAAGATGTTTTTTTTCGGAGAAAATAGGGAATGGCATCCTCTACTATACACGTTGTACGATTTGCCCCCCTCCACTTCAAACTTAAGCACTAAACCCCCCACAGTTTGAGAAATTGGGCACGATTGACGGATCCGTTAAAAATAGCGTGAAATGACCAAAATATCCTTATTTCTTTATTAGCTAATGACCCCCTGTACTATACACGGTGTGCAATTTCCCCCCCTTAAATTTAAATTACAATTTTTGCCCATGACCCTCATCCTCTGGTCATCCCCGCTACAATTGGTGATTCACTGAGCACAACCACTTTACTGAGCACAACGACTGGTCTTTTTCTCCGACCACCAGAGAGTTACAAAAAAAAAAAAAGGAACTGCGATTGCCGTTAGGATTAGCAACTAATTTGCAAATTAAGCTTTTGAAATCCTAAAATTAGATGATTTGAAACCCTGATTTAAAAATTAGGGTTTTGAAACCCTAATTTGAAAATTAGGGTTTCAATTTTTTCGGCAAGCATGCCCAAACCCGTGCCCTTCCCTTCTTCGTCCTGTTCTTCACTCTTTTCCCCCCTTCCCTTCTTCTTCCTCTTCTTCACTCTTTTCCCCTTCCCCTTCTCTACATTTCCCCTTCCCATTCCCCTTCTGCGATTGGTGGCGGTTGGGTTTGGTTGTGCGTATGGTTGTGGATGGCGATTGGTGGCGGTTGGGTTTGGTTGTGCGGCGGCGTGTGTGGGTGCCCGGTGGAGGGAAGACTCCGACATTGGCCGTGGGTGGGCCAATTGATTGATGGCCGTCGCGTGGTTGGTCGATTGGTGGCGAGCAGGAGTCTGCGGCGGACATATGGGGACTCGGGTGTGCGGTTGTGAAGATGGTGACCGGAGCTCCGACGTCCGTCACTGAAGGCTACTTTGACTCCGGGGCTGTTGCAGGCGGCGGAGTCTGGGGCTGTTGCGGCGGGGAGTCTGCCGGGGCTGTTGCGGCGGCGCGGTAATCGGTGGTAGTTAGTTGAAGGCTACTTTGCGCCGGCGCCGGTGCCGTTCCGGTGGTGCGGTGGTAAAAGGTGAAGAGGAAGAAACTGAAATTGAAGAGCCAGGAGAAGAAGGGGCAAAATTGTCATTTAAAAAAAAAAATTTAGTCAGCGCATGTGTTGACCACGCGCTGTTTAGTTTAACAGTTTCCGTCAATCGTGCCCAATTTCTCAAACTGTGGGGGGGTTTAGTGCTTAAGTTTGAAGTGGAGGAGGGCAAATCGCACAACGTGTATAGTAGAGGGGATCATTCCCTATTTCCCCCTTTTTTTCCCCCCTTCTTTCGTTCTGTGCTTTTTTCCAAATGTTCTCCTTGGGGCCCTTTTACTCGTTATCCGTTTGTGTTTTTTGCAGCGACCGTCCTAATTCCTTCGGCGTACCATAGTTATAAATACCGTATCATTTTTACCTTCTACCGGTACGGTACCGCTTATATTTTGTATCGCTCAAAATATCGCTCTGTACCGGTTGTACCGGCCGGTACAGGTGATACCGGCCGAGAACTACGTATCAGCCGAGATATTGTGTTTTGTACCGATTCCTTAAAAAATGTAAAAGTAACAAATTTTGTTAGAAATTTTGTAAATTGACCATATAAAGATTAAATAGAAAAAACTCTCTAAGTTCTTTTATACATATCAAAGCCTATGTAGCTTATTGCTCATAATATTCACCTAACTTTGATTTACTTTATACCTAGAAATTTTGATCATATTCTTTCATCTATATGATGTACCGTTTATACAGATGCAGCGAGTACACACACGTGCACACACTCAAAAACAACTTATTCTTAAATCTGAAGACGTTATTATTGAACAAAAAACTTATTCGTACATAAGAATTTGCCAATGAGATCGTTGAAAAGGGGGGATAATACTAGAAGAGATAATTTAATTAAAAATTTATTTGAAAATTAACATAATTCAAACTTTATAAGACAAACAATTTATTCTAAAGGAGCTGTTAGTAAAAAAATATATGTACATTTTATTAGTTAGCCAATTAATGAATATTACAGATGTATATCATTGATGAAAAATTTGAGACGGTACCAGTACCGGTACGTACCATCTTATGAAAAAAATAATACACACTCCGGTACGGTATTCATAACTATGCGGCATACTATGTGTTTGCAAGGGATGGTCTCGTGCTAATTAACAATTTTGCTACAGTATCATCATCGAGAATCAATCCAACGTGTTCTTCCAAAAATTTAAGGATTCCATATCCTTCTATAGATACTCTAGATCTGTGTTCATTGTGTATAATAATATGCAGCATCACCCAAGAGTTTAAAGTCCTATTTAATCTACAAAACTTAATTATATGTGAAGCCTGCTTTTGGTTATATTCATTTGATTCAGTTCTATTGTTTCATATGATAAGTATGCTTGGGTTTCTACTCGTGATTGAACCCGAAGAGAATTGAAAAAAAATGAAGATTTTGCCATACAAGTCTATCAGTGACCATTTTTAAGGGTGATCAAACCAGCGGGTTTAGTCTTTCTCAAATGACCAAAATACGCGCCACTGATCAACCGGCTGGCAAACTCTAATAGGTATTACCGTTCGTCCGTGACCATGTTTACAAGGTGATCAAACCGGTCAATAAAATGTCCCTCCAATGGCGCTAAAAACTGGGCAACAATCAACCGGCCGGTTGACCCTAACGACCATGGTTTACACGATGTTTTAGCCGTGACCTATTTTAGAAGCGACCAAACCCTTCGGTTTAATGTTGAGGAATTTTCTTTTAAGTTTTGTGCTTTATTTCTTACGGTTAAGGGTAAAAAACTCAAAACAGTTGTCCTCTTTGGTGTTACAAATCGCTCGAGTGAGGAGAACGGATGATGGATATCTTTGATGAGACTTAGGACCCAAGGATTGATATCAAGATGTATATGCATGCAATTAGCTCCTCATGGGGTTAAGAAGAACAATTTAGTCAATTTGTTCTATAGGACCTTAATAGGTGTTGTTGCTCGGTGGTTCTTCACTCTAGACGGCTATCGAGTCAAAACGTGGGGAGCGTGTGGTGTGGGAATTTTTTAATCGGTATGAGTACCAGTAATTTGAGATCCTTTGGATCAATTTTAGCTTAGATCAAATTAGATCTTGCTAGGAATGTAATTAAAGATTAGACTTTAAAAAACTAGTAGTAACATTTTAGATATCTCAACCAATAAGAATAGAAGTGCAGCATAAAATATTTCAATCAATCATATAAAGTTGCATGTAACAAGGTGTGGAGACAAAATGGTAGCAAAAAGGCTAAGGGTGGGGAAGAGACCCCTTTCTTGTGCCGCTAGATCCTTTGTCAGTACAAATTTCAAAACAATCTGCAAACTTTGCAAAACACTTGGGTGGCAGATAGTCAAAACAACACCAGCAACCACCAGCAGGGCAACTTCTAAACCTGCATCTCCAATCATTGATGCCTTGATCATGGTCTATGCCAAAACCTTAAAGGAAGAAACACAAAGTCAATAAAAACTCAAAATCTAATCAAAATGCCAAGGGAAATCATGTTCAAGATTAGATATTCCTTTTGGGGGTTACTACAAAAGAAGAGTAAAGTTTTTTTGCTCAAATCCCTTTGTAAGGGGAGCAATTTCTGGCAAAAGCTCTACTAAAACTTCGAGTAACATTAGTGTCTTTAAACACGAAGTTCGCGTATTAAAAATAGCACTAGAAATAAAACATTATTGCTAACAATGGGGCTTGAAGTGCCACAATGAGATTTAGTGACGATTTTGGTTACGTAATACAGAAAAAAAGAGTATTATTCAAACCCGAGTGTGAGCAAAATAAATTTCAAAAGAAAAAGCAGCCCAAACTCACATTGTTTAGTAGCGAGAAGAGTGAGTACAACGATGAACAAGATTCGAGAAAATCGAGTGTAGGTAGTCGCCATGTTTATTTAGAGGTAAATGTAGGTGTTGCATCACAAATTTATACACGATATAATAGATTGAAGGATTTTGGAATTAAATTCGTCATCAAAGTTAGTTTATTGCTGTCCATATCATGAATAAGAATTTGGCAGACCTCCTTATAGACATCACGCTTGTGTAGTGATTTTCATTCCTCAAATATGCAGCAATCTAATTGTAGCCCTTAAATGTTTCATGATGCGATTGGCCAATTTTAAAGAGAGTTCATATGTTAGAAAGTGTTTGGATAATTACTGGATTCGTTAAACTTAATTAAATTCAGATTAAATCTAGTATTGAAGTGTTTAGCAAAAAAAGTAAACTTATTAAATCTGACTCAAAATGCTCAAGACCGATTAAATCCATCATCCGCATTTTCTTAAATTCTGATTTAATCAGGTTTGACCAAGAAAATTATCCTACTTTCCTGACATATAAATGGACATTAATTGCTCCTTTTGATCAATTATTTCCTCACATATAATCGATCAACGCGAGGACTATTGATTGACTTTCAAGATTTTATATTTGATTTTTTTCCCCACATATTATATCTTTGTTTTGTTATTCTATAATTTTCTTAAGCATAAATAGACGTAGAATCTCTTTTAGTACTTTTAACTCCAAAATCTTTTATAGTGGCAATTTATATGAGATCAAAATAACAAAGTAAATAAGTTAATTAAAGACAAACCAAGTTATTTTAAGTGTGACACATCCTATGTTGACGCATAATTTTGTACACAGTTCTAACTTATAAAAATTAACGAAGAAATACAATAAAAATATGTTTGAAGTGTGCGTCAAATAATCTGTAAGAAGAAAAATCCTCGTCTTGAAGCACGCTCTTACTCTTCCCACAAAAATTAGTGTAAGGAGGTTTTAACCTTATTGTTTGATGCTCGCAGCATTGCTTAATAACTAGATATGAATTAGAAAGAAAAAAAAACATTGTAATTAATCTAAAAGCAACATAAAAGTCCCTTTAAGAAAATCATGAAATAAAAATTCTACCAAAGTTTGATACAAATCCCACAATTAATGATGTCATTTAAGTAAAAAGAACACAAGATACTGAAGCAAAGAGAAGGAGTATCAGACAATGATTCATTCGTAGATGTTGTAGATCTTTTGGATTAAAGCAGTGTTATTAGGGAAATAAAATATGGTATATAGATTGATAAGTAAGTTATATAAATATACGATATATGAATTAATAAATATATTTGGTTCTGATTAGATTAAAAAGAATATATTTACATGTTGACAACTGATCAATACTAAAGAGTGGTGGTATCATACTAACGACGATAATGTTGTAACTTTAAAACAATGATAATGACGTAACCTTAATAATTATCATAGTACTAGTTATGACAAATTTAACCGTAACAATCTCCCTCGTATCATGGCTTAGTTTTATGACTTGCATTAATAGAGAACAAGTGAAGCAGCACACTTGCGACGGATGGACTGCTCTCTCTTTTTACCATTTTCTATAGGAGTAACAATGACGTTTCCTTCTAGAGAGGGTCAAAATTGGATTGACCAACAAAAATTCATCTTATATAATTTTCTACATGAAGTTGAACTTTCTATAGCATTTGAGACGAATGAGATAAATTCACTAGTTTGTCATCGTCCTTATCATTTGGGAAATGATTTGTTGATTAATCTTTACTCATCACTTTCGGTACAAAAAGAAGAAGAAAATTTAAATCTTTACTTTGTCCTTTATTTAAGATAAACATAAATATTTGAAAGGTATCGGTACTAAAATAAATTACTATATAATTGTAACTACAACTTTTTTAGATAACAATGCATTCAATCTTATTCTGATCTGATGATGACAAATTAATTAGTGGGATTATGATTGTGATAACAATAGGTTATGCTATAATGTACCTAAAAAGTTAAATAAAAAACTTAGTTTGAGTTTAATTAATAGGTTATAATTCAATGTACCTAGGAAAATTAAATAAGACAATTAGATAGAGTTCAATTAAGAATGTCCAATTTAAAAGGAATTGGTAGATATGATATTGAATTGAGCTGGTGCGATTGGTCAAATGTTACTTAGTTTGTCATTATTATGATTTAATGATAATAAAGATAATTAAGTAATGTATTATAACTGTGACAATCATAGGTTATAATACAATTACCTAGAAAAGTTAAATTTAAATTCTAGAGAGAGTTCAATTAATAGGTTGTAATGCAGTGTAGCTATTTAATTTCGTATGAGTTGATCTATTGCACCCAGTAGTACAGTGCATTCAATCTCCTTAGTTGACCATTATTTTGATGTAATAATACTAAAAGGCAATTGATTTGAGTGATTATGATTGTGATAATAACAGGTTATAATACAGTGTAGAGCTAATTACACCTATGTCCCTGAGGTTAGGGATAATTATAGTCAAGAACACAAAGTTTCAAAATGTAACATTCCGTGACCAAACACTTTTAAAATGTATCACCTGTGTCCATCCGTCAGGGTTCCGTCCAAAAAGTGTATTTTTTTTTATGTCACCGATACGTATTTTTAAAATGACAATACTACCCTTGTACTGTATACACTGAATAAAATTTTAAACCTTAATTTAAAGATTAAGGTTTTGGTTTCTTCCCAATCTCTGCTGTTTTTTTCATCAATTTCTCAATCGGTTTCAAAACCCTAATTTATTTCAATCTTAATCTGCAAAATAGGGTTTCAAAATCCTAAGTTATCTCAATTTACAAATTAGGGTTTCAAAATGTTCTTAATTTGCAAATTAGGGTTCACAACCTTAATTTTTCTAAATCTGCAAATTAAATTTCAAAATGTTCTACAAATCTGCAAATTTGCAAATTAATCTGCAAATCTAAAAATTAAATCTGCAAATTAGGGTTCTTAATTTTCTGAAATGCTCTACAAATTAGGGTTTCAAAATGTTCTTAATCTGCAAATTAATTTAGGCGTTCGTCTTCAATCTGAAGCATCCCGACGGGCGGAGAAACGCCGGTATGCACCATCACCGCATCCTCTTCGACAAGAACCATCCGGGCTACTTCAGCAAGGTCGGCATGGGCTACTTCCACCGCCTCCGCAACAAGTTCCACTGCCCCGTCGTCAACGTCGAACACCTCTGGTCCTTGGTCCCGCAAGAGGCCCAGGAGAAGGCAGTTGCAGCGGCGCCGAACCCGTGGTGGACATGATGCACCATAAAGGCGTTGTCACCTTCATTCGCCCACCGACAGCACCGCCAAGGGCCAGGCCAAAGTCACGGCACACCGAAAAAGGAACGGTGAGCCCTAATTTGGTATCAGAGCATGCTTGTGTCGAGGGGGAGAGGGAGAGAGAGAGAGAAAGATAGAGGAGAGAAAAAAGATAAAAAGAACATATATATTTTCAGAGAGGAATGAATGGCATTTCATGGGCAATTAGGTCTTTTTGTCAAAACCGTTAAGTATTTTTGTATTCCGTTTGGTCAACGGACATAAGTGTAATTATTGCAAACTATTGTCCTCGCGTGTAATTACCCCCAAACCTCAGGGACATAGGTGTAATTAGCCCTACAGTGTATCTAGAAAAGTTAAATAATAAAAAATCAGATAGAATTCAATTAATTGGATATAGTGCAATGTACCTAATAAATTAAATAAGACAATAAACAGAGTTCAATTTAAAATGTCCAAATGAAAAGATGAGTAGGTTATGATACAATGTACCTAGAAAAATTAAATAACAAGATTAGATATAATTCAATTTAAAACTAGTATTAGACCCGTGCTTTGCACACGGGACCAACAACGGCTAATTAAAAGCTCATACTTATATGTCGAATAATGATAACAAATAATATTATTTTTACCTTTTTATGTGTTTTCTATCATTATTAGTAACAATATTAATAATCCATGTGTTGAGGTTTTATTAATAAAACTCACCTAAAATAATATAAAAAGTTATGCGAAATAAGAGAAAATACAATATGAGAGAAAATTATATGTATATACAGACATATATTTACATATACATTTTATATGACTTGTAATAAAAAAAATGAGGGAGATTAATTTTGTTAGATTGTGAAAACATATTAGACTTATGTAAAATATAAGAAAGTTTTAAGATTTAAATGAAATATAGATTAGAATGGGATATAAATTTTAAATTGAGAGGGGAGAGAGATTTGTTTTTAAATGGAACATGCTGACGTGGAAGAGAGAGAAAGTGAAACTTATTTAATTGGTTAAATGCCAAATGGCATAAAAAGAGACACGGCAAGTAGGAAAGAGAATGTTACATTCTCTCAGTTTTGGCTTTCATATATATATAATTAGATGTCCAATTTAAGTAAAACTTTATGACAGAGTTTGGAATGAAAAGATGACATTTGGCGTAAAGCCAGAGCTAATCTCGTCTTTTATTTAATATATATATTGATTATACTATGAAGTATTTTACTACATAATTTTTTCTTTTGGGTTGAATGGTAATGGTATCTTTGGGCAGGCTTAGCATCAACCAAGACACCCCTTGACCTTACCCCTACATTGGCTTGGTACATTCAAAAGAATATTTTTCCACCACTGTGGCCAAAGTTTGAACCAGGAAAGAAGGAAGAAAACCTCTTTGACCATCGTGCCAAACCTTTTGGATGTGTTTGATGTGAATGATTATTCAATCGGATAGAACATGATATAAACTGCAAAGTCAGAATAATATATCGTATGAGATCAGGCCGGATAAGTTATATGTCATGTCATGCGTTTGGACTAAACCCAAAATTATACACTCAATAAAATTAGTTTGCTGCCTTCACCACTAGTAGCAACCACCATCCTAAACCCACTACCACTCCACTAATAGCATTGACATGCCACCACACCAGCAAGCCCAGCACCACAAAAATAGCAAGCACACAACCATCACTGCAACCATTATCTAAACGCCATCACACACTTATCACATCACCACATCCACCACCACCATTACAATCACCATCTAAACACCATCAACATACTTACCACATCAGCACGTCCACCACCACCACTATAACCACCATTAACACACTTACCACATCAACATGCCCACCCACCCACCACCATCACCACTACTACCACCATCCAAGCACCACCAACACGCCACCACATCAGCACGCCCACCACCATTGCAACTGCTATCCAAACACAATCAACACATCACCACACCAGTGCGCCTTCCCACTACCACTACAACCATCATCCAAACACCATCAACATACCGCCACCACTGCAACCATCACCAATCTCAATCACTCGTAGATCGCACTTACCACCAACCTCTATCATCTATAAATCAAACCATCACCGATCACCTCAACCACCACTATAAACCCATTGCCTTCCCTACTTATTGCCCCATCCACCACCACCAATCGCCCCCTACCACACACACGCGCACACACACACACACACACATGTTCTCTCTCATACTGTTGGACACCATCACTAATCGCGTTCACCCTTACCTCAAAGAAGAAAAATAAAAGATGCCTTCGGTTGGCAGTGGTGGGTGCTGTGCTAGCAGTGGTGCAACGGTGCTCCACTTCTCCTTACTGTTCTTATTGGTCATTGTTTAATATCCCCACGTGCTTGGATATAGTAAACACACCCCTCTCCCCCCTCCAATTTAAGTACGACTTTCTGAGAGAGTTTAGAATGAAAAAGATGACATTTGGCATAAAGCCAGAGCTAACCTCGTCTTTATATATATATATATATATATATATATATATATATTGATTACATTATGAAGTATTTTACTACATAATTCTTTCTATTTGGTTAAATGGTAATAGATATCCTCGAGCCAGGCTTAGTGTCAACCAAGACCCCCTGACCCTCCCCCCATATTGGTCTGGTACATTTAAAAGAATACTTTTCTACCGCGGCTGGCCCAAAGTCTAAACCAGGAAGTCAAGGAAGGAAGCAAATATCTTTGACCACCATCCAAATCCTTTGGATGTGTTTGGTGCGCAGGATTATTCAATCGAATAGAACATGATATGAACTGCTAAGTCAGGATAACATATCGTATCAGATAAGGCCGAATAAGCTATATGTCTTATCTTGCGTTTGGACCTAACCCAGAATTACACACCAAATAAAATTATTTTACCGCCTTTACCATAGACAACAACCAACATCCTAAACCCACCACCACTCCACTAATATCATTGACATGCCACCACATTAGCAAGCCTAGCACCACCAAAACAGCAAGTGCACCACCACTACTGCAACCACCATCCAAATCCCATCACACACTTACTTATCACATCAGCATCCCCAACACCACCATTACAACCACCATCCAAGCACCATCAACATACTTACCACATCAGCACGTTCACCAGCACCACTACAACCACCATTAACACAATTACCACATCAGCATACCCACCAGCACCACTACTACCACCATCCAAATATTACCAACACGCCACCACATCAGCACGCCCACCACCATTGCATGCACCATCCAAACACGATCAACACATCACCAAATCAGTGTGCACCCCACCACCACTGCAACCATCATCCAAACAATCATCAACATACCACCACCAATGCAACCATCACCAACATCCATCAGTCGTAGATTGCACCAGCCACCAACCAACCTCCCACCCATAAATCAAACCCATTACCGATTGCCTCAACCACCACTACAAACCTGTTGTCTTCCTTGCTTATTGCCCCATCCACCATCGCCAATCACACCCCCTTCCTACACACTCTCACATTGATAGATACCAACACGACACCACCAATTGCGTTCACCCTTACCTCGAAGAAGAAATAGAGAAGATGCTTACAGTTGGCAGTAGTGGGTGTTATGCCGGCGGTGGGTGCTACGGTGCTCCACTTCTTCTTTATGCTCTCATTGGTCGTTGTTTAATATCCCCAAGTGGTTGGATATAGTAAACGCCCCCCCCTCCTTCCCCGGTATTGAATTATCCTACTCCAGTGGGATAAAACCAATCCGTTGGATATGTTATCCACCCTTTATATGCATGGCCAAATGTCTGTATATGATTACTTTAATCTAGGGATGGCAATAAGACCCGCAACTGGCGGATCCCCGCCCCGCCCCGCTCCTATAGGAGCGGGTCTTTTTGACTTTGACCTGGCCACGTGGTGGGTATGGTTTTTTTTTTAAAAATCCGCAGCGGGTTAGGGGCGGGTATGGTATTTAGTCCACCCCGCCCCACTTCTGCCCCGATATTTAACCCTACTCATCTTTAATCCTAGACGTCCATCTCACACCTATATAATATGTCCTTACTCCTTATCATCCCTATTCCCCAACCCTAATTCCTAATCAATCTCTCACTCTTTGCCGCCGACAACAAAGGTCTCACACTCTCACTCTCTGTCGACAACAAAGGTGTCGCGGCGCCGCACCAACCCTAATTTTCATCTGCTGACAAAGGTGCCGCGCCACCGTCGTGCCTCCTTCTTCTCTCCCGGCCTCTCCTTCGCACAGTCGGCGACTGACCATTTACTGATCTAAGGCACCGTCGGCGACTGACGCAACAACGAGCCATCAGACACCAAGCCGTCGCTGCCGCCTGTGATGATGCCGTCGCTGTCGCCTGTGATCATCAACAATTCGTCGTTGCCATCGCTGCCGCCTGTGATCATCAGTAATCCGACGTTGCCGTCGTTGCCGCCTGTGATCATCAGCAATCCGTCGTTGCCGTCGCTGCCATCTCAGTATATTGGGTTACCGTGATCTACTGCCATGATTGCTGCCATCTGATCTCTGCCATCTGATCATTGCCGTGATCTATATCCAATTTCGAACGGCATAAGAACATGGCGGGGCGGGGAAGGGTTTCTAAAACATTTTAGGGTCGGATATGGACTTGAGGGTATATAACCCGATGCGGGGCGGGGCGGGGTGGGATTTCAAGGGTAGCGGGGCGGGTGCGGATCTTATAAGATCCGCATCCGACCCTCCCCATTGCCATCCCTACTTTAATCCTATCCGAACTCTTAGCCGGCATGCCAAACGCAATCTTTGGATTTTTACAATGGAATTGTAATACATCTTCAAAGTAGTAATATTGCTGTCTAATAGTAACTCATGCTTCTGTCATGGTGTAGGTTAGAGTTAAGATAGATTATCTATGGTTAAGATGGGACTAAGTAGTAAATAAACACCATAATACTTCGTCATTCTTTGCTGCTCAATTTGATAATTTGCTGCTACATATGCCTTTAGGAATTAATAAGACCACCTCTTTGACAAGTCTATGTCAGCTTTGAATGAACGCTGATGATTGTCCTTTTCATAGATCAAATAGTTAGTAATGAAGCTACATTATTTTGCATTCCATATTAATTAAGATCAAGGTAGTAAAAATAGGGATGGCACCAAGGTACAGTGGGTTTGGATGACGACAATGGAAGTAGGCAGTGTGGTGGTCGATGAGGTTTTGACGATTGGCAGTAAGGAGTAGGGCATGGGTTTGATGAAGGTGTTGGTCTGATGGAGGTTGGCAGTGGCAATTTTGGTGGGTTCAATGGTTAAGATTTTGGGAGGTTTGATGGTTGGCAGATGGTTGGCACTTTTGATCGTGTTGGTCGGTCTGTATGATATGGCTGCCAAGAAAAAGAAAAAAAAGTGGAAGTAATAATTTTAGTCCCAAAAAATTGACAAACATTTAAAAAATTAAACTTGGTTCGGTCAATTGAACACAAATTTAAAACTTAAAAGTTAATTATTTAAACCATTAAAGTAAAATGCACACACGACTCTAAAAGATAAGATTTTAATGCGCAAGAAAGACAAGCAGTTCTGAGTACCTCGTTGCTGTTGAGTAGAACAACAAGAAAGACAACACCTGCAGTCTGGAGATGGTTACAGAAACTGTCTTTCCTAGCGAAAATCTTAACATTTTTATGGCAATTCCAGCATAATCGCTTGCCATTAAGGGACGTGCTCATTCACAAACAATGGTAGAATGTCCTTCCTGTCTTTCATGCCCTGAGACCACCACTCATCTTTTTTTACACTGTGAAGAAGTGAGAGGTATATTTTGTTTACTTTACCGATAGGTATTACCTTCCTAAAGCTTCCACAGGTGGAGGGACCCAACTGGCTACATCATTGGCTGTCTAAACCTCTTATATGACGTTCTCATCTCCTACAAGGATTCTTATGAATAGCAGTTATGTTATGGACTATTTGGAAGGGTAGGAATGCAAGTATTTTCCAACATACTGTAATCTCGCCGTTTGATACTTTGTGTAGGATTTGTGGGTTAGTTCGTGATATTTCTAATACTACAGCTTTGTGAGGGCCCTGAGAAATCATAAAACACGAAACCCAACACACCCAATGTATATAGATTACAACACCAAATCAGCTGCTCCTGTCAGCCTTCTGTAATGCCTGTTCATTGATATCAAGTGTCTGTTTTTAGAGGATAAGCTCATCAATGTGGCTTTGCCATGGTTGTCTACAGCGGTGATCACAGTCAGCTGGGATCATTCATGAGGTCTCTCTATGCGGTGAATATCCTTTCCATACATGTCTTTTGTTGCATTCACATGATTGACCATTCTCGCACCTTTTACTATAATTATATATTTATCTTGCTAACCAACAGTTATAAGCGCAGATAACTTGTAACAACTATATTCCATCGCATGTTATCACTACCTTTTTTGATTGGTGTAACGCTAATCAGGATATGCATGCTGTACGTATTTCACGAAACAGGGATAACAGACAGGATCTTGCATTTGGCTTGGCATGCCAGGCGTCTCACGCGTGCTATTTTGTACATCAGGAATAGTAGAATACGGTCACGACTTCTTCCAGATGATGGTTTTTAACCTTGTGATTTTTGATACATTGATCTATCGTGTTTGTCGCGTGTTTATACTTTTAAACATGTGTGCTCTTGATTTAATAGTGGCTTAACGCCTTAACATAAGCTAGTGCGTAAATAGAAACGGAGAATTTCTTGCAAGAGGACCAGGGTTGCTGATCTTGGTTATCATTAGGGGTGAGCATGGTTCGGTTTGGGGGTTAAACCGCAAACCGAACTGTTACCCCTCGGTTTGAAAAATTGTGAACCGAACCAAACCAAACATCATCGGTTTGGACGGTTCGGCTTAGTCGGTTTGCCCACCACTTAAAGACGTTATTCCTTTGTACAATACTAATTGAATTTATATTTTTTCTAAATTGTATATAATCTTGTTTCATTCGATATATAAGTTCTCATTGATGAATGAGAAAGAATAAGTAAATATAAACTAGATATTGATCACAAATTTTTTGTGTACTAAGTGTTTTTAATATTTTCGTTCCTTTTAACTTTCAAGATTTGTTTATTTGGAGTTGCTTAGTACCTTTTGTGTGTAATTATCAATGGAATGTTACTAAAAGTACATTAACATATCATAGGTCGGTTCGGTTTAAAAAATGTGAACCGTAAACCAAATCGAACCAAGGTCGGTTTGGAAAATGTGAAACCAAACCGTTAAGATCTTTGGACGGTTCGGATTGGATTGGTTCGATTTGATCAGTTTGATAGATTTGAACGGTTCTGATCGATTTGAACAGTTCGGATCGATTTGAACAGTTTGGTGTTCACCCTTAGTTATCATCCTATGTATATATTTCTTATTTTTTAAAGAAGAAAAAGAGAAGATTTTTAACGGGCAAATGATCCAAAAGGAAACAGTGAACAAAAACCAGAGACCAGAAACCGAACCACGCAGCTGTAGTCACCGAAACTATGGGCAGTCTCATCGTGACCACCCCTGCTCCTTCTCCCTCTCTCTATTCAATTCACACATCACAACCACGCTCTCAATTCAAGTTTTCTTGCGTACCCAGTTCGCGCTCGGTTTTCTTCCCGGGCGAGTTGGGCCTCCGTAAAACCAGGGGTTCGTCGGTTTCGACGCGAGCGGTTCCCGGTCCCAGCACCTTCGTGTTCGCGTTTGTATTCCCGCTCTCTCTCCTCGCCGCTACCATCTTCACAGCAAGCAGAATCGCTGATAAGCTCGACAGCGAATACCTCGAAGAGGTATTATCTTTTATTTGGCATCGGTAGTTATTTCTATTTCAAGTAGAGAATCTGCTCCAGTGGTTAATTTCTGTGTATTTTGCATTGATTTGATGTTTTGTATGTCATGGGGTTTGGGGATTTATTACGAGCACATGATACGTTTGATGATGTTACTCAACGGGTTTTCGCTTATACAGAGATTGTAGAAATGTTTCAACTTCAACCGTTTATTCCTATATAGAGATTGTAGTCGATGCAACGTTTCAACTTCAACCGTTTAAGATTCCGCTTCCGCTTGGATTGATTCTCAAAAACAAGATTTTGGATTAAACAAAAATAGTTTTTGAAAAACAGTTTTAATCCATTTTTAGCAAGATCAGTTTTAATTTGGTAAAAGTTGGGAAACACTTGCCGAACGTTGTAAGGTGTTTGGTTAGAAGTGCTGAACACAGTTTGTATGTCAGAAAATGATGAAAGGGGCGTAAAAAAGCATGCAGTAAGAATTGTTTCCATACTAGACACTATGGCTAATTTTTTCACTCTTTTGTATATTATCGTATCCCCTATAAATATTTCTAAGTATTTGCTCACCTTTTCTTTCTATAAATATTTCTAAATATTTGTTCACCCTTTCTTTTTATTTGATTGCATGCAGTAAGAAAAGTGAAGTCCTAGAAGAAACAGTTTTTTTACAAAAAAAATATATAAATAATAATAATAATAAAAATAAATAATAACAATAAAAGGAGTTCAATGTCATATTGTAAAGATTATGAGGTTAATCTAGTGCTTTTGTTGGTCAAACCTGTTTCTATGAAAGTGTGGTTTATGGTTTTAAACAATTTTTCTGTTTTCTTTTGGGTGTTTTTAAACAAATTTTTTTTTTTTTGGCCAAGCACCTCACACATACCTGTTTTTAACTGTTCAAAACAGGTTTGACAACTCTAGAATCAATTCGGAATACCCTCTTAGGATGTGTTTATTACTGTTGGTTACTCCCTCTATAAGATAATCTGGTAGCCTTTCCGCATATTTCTATGGTAAAATTAAGCATCAAAACGTTTTCAGAGCTCAGACAGTGAGTAACTATCAAACAAGTATTTTATGATGAGTTAAACATGAGCAAAAACAGTGGTTTAAAGTCAATTTTGCATGTTCAAATCCCATTATAAAAATTTTGCATAAAAGGGGAGAAATATATATGTGAATAGGGGCAGCATAGTGTATTATTGGGGATATTTTTAAGGTACATGCCAAAAATGAAATATTATGTACACGTTTCATCTTTGACATGTACGCCGTGTATTATATGTGTGTGTGTGCGCATATATAATTTTAATTATATATGTTATATATGCATTTGTAGCATATAGAATATAAGTAACTTAAATGTGATATTCAGATGTCAGGTACAACTAGTAGAATGATAATTGGGGCTCCCATTTGGGTCAGATGGAATCGATTTGGTTGGAGGGTTAAAGAGGGTCAAGATGGTTATTACCCGATAATTTCCCTGGTACACTCTCAAAGCACCCAGTTCATGGCTATTGGCTTGTGGAGAGCTCGTAGTTTATGCCCCCTACATTAAGCCCATCATAATATGGAATATAAAGGTGGAAGAGATCTGTCAACTTAACAGGATCCGGTTATAAGAAATGCCGAGAGTAAGTAGAACAAGTAGATACACTATATTAATCGAAAACAGAAGCGGAAGACAATAGATGTTTGGGAACAGGATTGAACTCAAAATAAGTGACGTTTTGCAAAATTTGAGGGTGATAACCAACAACTCCCTCTATCAACCTCCCTATTGTTTCCTTCGTGTCATCTTAAGAAAGACAACAATCAGTTTAAGAGAGATCTCCAAAACAAAGTAATGTCTGTCCTCTTGCTGAGTTCAACTCACAGTGACTAGCCCCTGCTGCCCGAGTCATAAGGTTGCCCCAGATTCCCTGCCACAACAAAGTAAGTTTACAAAAAAACTTGTTTTGTGCCTGTCTGAGTATCTTATGCTGTTTATTTCCGCTTCAACGGAAAGACATTGTTTAGTTTTTTTTCATAAACAGCATTCTTATGCAGTAGAAAATGCTCAGAGGGGTTAAAACCCATGGAAAACGGGGGTATACACACGCCAAAAATGATGCTGCTAATTAGTCTATAAAACACACTCGTTACAATCTGATTCCTGATGATTTGATGTTTAAAACTAAAGCCTTGTTAACAATTTAACTCTTGTTAGTTGGTTGATATGTACATTCTTGCGAATGATGAGTTTGCTATCATCTGTCAGCATAAAATGCGAATAAGTTCAATGATTATTAGAACAGACGGAAAAAGTTGAGAACTTTGATATTATTTATTCTGACTTTATATATATGGGTCACATGATGTAATTGTGATACTTCTATTACCTTGCAATTACAACTTCACGATTCAATTCCGACGGCTAAACAGTGACCCTTGACCCACTCCTTTCCTGATTCGATGAACTGTGCCTGTGCTTTAAAATATCGGTTAAGTCATTATAGGTTGACAGCGAGCTGTGGTGCAGAAAATATTAGGGTGTGCTAGGGGTTATGGAGATGGGATTGACTTGGGTCGAGTGGGTTCCCCTAATTTTTACTCAGTACAAAGGGTTAAGCTGACGATTAAGCTGCTGACACTGAATTGTGAAATGGTCCTCATAGGTTTGAGAATACCCTACCGGATTCGGTATCTCCATAAAACCGGTAAGTACGGGTACCAGTTTCATCTCAAATTGTACCACAGTACATATACACACGGGGGGCTGATCCACACCTAGCGCTGGGAAAAGCCCATTTTTCCGGCCCATCTAGGGCCGTCCAAGTCACAAATTGGACCGTCCAGATCAACTTTTATAAAATAAATCACCTCAACCAACAGCCCCTGCGAGAAGCGATAGTTCCTGATTCCCAAAATGCCCTTATTCTTTTTTACTGATGCCCATCACGTCCTCCTTTACCAACCGCCTAAAACAATAGCGGTTAGTGGTTTTAGGGTTCTTTTTATTGCTTTATTTTCTCTTCTCCTTCTTTTCAACATCTTAATGACTTGCTCCTACTTTCCTTCGTTAGATTTGGAGATTTTTGGAATAAATGTCTAAAAGATAGACGGGGATCAAAATTTACAGAGTATGAGTCTTGGAGCCTGAAGAAGCAGATTGCTTTGTCCATTGGTAAATTTTTGTGCCTATTTAAGCTGCTCTTCATCAATAAAGACAACCTACCACCATTCCACATTGTGGTGGAGCTTTTCCCTTCAAATGCAGATGCCCTCCACCGCCGCAATACCCGCCGTTACAATGTCCATAACTCAGCGCTATAGTAGCCACAACCCACCCGAATGACTGAAGCTAACCAACTACCACCACCCTCGCCACTTTACCACAATCTAGCACCACTACAGCCACCACAGTCCATTGCACGTGCAACCCCACCACCAACCACCACCGAAGCCATCCAACCACCACCCTCCTCACTGAAGTACTCTCTTCCGGAGTCCACCCTAGCCACGACCGTCCAATGTACCCTCAAACCACCAACCATCTGTTCCGTCCACCCACCACCACCATTGTATGCTCAACCATCATTGCAACAGCCACAACTAACCACAATTTTCAACCAATATGGCCAGCACAAACCTCCTTCTCCACTGTACCAGCAACCAGCCACCCCAACCAACCCTGACCTACCTATAAACAACCAATTCCTCTACCAATTGCGTGTAGATCTAACAAGGGTTCATTCCCTGGCCGCTGTATCAGGATTTACGCCGATGTCGGTGTTAGCCGTTGATTATGGTCACAGTTGATATATATATATATATATATATATATATGTATGTATATATATATATATATATATATATATATATATATATATATAGAGAGAGAGAGAGAGAGAGAGAGAGAGAGAGAGAGAGAGAGAGAGAGAGATTGTCCGCTTTTAAATCAACGATGAAACTAAGAAGGGCATTTTTGCATTAAGAGTAACTGCCCCCTCTTCATAGGGGTTATTCGAGATTTAAAAATAAATTTGATCCAAGCTTTTTATGTGGTGATTTGAAATGCTTGATCTCAGCTAGGAGAAGCGGGATTTTCCAGGCGCTATATATGCATCACACACGCACACACATATATAGACGGAGCCCATCTCTACCCAGCGCTGGGATGAGCTCCTTCACCGGAGCCCATTTGGGTTGTCCATTATGGCCACGTCAACGGCTCAAGATCACTTTCTAAAAAATCGCAGAAAAGCAGTCCACCAGATTGGCTCATTATGTAAAAGTGCCAAAATGCCCCTTGTTGATCTCTTTCTTTCTGTTACTCTCTTTCTTCCCATGTCATCCCCCTCTTTCCCAGACATTTAGTTCTTTGTCTTCTGTCATTCTTTGTAGTCCCCAAAAGACCATTCCTGTTCTCTTCCCCCTGCCCCCCGCCAAACTACCACCCACTCCTCACCCACGGCAGCCTATCACAACCCACCACCACCCACTCTTCGCTCACGGCAGTTATACATCCAACCATGCCACCCACCGCCACCATTTTCACAACACTTCACGGCCGCACCGCCGTGCCCACTTCCACGCCCAGAACCACTCACCTTTACTGCGAACACCACCGACCACCAGTCATCAATGACGACCGCATGTTCGGACAGTCACCACGTTCAACCACATGCCGACACTCCATGGGCGTGCACCCCCATTGGTTTCACTTCCACGACAGCCCACTCCCCGCCTGAACCCCGTTAGCCAACCACCAGTCCTTTGCCTCACCTTCATACCCAATCACAACCATCCAGATTACAACCACTACCCACAGCCAGACATTGTGCTCTGTGGACTAAAAACCGGATCGCCCCTATTTTTTAGTCCGAGGTGCTGCCTATGTTTGGTAGTCGATGCTGGTTGAATGCGGTATCGGTCTCTGTGGTCTTTTACGGCAGTGGTTGGCTGAGGTTTTTTTGATGATGAGATGATGGTGGTCTTGCGATGGTTGGTGGTGGCTATCTGTGGCGCTGGTGGATGTAATGGGAAAGTGCTAGTGGCAGAAGTGAACTTGGTGGTTGGCAGAAGAAGTTAATTAAAATTGTTGTTCAATTGTTTGTAAATTTGCCCAGAAAATCTTCAACTGGAATCGAGCGCATGTAAATTTCATATGTAGATTCTCCAAAATTGTTATTCACTTGTTGGCGGTGTTGTTTTCTGGATTGCTTGCTTCCACAGTGCGCCAGACGATCTGGCGCATTGGTGTGGTCTGAAGCATCTATACATACTTTGACAATACAGAGGAACAATGACATAAGGGTATTTTAGTATTTCTACAGAGTGTGCTAGACTATTTGGCATGCTGCTTTTTTGGGTTTTCAAAAAGTGATCTGGAGCCGTCCACGTGTCCGTGATGATAGGCCGCTCCATATGGGTTGGGATGAAGGAGCCCAGAGGGATGGGCTTTCGGATACACACACAGACAGGCGTGTACTTATATATGGGTGCTGATCCAAATATAGCGCTAGATAAGTTGCATTTTATCTAGTTGATCTGGGCCGTCCACGTCAATCTATGGATTGCTCAGATCGCTTTTCTATTTTCCCACTGTCCCTTTGTCGGCGGTCTTTGAAAATTTACTCAAATACCCTTACTCAGCAAGAAAATAAAACAAAATTAAGTTCACCACCAAGCAATTGGTATGGAGAGAGAGAGAGAGAGAAAAAGGGAAGGGAAAAAAAGCAAATCTTGGACAACATAGCCACGCCTTTCATAAGGTTAAATACCAAAAGAGAAGTGATCTATTGACGTTGTGGTGGGTCTCGAGTTTGGTCTATTGTGGTGGTTTTGGACATGGCGGTTGTTCGATTGTAGTAGGTTGTGGTGGCTTGGCTGCTCGATGATGGTGGTTAGCTGTGTGATGGTGGTGGTGTTTTCGCAGTGGCATGGTGGGTTCTATTTGTGGGGTAGGTTAAGGGGCAGGAAGAGTAATAGGAGGGGAAGAGAGAAAGAGAGTCTGTAGATCGATGGTGGTGGATGTCTATGTGGTGGTGGTGTTTTGGCAGTGATGACGGTGGGTTCTCTATTTGTGGCAATGGGGGGTCGACCGGTGATGGTGAGTTGGCCGTGGTGGCAGTGGGGTTGTGGCTAGTGGTGGTGGTGGGCCTATGCAGGGTTCTAGTGGTTGGCGGGGCTATGATGGGGTTGTGTTGGTCATTGCTGTGACAAGATTAGGTGGTGGTGCCGATGCAGGTTCTGGCCATCATGTGGCCATGGTGCTCTGTTGAGTGATAGAGAAGGGGGGAAGAGTGGGGGGTGGGGTTGGTTGGGAGAGAGAGAGAGAGAGAGGGAGGGAGTTTGGCAACTAAAAGAGCCGATCTCCACCCTCCGCGATATGGCGTGGAAGGCCGGAGATCAGCTGGACAAATTGCATTTTTACTAGCGCTATATCTGGATCAGCCTCCTATACATGTATATATATTAGACGGTTGTTGTTAACTTGTGGATAAGCTTTTACTAGCAACAAATACAGGACACAATACCTTACTTTCCTCTCTTTTAGAAAATAGAAAAAGGATAGTGGTTTTTCCACTTAAAAACGTTTTGTTTTTGCTACTTGGTATTTGCGCTACATATCTTAATAGTAGCAAATTAAGTTACGTCTTACCACTTATCACAAGTATCTTCCCACTCGAATCCACCATCTTCCTCCCAATACACCATCGCAAATCCTACCGCCGCCACCAACAATCATCATCATCATCATCATCTGGTTTTATCACCAATGATGGAATTCAATCTCGTTGATCACCAATGACGGCAGTGAAACAGGGATGACACCATAGCAATGATGATGGGTCTGTTGAAAAATTTGTTAAGGTGTGGTGATAGTTGGTTTGGGAAGTAGGGGTCACAGGGATGTCCAACGGGAAGCCGCAGAGGGGAAAGGGATTTGGCAGTGATTGGTTTGGTGAGCAAGTGGTGTGGTTTGGGTGGGGAGTGGACAGGGACACGATTAGTCGATGGCTTTTATGGATACGCCGACAATGATGAGGACCGGCAGTGATGGTAGCACCATAAAGGCAAACTAGTTGTTTTCGATTTTTTTTTTTAATCCTCATGGTCCGGTATTTGAGTTTATCTCGGTACGTTACGCGTCCGCCAGTATGCCCCATATTTAATCTGGTACAAGATATTGGGCTGTTTGTACCAACAGAAGGAAAAAAATGGTCTGTGCCGATGCGGTAGTTATAATTACCAGTATCAGTAAGGATACAGTGTTTATAAATACTGTACTATCCTCTAAATGCAAATTGCTTGGATAGTGTTCCGATTACACGTGTTTCCAGTGAAATAGACTACTATCCATTCATATTAAAGTCCTTTTTTGGATGTCCCGAAATTGGGGCATAATTTCCAAAAATAAGTTCCTAAAACAAGGTGATTAAAATAAGAAAGCCAACAAAGCAAGAAGTTTTGAAACAAAAGGAATTACTGACCAGAAGGTTAGGAAATATTGTGCTCCGAATGCATCTTTAGCAACACTGAAATGCCTTCTAGCTCTGAATCATTAGAGCTGTTGAGTGCAAATGACTAACCAAACTGCCTATATAACTCGTTTGTGCAACTAAGATTGCATTACTATCAGCCTACCTACAAAGTAACGGATAAAGGGAAGACTGGCTTATGTATGCTTTATTTGTTAACGAAATTAAGAAGAGAAAAAAGAAGATATCCTCAAAGAGGCTGAAGCAGACAAGGGTGGCTGGGGGAAGTCCTAATAAGTCAACTAGCATAATGAGATTGAAAAGAGCCAAAGGGCTGGGCATTAGTAGGATCAAATTTCATACATAAGACAGTGGAGAGTGACTTGGTTGAAAGTGGGCTGTACTCGCTTCAGCCAGGTGCGACCCAAAAGCTTCCGTAGGACCCCTGCTCCTCTTACGAGAGGTCTATTGCGGTGAATGATCTGTCAAGAGAATCCAAATTTCAAGCCATTGCCAGCAGAAGCTGGCACAGGTTTTCCAGTAAGATCTCAGTGATGAAGGCGGCCTTGGTGTAGTTTTTAGAGGTCAGTAGAACCTACTATCGGAAGCTAACCTCATCTAAAGAGAAGACTAAAGGTTTTTTGCAACTTTAGCCGCGGCTTATATAGGTGAATCCATGGAGGGCCATCATTGACTAGTTTTGGAAATAGTATTTTTTTAGCTTAGCCCAAGGCAATGTATGCGTGGCTCAAAATAATCTACTTCGAGAATATAAATATACAACTAGTTATTTATTCGATCACCCTAGACATACCAATATTGGCACCAATGGCACATAAAGTTAACCAAAATAAGATGCTGCTCATTTCGTAGTTGGATTTCATTCTTTATAATTTGTCTATAGATGATATCTTCACTTAATATGAAATGTGGATATGTGATGTGGTTGGGGAGAATGGAGCCTGCCTTTCCGCAGACAGAGAAAAATGAACAGTAGCTGCTTTAAGATGTTTCAGGAACAAGGGGACCTGCCTTTTCGGATGTGCCATTAGTGAGGTTTTTTGCATTCTGTCACAGATCACAAACTACTATAGAAAATTAGGACCTATTCGTTATGAAATATTGCCTTGTAAGCATCAAACATTAATTGAGTGATTGACTACTGCTTGACTCTTATCCATTCTTCAACCTCAAGGAGTAGTAATGTAGTATGATCTGGAATTCCTTAAAACAATGAAGAGAATTTTCCTTATGCTTGTCACGTTTTTCTTTTGGCGGGGTGGGTTGGGGGAGTGTGCGTGTGTGGGGTTTTCACATTGAAAGGTTTTGTTTGACTCAACTGCATTGCTCTTGACTTGTGTTGTCTACTGCATAACCAGCTTGCCATTAATCAAGCAATATTAGAAGCAGATGAGGACGGTGATGATGATGCTGGAATTTCTTTGAAAGAAGAGCCTCCACTTCCACGCACCCGTAATCGGCCTAAACGAGAAGCTGAACCTTCATCTAAGTAGGTTTGTTTTGTGAGAACAAAATAGTGATAGATAAGAGAGCAGGTTAGCTGACGTGATTTTTGGTCAGATTTTTTTATTCATTGCTAATATAGTAACCATAATAAAATCTCTCTTTTTAGTAAAAATATACGTAGATTTCATTACTTTGGCTGGAAGGAATTGTTGTATAACTATCTCATCAGGCAGGTGCTCTGTAAGATTTAAGGTTAACTGTTGTGCACATTTAGTGTGCATTTCCAACCTTAGAAATTAAGCATACATTACGAGTGAGACAGAAGGCAGAACATGTATGTAGAGCTCACTTGTGATTTCTCGGGAGACTTCCAATCATGTCTGTGTGTTTTGATGCTAAGTATGAATTTGTGAGATTCGTATTTTTTATTTTTTTTTGAAAAATATAAAAAATATATATCGTCATATAAAAAACATGAGGCCAACGTTTCTGGCCCAGAGATTACAGTGTAATAACATAAATACCATCCTAGAAAACGAAATACAAATAAACAATAAGTTTAAGGCTCAATACCTTTGGACCTATAGGAAATAAAGAAACACAGAGAAAGATACAAATTAAAACACACGCGATTAAACCTTTATCGCGGACTCCTCTATCGACCCGAATATATCCTTCAATCTCCGATCAGTGTAAGTCCACCCCTGCCTTCAAACTGATCAAACCTGCCCAAATCCGGTACCACCCATCGACCCCATATCACCACTGTCTGACTGCATGCAGCACCCCATTGGACCACCTACTAAACAAAAACAAATGTCGCTCATCCCAACCATGCCACACAGACAACGAAACTCCACACACACAGACGACACACACCATGCCAAGACCGCTTACCACCAAACAAATAACTAGTGAGGGCACCAAGTTAGGGGGGAGGGGGATAATAAGGCCTAGCCCGAAACTACAGCCCAGCTTTTAACAGCCAAATTCATAACAAATCATAAACAAAAAGGGCACCATGACAGGGGGAATTTAAAAACTGGCATGAAAACTCCACCTTTACCTCACACTCCACCATTGCCGCTGAAGCCGCCGCCGCCGTGAACACTGTCGTTGCCACCGTCTCTGCCATGAATGCTACTGTTGCCGCCGTCGTCACCCACCTTCACCCTAAAAGAAAACACCATCGAGAAGAAACAGCATCCGACCACCTAACCTACTCGCAACCGCTACCGCCCCAACACCCAGACCTCTAACCCACCTAACAACTGCACTGATTACGTGCTCTTGATGGCCTCTTTATATGTAACAGACTTTTTACGTGCTCTTGATGGCCTTTTTATATATAACAAACTTTTTAACCTTAATATCATGTGCTACACTAAGAGCATAAACAACCATATTCGCATATCCATACTTCTGATAAGGTCGAATTTCTCTTCTCGATCTGTTTCCGGCAATGCTATATTGATGTTCCTGAGGTTCTTCATTCTCCTCGGTAGAATAAAAATCATCTTTCTTATCTGTAGGAATTTTAGGCAAAGAATCTGGAACTCGAACCTCTAGCTCTACCTTCTCCCTGACACCGTGGTTTTTCTTCGCATCAATCAACTCATCCTTCTTCGAAAGCATCGAATACTCATCAAATGTCATATCTCTGCTAATTAGGAACCTGGATGACTTAGAATCAGGACATCACAACCGGTACCTTTTTACCCCACTTGCATAGCATGGCATAAAAAATGCACTTCTTCGCTCTCTCTCATGTTTACCATCATTAAAATGAGCGTAAGTAGGACAACCAAATATCCTTAAATTTTCATAATTAGCATGCTTACCAGACCTAACTTCTTCAAGAGTCTTGTAATCAATTGCAGCCGATGGAGACCTATTCACCAAATATGTGTTACCAAATATTCTGCCCAAAATTCTTTTGATAACCCGGCATTTAAAAGCAAACACACAGCCCTCTCAAGGAGAGTCCTATTCATTCGTTATGCAACCCCATTCTGCTGTGGTGTTTTTCTAATAGTGCGATGCCTCACTATGCTTTCATTACTGCAGAACTCAGTGAACTCATCCAAATAGAATTTCATTCCTTTGTCAGTCCTCAAGCATTTAATTTCTTTGCAAGTCTGTTTTTCAATCATCATCTTAAATTTCTTCCAAGAACAAATACATCACTTTTCTTTTTCAGAGTGTACACCCAGACCTTTCTTGATAAGTCATCAATAAAGGTCAACATATATCTACAAGCACCCCCTTAGACGGAATCGTGGAAGGACCCCAAAGATCCGAATGGATATAACCCACCGTACCTTTAGTCATATGAACAACTGGACTGATTTCATCCTGCACTGCTTTCCCAACACACAATGCTCACAAAAATCCAGCTTTCCTGTTTTCTTACTTCCAGCAAACCTTATTTTCTCAGCACATCCATACCCCAATCACTCATATGCCCAAGACGTATATGCCAAAGCTTGGTAGTGTCAGAATCCATATTAGAAGATGAAGCTGCTGTTACTCTTGTAACAGTGCTACCTTGCAATAAATAGAGACTATTTTGTTTCAACCTCTTCATCACAACAAGAGCACCCTTCATTATCTTCATAACTCCATCTGTTGCCCGATAGTTATAACTATTGGATCAAGCGTAACCAAAAAAATCAGATTTTTTCTCAGCTCTGGAACGTGCCTGACATCAGTCAAAGTTCTCAAAATACCATCATGCATCCTAATCTGAATTAAACATATCCCAACCACATTACATGCGACATCGTTTCCCATAAAAACTTCACCATCATCAAATGAGCGATAAGTAGCAAACCAATCTTTAATATGACACATATGGTAGAAGCAACCATATCAAGAATCCACCCTCCATTCGAGGAACTGATAGTAACTGAAAGAACATCCCCACCATCACAATTATCTTCTACTACTCCAGCAACATCAACCATCTTGGAATTATCCTTTTTCTTCCCTTTACGCTCAGGAAAATCCTTTATATAACACCCTTCCTTGTGACAATGGTAGCACTTCAATTTTCTGGCCTTTGATAGAGACTTTGATCTTCCTTTATTTTTTGAGCTAGCATGGTCAGTGCTTCGGCCTCGAGCCATTGGACCATTACCCTGTTCTTTTCTCCTGTTTTCTGAAACCTTCTTCCTTAATTCTTGAGAATTTATCACAGCCTCAACGTCTTCCATGGAGATACTGTCATTTCCGTACAATAAGGTAGTAACAAGATGATTTGATGGAGGTAACGAATACAACAACAGTAAAACTTGATCCTCATCTTCTTTCTTGATATCAATATTTTGCAGATCTAATGTCACCTTATTATATTCATCAAGATGATCATTAATCGATGTTTCTTCTTTTATCCGAAGAGTATCCACTGCTTTAAATATAAGCGATTTGTCAGAAACTTCGTCATGTATAAGCTCTCCAATTTCAGTCACAATCCAACCGCAGTCGTTTTCTGAGAAACCTTTCGCAACACATTGTCAGCTAAACACATCAACATGGCACTATGGGCTCTCTCCAACATGTCTTCTTTTTCATCAGCAGACATCGTCTCAGGAAGCCCTTGATTGCTTTTTAGCGCTTTCAACAACTCTTGCTGAATCAGAACGGTGCGCATCTTCACCCTTCATAAGCTGAAATCGTTCAATCCATCAAACTTCTCCAAATCATATTTTGGCGAAGTATTTGGCGCCATTGCAAGGTGCTTTCAATCTAACATAAACCTTAGCTCTTGATACCACAGTGGTAGCAACGATTTCACTATATTTGTCAATGGAGATTATAGATAAATGTTTCCCTCAACAAACTCTCTCAAAGAACTGTTCTTTTCTCATGACTTCAACACAATACAAGCCGACTTATATATACTTGGAGATAAGCTGTAACCCTATCTCAATAACCAATATGGGACAAGACAACTTATATACTTAGGATCAAGTCGCAACCTCTATTGCTTCCTACACCCCATCGCGAGCAGCACCACCACCACCACCGACGGTGAAACCGTTGTTTCCGTCGGACCAACCCCCGACCAACGCAGGATGCCAACCCAATAAAAAACAACTCCACCTGGTAAATTGAACAAAACACAGTAAGGCCAGTGTACCATCCTCGCCAAGCACCTCCAACCCACTCACCACCACGCCAGTTGATGTCGGCCTCTAGACCCAATAACCACGCCAATGACGATAGTTCAAAAAAGAGGGGAAGGGGACCTAGCATGGACGGAAGGTGGGAGAAGATAGATGGAAACCTAGTCAGAGAAATTCTTTAGCAGACCATCGAACCACCCGCAACCATCCACCGCAAATGCCCGTGCCCAACCACACAACCCAGACACCTATGGTTAAAATAAGGGACAAAACCATCAATCTTGAACACATATCCATCATCAACAGAGAGGACCAGCAACCCTCGCATCCGACCGACCTCCACCACAACAACCGTCACCGTGATATCTTGCCTAGTCCACCACACGCGGGGACGCCAGCCCATCAAAACAGAAGCCCATCACGTGCCGAGGACACTGGCATAGGTGGGCACAACAATAAAACGAGGTGGAAACGAAAAAGTTTTGAGTGCTTTTGGTTGGTCTTACCCCTCGTGTTGAGAGGGTTGGGTCCTTCCATATCACGAAAAGAGTAACTCTTCAGGTTAAAAAGCTTCGACAATTTCAAAGCAGTAACAATTATCATCCAAACAAATTGACAACCCTTTTTTCTATATCTTCCGTTCTCCTTCCAGAAATTCTTTGTTCCATTCAAAGAGAGCGCAAAATGTAGTGAACAAGACCAAAAAAAAAAAGGATATAGTTTACATTGAACAAATTCGTGGCTGTGTTGAACTTGATTCTTCTTCGCCAAGGTTCTCCGGCCGCAAGCATGGGGGAAGATATGCATCAAGTGCATTCTGGCAATTAGCTTCCATCAAACCATTCTTTCGATCCAGTTCATCGTCTTTCATGGCATCCTGATCACAGTTGAGAAAAAAATTAGCTCAGGTGTCTTCTCGATAGAATGCGTATGGTTCTTTTCCTGCATCATTATAAATTGAACTAAGCATAGAACTAGACATTAGTTTGACTCTACTATAATGTTCCGCGAGGGAAGTCAGGGAGGAGTAAAAACTCATACCAGTGTAGCAAAGACATCACTGTGTAAACTGTCCTCTTCCTCTTAGAGATTATTTGCT
The DNA here is from genome assembly GCA_033065855.1 of Escallonia rubra. Lineage (NCBI taxonomy): Eukaryota > Viridiplantae > Streptophyta > Magnoliopsida > Escalloniales > Escalloniaceae > Escallonia > Escallonia rubra. Next base: position 196,794 of record JAVXUO010001785.1, read on the forward strand.
ATAATTCTAGAATATCTTCTCCATGACCCCTCCTACAGCTTCCACTAGTTCACCTCACGTGCCCATCTAAATTGCTACTTTAAACAACTCCACCTGGGTAGCGTGAGCTTCATGGTATAGATCAGTGGCGAGGCCACATGTTGTTCATTGTGGGCACTTGCCCACCTTGTGTTTGTAATTGTTTTTATTCTTCCAGTGCTAATTTCTCATTTCTCTCAAGAAGAACAGTGAGAAATTGTGAACCACACAGCTTTGTCTGCCTTAAATTTCAGAAATTCTTGGATTGAGATCTAACTTTTTCCACCATATACATGAGTCCTGGCCTCATCAACTGATGGTATTAATTGGTAAATGGTTACTGATGCTGCATGGGATGGACTCGGGGACATGCATGTGTGAATCTGTCACTAAGCATGGCGAACGAGGTATCCTCTTTTTCGTGTGTTTTATGCTTGATTGGTACATATGCTTGTCTAATGCATATGCAATGAAACACTATCCAACATACATCTCATACTGCAGAAGGTGTCTATATCTAGTAAAGTTATATGATGCAATCGATGTGATCAGAGTAACATACTTGAGAGCTGACACTAGAAGATGTGTCTGGAAAGGTCTTTAGTGCATGCTAACGACATTAAGGCACGTGCAAACTCATAAATAGACGTATATAATAGAAGAAGAATGTCTCATGCACAGTATCTGTCGAATCAGTACCCTTTGACGTGTCATTCCGATATGTATAGTTGCCCTAAAAATTAACTAAATGAAGTGTAAGAATCGGCTACTAACCTGAACAGAGTAATGACAAAATGTAGGAAAGAAACGAATCTTGCAGTACTCATTGAATGCTATAGTGAACAGCAGGAGGGGTATTGTGGCAAAAGATGCGGAGGGCTTTGACTTCAGTCCAAATAGACCAATCATAGTGATTTGCATAATAATGATTGCAAGAAGAATATAGTGATGAATGTACGGCCAATATTGACCAAATGTTTCGTATGTAGTTTCATATACATCCTGAATCTGCAAGAAAATCATGTAATCCTTGCAATTAGTGACATAACAAATACATAGGTGAGCGAAATCGTCATGCTATTGAGTACAAACTCCATAATTACTAACAAAAGGTGAAATATTAGGGATCAATAGACTTTTGGACCAACAACTTATGCGGCTCAGTACCACAAAAATTAGTAAAATTGTTGTATGTGCATGTGGAGACATTTTTGCTTGCAGGTACATCCCCTTTTGCCCTATATAGACAGGCCAACCTCTACCAAGAGCACAACCATGTTGAACGCGTTACAAAACTTAGTTTGGAGTATTTCACACAGTGAAACATTGAAAGTGTGTTTAATTCACAATCAAGAACTGCAGAGACTTGGGAGCAAAAGAAAATATAGCCGACTTTATGGCTGCTAACATTAATGACAATATTTTTTTGGTGTCATGACGTTGAATCGATTACTATGAGCACTACAAATCATAACCACATCATGAAGCATCACTTCCTCTTCGTTTTAGCAGCAGTCAAGAAGAGATCTGATCTCTTCATTAAGACATGCACCAGTTCAACCCCACCAAACCTCTCTACTACAAAGTGCTTATCTTCAGAACACCTAAGGAAATATGCCATCCCATCATGAACACATGGCTGAAGAATTTCTGGTGGCAACAACCAGATACTTCAACACCAACCTGCTACTTTAACAGTCGCAGTCGCAGTCCTGATCATATCATTTCCAGTAAAGTGGCTGATTATACGTTTGTCAAGTCTCCCACTTCCTAAATCATTCATGCTATTTGCTGAATCTTATCTAGAAGGCTCTCTCCGACTAACAATTTTATTCCGTGGAAACCCCTCATTTCTTGTTACCACCTTTACTTTTAAGTTGTGTCGGTTGCCTCCGACTGACACTCCACCACGGGTATCAGTGTCTATCCATCTGTATAGAAGGCCTTCGCAAACAGAACTTGTCTGTCATATCTAGCTCAAGACCATGTATTCCTACATCTACCATGGCCATCGACAGTGACAATACTTGTAGATCTCGCACTAATCCCATTTATCATGCTCAGAGCAAACACTTTGAAAGACTAAGTACTTTATGTGTCTCAGCGTCTCCTTTTGTCGATGGTAGGTACAAATTGTTCGATCCAACAGTAACGGGCTAATATGTTTATCAACTCAATTTCCACACTCTTGGTAATTCCACCACCAATAGTTTCTTGCGGGATTATTTGTTGTGCTATGCCCGTGCTCTCATCAGGGAGTCACACTAAAAGGCTACTGTAATTAATCTGTCTGACTGCAAGGTTTCCACCCTAAGAAGAGCTGCCATCTAAGCCAAAAATAGAAAGGGACTAAGATACAGATATATGATAAAAAGGAAACCCCCTCAGAACAAGGTAACATAAGTATTAAAATGGAGAAAAGTTTATTCTATTTAATTACCATCTTGTTGAGTTTAAAATAAGATCATAAAGTCACATGTGCTTCAATACATCTGATGTTTGAAATGTAGAAAGTGTTGACCTGATTGATAAACACAACGTAGCCTAGAAGGAAGTACCCAATGAGAAATGGGAGAAGCAATGGAGCGACTACTGCATACACCATGCCGATCATCATAAAGAGAGCAACAAAAGGAACTACTCTGTAGTAAGGAATTGAATATAGATAAGGACTTTTCTTCTTCCCACGGCTCCATGTATGCGATTTCAAAGTATCCCACATAAGTAACCCAGGCTGAAGAATTTCCAGAGAAAATCCTGACAGCCCACTTGTCAGGATATATGTCATAAAAAAGTCTGCCTGAACAAAGCAAAAAAAAACGATAAGCCATATTGAAACTCAAGTTTGGAATTGACAAAGTAAAAGAACTGTCATAGAATACTCATAAACTTTGATTAAACGTACAAGTAAAAAATGGAAAAGTTCCACGAAGCGAAGATGACATATGGTGTAAGTTTCAGGTGCTCTTCATTTCAAGACTCGGTTTTATTTTTCTCAAATATATATATATATATATATGGGAGCTGATCCGTTGAGAGCGTTAGCAAAATAGGAGAAGTTGCAAGCGCGATCTGACTGTCCATCCTGAAAGATGGACGGCCCAGATCGCGCATTTTTCAAATACTGTCAGTCGTCCGCGACATAGTGTCGCGGACGGACTTTTTTACCTTTTTGCCCCTCCGCCCCGTCCGCTACACTGTTTCCCGGACAGCATTTAAGTCCTGACACGCGACAGCAAAAAGGCATATGCTATACAGTGTAGCGGACTTCTCTTTTTTTTACGTTTTTTTAAAGTACGTCCGCTACATTATGTAGCGGATAATTTGTTTGACAAAAATACACTCGAGCTCCATCCGCTACATTATGTAGCGGACCGGACAGAGGCAGTACTTTTTTCTGACTCTTTCTCTCTCCTTGGTCTGATTAATATTCTGACATGTTTGAGACAGTGCCCGTCCGTTACATTATGTAGCGGACGATGGAGCCGTGAAATGTGAAATGGCAGTATGGCAGTCTCTGCCAAAAGGGGATGTTCTTTCTGGTTCATCTTTCTTATTCACAGCTTCCAAGCAAACAAGATGTTCTTTATTCTCCCTCAACTAAGCAACCATTTAACAAAGTTCATGGATCAAAACCAAAGCAAATTGAAATTAAAGATACGATTCAAATGTTAATTTGGTTTTATATACTGAACAAGAAGAAGGTAATTGTGCAGTACAATACCCAACACCACCATCTACATCGACGTCGTCGCCACCAACCACCACCGGCCAAACTCAAGCTACCCCAGAACCCATTGGTGATCATCGACGGCGTTACCACCCAACGACGCCCCAAAGAAGCTACCACTGATGCCATAAAGCAGTCACCATCCAGTGTGTATGAACAATCATCCGCCGACAACAATATTAACAACAACAAAATCTGCAGCTACCAAGGGGCTACGCTACCACCGCCTCCTTTTTTGGTCACGCCGGCCGCAACAACACCTACGCGGCCAGATCTGGACGGTTCACCATTCGATCATTTCCCTCCGATCAACCACAAAGGCCTTCACCTCTGTAAGGTTGACTTTGCTATTCCACAGGTTCCCACCCATAGGCGATGAACAAGCCACAGAAGGCGACATTGGTAGCGTCGAAGTTGTGGGCATCAACAGTGATGAAGAACCAAGAACCAGTGAGCTCAAAGCCGCAAACCTTTCCCCATTATCGAACTCATCGCCCTCATGCAAAAGGCCATTTTGGTCGTCCGGGTGACGGAGCTCGCCGCCGGCGTGCTCATCGATTGCACCGTAAATCATGCCGTCACCGCTCTTCTTGTTGTGCTTCCTCGCGTACATAGCTGCCGCCGTCGAGATCGAGAGAGAGAGAGAGAGAGAGTGAAATGAAAGTGAAATGAAGTCTCTCCTCTTTAGGAGAGAGAGAGAGAGACAGAGAAAAGGAGAGAGTCAGAAAATTGATGGAGAGAGAGAGAGTGTCAGAACATTAAAGAAAAAAGGACAGAGAAAGAAAAAAAAAGTCTGGAAAGTGGTGCCTCAATCGTCCGCTACATAATGTAGCGGACGGGCACTGTCTCAAACAGGAAAAAGTACTGCCTCTGTCCGCTACATAATGTAGCGGATGGAGCTCGAGTGTATTTTTGTCAAACAAATTATCCGCTATATAATGTAGCGGACGTACTTTAAAAAAACGTAAAAAAAAGAAACGTCCGCTACACTGTATAGCGGATTCTTTTTTGCTGTCGCGTGTCAGGACTTAAATGCTGTCCAGGAAACAGTGTAGCGGACTGGGCGGAGGGGCAAAAAGGTAAAAAAGTCCGTCCGCGACACTATGTCGCGGACGACTGACAGTATTCGAAAAAGGTGCGATCTGGGCCGTCCATCTTTCAGGATGGACGGTCAGATCGCGCTTGCAACTTCTCCTATTTTGCTAACGCTCTCAACGGATCAGCTCCCTATATATATATATATATATATATATATATATATATACACATCAAAAAAAATTCAATCCTAGCAGGATGCCGAGGTTTAAACCTGATGTAAAGAAAAATGCTACTCCATCAAGTCATCTTATGCATCCACCTCTTGACTTTCTCTTCGTTATGTGACAATATCAAATTATAAGACATGGAATGTAAAAAGGAAAGCACACAGGCACAAGTACAGTTAACAAAGCACAAAGGTGAATTAGATTTACTTGAGCAGTTACAGCACTTGCAAGACGAGCAGGAATATCCTTGGGGTGCATGAAGGACTTCCCAATTTGATCAAGCAAAGAGCCGGATAACAAGCTTAAGAAGAATACATTTCCTACTAAAAAATAGAAGACCATGTTGCAAGCCCTTATATCTTTTTGACTCCTTGAAATGTAACCTGCTAATTTAGCCATTGCGATCATGGCAAAGGGAACAATGTATACGAACCCACTGAGAATAACGCTTGGAAGATAACCTGTGACAACAGACCTTAATCCTGGTCTGTCAAAATGTTAATATATCAGATCCAAAAATGGTAGTCAGCGATCATAGAAATCTTGCAACCAACTCTTTAATCGCTCAAACAAGTAACAGTCTGCAAAATCAGAACATAGGCACTAAAAGGACTCATGGAAGTGATGAAGCTCCAAACTGAAGCATAAGCGACTCGTACATGACTGAAAGATAGATCTGCTGCAATGCAAGAACTTGAACCGAAAAGCATGATAAGGTGAATTTTCTGAGGCTCAAAAGTATCAATAAAACCGAAGAAAATCTATCCCCATGGTGTTCTCACTTAGTTGGTGTTGCATAGCCCCTATATAGAAATCCAATTAGTGCTGCATTTTTCAAATGTAGGTCCCACTGTGTGATGACTGATGATTATGCCCCTTCTTCACTTACATGATTAGGAAAGACAGAAGTAAGAAACCCTAGACATCCATTGTCAAAATTATTAAGTGATGGAGAAAAGAGAAGTGAGAAATCTATTACTAATTGATGAGAACACACATTTTTCTTACTGAAGAAGACAAATATGTCAAGAAACAGATTGATAAAATGTTAAACTTTTCTTTACGCCAATCTTACTACCGTACATGAACTAAAGTTTGGGTCCTCCTTTGCAAATCCAAAAGTACTCGAAGAGAACGACAGAAATCGGGGAAGCATGTTAAGTCTCTTATTTAGCATATCAGACTCAAATTTGGCCCCATTCTTTTTCAATCAACCTTTTAGTATAGCACTAGAATTAATTCTAGTAAAAAAATCTAATAAATGAAAATCATAGAATCGAGTTATTTATGGTACACAATCCAATGAAGGGACCAGTAGGGGAAGTCTATTCATACTTGGTTTTCTAAACTCATGCTTGCGACTAGAACTGAGCTTTAAATCCATGGTTTACCGATATCAAATGATGTTGAATACAAAGAGGAAAAGAAGACAGATCAAAATATACTTTAGTGAGGAAGGAGGAAAATTGATAACCCGAACCCCACATAAGACTGGAAAAAGGACCCGTGTTTACTCTCTCTACTGTAGAATTGCGTTCATGGGAGAGAATTTATTCATAGCAAGATAGAAAACTCTAAAATGATGCAAACAGAGATCATTGAACACTTCTGAGAACTTAATGAAAGAAAGTATCTTGTTACTTCTGGGGACAAATTTTAGTAAGCAAGTATGGATTCAGCAATAGAACATTTCTTAAAGATTCCACAATTTGTTACAATTATTTCAACTAAAACGAGCAGGACAACTTACATGAACTGCACAGCCATAGCCGGAGGAAACCATTTCCTTAACATTTCAAACTTTGCTATACCTTGAACTGCTGCGACTGGAATTGCAAAGAAAATTGTAAGAAGTGATGCAGCGATAAAGACTCCGATTTTATATAGTGGCAGACGTCTATAAGGAATTCCCAGATTCCTCCATAGTACATCCCTAGGTTCTGGAGCCTTCTCAGTGATCCATATTAATGGATTTGAATGCTGCTGAGATTGGGCAGCTAGGGAAGCACCCCATCGAGACGTAAAAGTAACAAAACCAACGGGCAACTCCTGTCAAAAATAGAAACGCAGGAAATCCAAGATAAATTGTTAGACACCAATATAGAAAGATTAGTAGGGTATGTACTAGAAATAGTGTCTATAGTCTTCTAATTAAATTCTGATAGGTGGTGTCCAGAAATCTCCAAGGCAATATAAATTGAATCTACGTAGCCAGTACTTGTCTCCACATTAGAAAAGGAAAACTCAGCTTCCAAAAAACCATAATCTTCTGATATACCTGATAGTGAGCAGGTTTAGATCTTGCAAACAATTACAACCAAGAGAGGTCAATCAAATCAAGACTCCAAATGGCAGCAAGTTCAAGGCTTCATGCATGAAGCTCCCAATGTTTTGTCTCCACATTAAAAATGAAAAATTCAGCTTCCAAAAAGCCACTATCTTCTGATATACCCGATAGTGTCATAAGAGCAGGTTTAGATCTTGCAAAAGAATTACAACCAAGGGAGGTCAATCCAATCAAGAAGCTCTCTCTAAATGGCAGCAAGCTCAAGCCTTACCACTTTGAACTAGTCTCAAGGAATGGTACCATTTTTAAACGGCTAGCTCTGCGAATATTGGAACAGTCAGATGAAGACGTTGTTCATCTAATAAGACCTATGGGATTTGGTTCAGGAAGGCTGTGAAGAACCATCTTCACCACAGGGCTCTACACAATAGAAAGTCCAAGAATTTTTTGAGTCAAATTAGAAGTTGCGTGGGAGATCTTACCAAAAGAATTTCAAGGAAACGAGAAATATGAAGAGTTTAGATACTTAACAATGACTGAGAATGAGCACGTCAACAATTTCTTTTCAAGAGCTGCAGATATTGTTAATCAAATAAAAAATTGTGGAGATCAGATTCAAAAAAAGAAAGTAGTAGAAAGAATTCTAAGAAGCTTGCGTCAAAAATTTGAACACGTTATTGCTGCAATAGAAGAATGAAAAGACTTGTCAAGCTTGATTATGTATACTGATGGGTTCCCTTCAAGCACATGAAAAGAGAATGAGCAGGTTCTTGGAGCAACCATTCCGTTCAAAGCTGAATATTGAGAAGAAAGAAATCGAGAAATCATGGAGACCAAGGGACCATAACCATAACTCCCAGGCATAGAAAGAGAAATCATATTTCCATGATGGTCGAGGAGATGAAAAAGGCAGAAAGGGAAAAACAAAGGTAACTTCAGAACTGCTTTTCTATGTCACATTTGCAAAAAGGATAATCACGAGCGAAAAGATAACTGGTCTAGAAAGTGCTCAAGATGTAAATATCCAAATCATTGGCAATTTAAACAAAAGCACAAAGCTAATTTTTCTGAATAGGAAACCTCAGACCAGGTATTTTACCCTTACTTGAATGCACAAAACAATCAGTGTGTGTGGCATCTGGATGGTGGTTATAGCAATCATATGACAGGAGAAAAGAAGAATTTTGCAAGCCTGGATGCAGCTCTCAAAATAAAGGTAAAGCTTGCAGATAGCAAGTACATCAATGTGGAAGGAGAAGGCATTGTTAACGTGGAGACAAAGGGAGGTAACTCCATGCTCATTCATGATGTTTTAAATGCTCCTGATTTATCTCAAAATCTGTTGACGTAGGTCAACCGATGAAAAAAGTTTATAAGCTGATAAAACGAAGGATCAAGTAATCTTTAAAGTAAAAGTGGCTCCAATAATGTTTTCCGTCTCCTTACGCCATCAAAAGGCAGTTTTGGTTTAAAATCTGAAGTTATGGGTGAGTGTACCTTGTGGCACTTGAGATTTGGGCATTTAAGTTCCAAAAGTCTAGAAATCCCGAGGCAAAAAGGGATGGTGATAGGTCTACCATCTGTTTAAATGCATAAAAAACATGCGTTAAGGGTGTATCCATGACAAAAATGCATAGACTACTTTTTTTGAAAACGTCATCGAGAGCAAAAGCTCGATTAAAACTAGTACATGCAGATATTTGTGGTCCTTTCAAGGACTCCATCACTTGAGAACAAGAGATATCAACTACTTTTTGTTGAAAATCATACAAGTATGATGTGGGAATTCATTTTGCAGCAAAAAAATGAAGCATTCGCATGCTTCAAACAGTTTAAAACATTTGCAGAAAGGCAAAGTGGTCGACACTTGAAGACTTTAAGGGCAGATCGTGGTAAAGAGTTTAATTCAAATCAACTCAAGGAATTTTGCAGTGCAAAGGGCATAAGAAGGAAGCTGACTGTACATCCAACTGTACGCCGCAGCAGAACGGTGTCGCGGAGAGGAAAAAAACATAATTATCATTGAAATGGCTCGTAGCCTGTTGAAATGTAACAGTTCACCAAATAGATTTTGGGCAGAAGCAGTTGTGTCTGCAGTTTATATTTTAACCAGATTTCCAACAAAAGCAGTTCATAATAAGACACCATATGAGGCTTGGTTCCTAGAAAGCCACAAGTTGATCATACGAGGATCTTTGGGTGCATTAATTACTCTCCCGTACCATTACAAAATAGAAAAAAGTTTGATGAGAAAGGAGAGAAGTGTATCTTTGTCTGGTACAGTGACGATATAATCCCAACAAAGAGGAGCTTATCATTTTAAGGAATATCGTGTTAGATGAAACAGAAACTTAAGAATGGAATTCAGGTGATGTTCCTTCAAAGGGATAACTTGAAGAGGCTGAACATGAAGAAAATGGAGAATTCAATTTATTTTCTCCATCCATTCTAGATAGCTGAATTCGTGGTGCTAGAGATGGAAAAGTTGCAAGACTCGCAACTTATCTCAGAGATGAGAGAACGTGACTTCCTTGGAGGAGAATTCTGCAAGACTCATAACTTATCGCAGAGATGAGAGAACATAACTTCCTTGGAGGAGAATTCATGGTGATCTACATCAAGTACTAAGGTCTCCCGTCAGTCATCTATTGCGATAACATGTCAGCCATAGCAATGGCAAAAACTCCTGCCTCTCACAAGCGTAAAAAGCATACTAAGCTCTGCTACCACTTCATCAGAGAGCTGCTTCACAAATCAGAGATTGAGCTGCAACACTGCGAGATGGGGGAGCAACTAGCAGAGCTTTCAGACAGGCAACCACAACAGAAGAGTTCCTTTATTTCTGGCAACAACTTGGAGTTCAATCTTCCGAGATTGAGGGGGAGTGTTAGAAATCAACTCTGAAGATTAGTAGGGTATGTAAATGAAAGAGTGTCTAGAGTCTTCTAAATACTGGTAGGTGGTGTCTAGAAATCTCAAAGGCAGTAAAAATTGAATCAATGTACCCCGCATGCTTGAAACCCCCAAAGTACTCGTTTCCACATCAGAAATTAATAACTCAGCTTGCTAAAAACCAAAATCTTCTGATATAACCAAACTATTACCTAAATACATTAGTCTGCTTTTCTGCACGCGATACTGGATATACATCTCATGTCATTATAGTTTCCAACACTATGATGTTTACAAAAGCTGTTTTATGTTGTACTTTTCGAGTTGAAAAAATGAAAAAAGGTAAATTAGGTTCCATTCGGTACTTCAAAATAAGGAAATCCCTTTTAGAAACCACAATTATCCAACCAATCCAAAACCATCTTGCATGTAAAGTACTTATTCTTGATTGAGGAGATCAACTTCGATTACAAACAGATATATATCTTCTGTAAAGAAAGAGCAGAAGCAAAGCTCTGCTGCTGCTTTGCCGAGTCTTGTGCCATCGACCAAGTAGTTTACCTCATGATAAAATAAAAACACTTGATCACCCTGGAAATAACAAAGGTAATAGAGCTGTAGACAGATGTGGAGGCAAGAGCTCAGTGTAAAGGTGAGAACTCTTGCTATCAATGCGAGGACATGGATTCAAGTCTAAGAACAGCTAGTCCACATGTATAAAGATGAGGGCAGTCAAAGACCAAACTATCCTTACCACACCCCAACTGAATGAGAGGAAGACTTAGTTGCATCTTATGGAATACATCCCAAGTAGGACTAAAAGATGTGTTACCAAGTGTTTCACTTGGAGTGTATCATCACTAGGCCATGAACAAACAATTGGAGTCCTTAAAACTCCAAAGCATGTACATCAGTTCGAAAGAGGGAAAAACCTAAGACAAAACCATAAAAATTTGATCCGGACAAATGATGACAAGTTGAAGTACAGAAAGTAGCTATATGACAACTATAATTTCAGCAAAGATCAATATTTCATCGACTTATTACAATATGTGTACCAGCAAAAAGGGTCAACAACAAGTATATTACCTTTTGTTCCAGAAATTTTTTGCACCGAAAATGTCGTATCTTAAGACAGGTTTCTTGTAGCACTTCCTCAAGCCGTTCTATTTTCGCATCATCCCGTAATGCATCTGTCAGAAATGTTCCTCTACTAGGCTTCTTAGTGAAAGGACGCTTTCTCAGGTCCTCAACTCTTTTTGAGATGGATTTTGCCCTGTTCTAAATTTAGTGTTGGCAATAAGTGGTGTTTTCTTAAAGAAAGATATAAAAGAACTGGATGGGGAGTTATAAGAAAACAGACTAATGCAAGATCGTTATCCAACTTCAGATAAGAAAAATATATTTCCATGCTACATGATATTGCACCAATAAGAAGTAATAAATGAAAACTATCGATGATGTACGCGAGGAGAATTTACATCTCTTGTTCTGCGTAAGCAAGTGACTAAAATTGGACACGTAATAATAAATAACTACATTTGCTGGCAAACATACTCTTTTTAGAAGCAATATTCTAAAAAGGGTCCTTGTTAATCTTTTCAGAGATGCAAATAAAAGGAAAAGATATTGAGACCACGATTATAGACAAAAGATACTAGATCAAAGATCAGTCATTCCCTGCTTTTAGTTGAAGGTACAGACAGAAATTAAAGGCAGATATCGATCAGAAGGCGACTCCATGATTTGGCCCGAATCTATGCATCGAAACTAGTGATCTATGCAGAGCAAACCAAAGGTCAAAAAGCACTGCTAAGTCCCTGAGATCTTCCTAGCTAATACCATCAAGTAAGGAACCTAAAGAAAACAATGTTCCTTACTGGACAAAAAATGTTTCTATATTCATAGACAAGACCATTTGCGTAAAAGTAAACGTTCTTCAGATTGTATTACATGCAACAGAGGTATCTTCATGCTTAGCAGATTATCCAGTAGTTTAAGGTTATTTTTGTCATTCAAAGCGTCCACACTAAAATGACAGCGCTCATAGATATTATACACAACTGTTGCGTATTTTCTTACCAACAAATCCTTGAGATCCTTTCCATCATATAGAATTTGACTAGATCGATAAGCATATGGGTGATGTTTTGAAAAGAAGTGATCAACACAGCAACTGTAGGCCTTGTGATCATCACACAAGGGAATTTGTCGGACTAGAATAGTGAACTGCTCAGGTCGATCCCTCATGTTGTGTAGTTGCTCAATCCTCTTTGTTAAGATGTCATTATATTCCTGAAGATGACGCGTGATACAAAGTTACCTGCTATAGGAACTTAGGCAGATATCGATTTCCACAAAAAAAAAAAAGCAAACTTAAAAACCATAACAATGTGCAAAGATAAAAAGCTGAACGGCTAGACTTTATTGCTGGACTTATGCAGTGTGGAAATAACTGTGTATACTCTTCTACCTTGATTCTAAGAACGCATTAGAAACTGTGGCTGAATCACCACAGTGTTCCGCTTCAACCTGTATGACACCCACAGTGACATATGAAATGCAGTATGCAAAAACATCAGGCATACCAGACTATGTTAATTCCATATTTACCTCAGAATAGTGTTAATGATCTGTCACAAATGACTTTCAGGGTTGGCTCAGGCTTCAGAAGCAAACTTTCTAGAGCTTCCTCGAGTACAACTCTAACTAGTGATTACTTAAGTACTTGTCATTCGTGACTTTCCTTGTATAAAAGTTTCCACTACTGAATATCGAAAGGAAAAACTAAATCGAAGGCCGGAAAATTACAAAAGATTAGTTATTTGTTAGCTTCGATATCTATCAAAACCAACACAACACTTCTCCAAGTTGGTTCTTCGCATTCATAGTTATTTAGGATTTCCGAATCGGCATAGCATCTTATTGGAAACGGCAGTCGAAGATAGTAATTACAATGATTTAGGAGTCATAAGAGGAAAGAAACAAAAGGTAAAGGTCATCTGTTGAGAGCACAAGAAATGACTTTTCAATCAACTTAACTGCTGCCCTGGCAAACCTATTACTCGGGCATCACCAATGTGGACAACATTTCTTTCCTAAAATGGTAATAACATATTACAAAAGCCTCCAGAAGAGAGCGAGAGCCAAGTTAATTGGACATGGACAAAGAATTCAGTAAAAGCTCCGCCACCCACCCACCACCATACACCAGAAAATGAACCAAAAGTATCAAGAAAATCATAATGCAATGCGAAGAGATACTCCTAGAGCAAGAGGCCCAAGAAACTAAAGTCCTTATGTACACATTTAAAGTAGAAGGTGGCCTTTATATACGCGGCTTTTTTTTTCAGCCATAAAGACAACCAAAGGCAAAGAGATGCCATTCCCGACTTCTGCTTCATGATTTCTTAGCTCTTGAGACGAGCAGAACTAAAGATTCAATGCCGATCTCAGTATATTTGGCACCAGACAAAAAGAATTGACAACATCTAATCCCACTAGTCTCGAGCGAGAGAGGAATATAGAAGCAGGTTAACAGTCTCTTCCAAAAGAAGTATATGCAGTGGCTGTTGACACTAGTCTATTAACAGCCAACAAATTTAATGGGATTGCACCATAACTTCCTATATCTTTGTAGAAAGAAATGCTGCAAAAGAACCAACGAACGAATTGTCTGTTCTCCTTACCACAAGCATTATTATATGATAAGGATGTAACTTCTTCTGCATGCTCTATATTTTTACTTCCAAGCATCTTGCGCGATTAAAGTCAGAAAGCATGTCTCCAGGAAACTAGTGATATCATCATGTGGTGAATAGACCTGTCCTAATGACGCTTGAAGGTGACGCCAAACTATGATGGAAAAGAAGTGTGCAAGAGATACCTTGTGCAGTAGGTAGAGCCCGTAACAAGATATGAAGCACAAGCATGAAAAGTGCACCCAAAGCCTGTAGGTTAGAAATAAACATGTGAGTACCAAATGAAAAGTTGTTCAGTAAAATCACTCTGCTTATTAGATGACTCCAGGCAAGTGAAAGCAACACAGAACCAATAAAAAAACTCTTGCAAACGTAATTACTAATACAGCTATAAAAATAAAAAAGTTTCATCAATGTTGCTGTTTAGAAAATGAGGAACTGTCCTACTTATTCTACAATAACAAAGGAATACGCTGTATCAATCTAAGTTCCAAGACACAAAATTGTCAAGATATAAATCCCAGATTGGGAGAGAAATAATTAGCACTTCAACATATAATCCTTGTGGGCCTCTCCGCCATTGCCAATTGGTTTTAGGTTGGATGCTTGGACATGGTACGAGAGGGGGTCAATCCAGGCCTAACAAACAATTCATGTTAGAAATCCATCGTCACCCTATTCAATTCATCCACATGATTGGTCCACCCAAAAGAAGACTGACCACACATAAGGGGAGTCTTAAGATGTAAATCCCGCTTTGCGATATAATAATTACTAGGTCAACTGATAAGCCTTGTGGGCCTCTCGACTCACTACAATTGGTTTTGAGTTGAATGCTTGCAGAAAAATAAGTCTCGCCAAGTAGGTATTTATGGGACCCTTGGCAGGGTCTTAATGAGCTGAAACTCCATTTCTCTTTTCTCTTGAGGTGTCACATCTCTCCCACTCTTTAGGCTTTAGTGTCCTTACTAAGAACCGCAGCATATCTTCCATCAGATATATTTTAAGCACTCCCTCACTCCAGTCAATGTCCCCGCCCTTCTTCACTATCCAAGCTCCTCCACCCCCCACCCCTCCGCCCTGTGCCCCCCTCCTCCCTCTTTTACCAGATCATAACAACAAGCAATCAAAAGGGGCAGCTAAGTAGGTGCTCTTGAGATCTTGGCAGGGATTTACAATGCCACCTTCCTCCTTCCATTTCCAATGCGAGATCTTAGGGCTTCCCAATGGCCGAAAATGGCCAGTCTTTCACTTGCATAATAGGCTGCGTTGCCAGCGTATGAGCACATGTTTCTCTCTGCATGTCTAGTATTGCCTAGCAGTATAAAACATATATCAATAGCAAGTAATGAATGTGATCTCCCCAGAGTGCTGCCAATTATCTTTATAATCAATGAGGTTCACGGCATTGACGAAGTCGCTTCCAATCTTAAGGTTTGGAACCCTACTCTTATGGAGCATCTAACTACCTATCTTGAGATCCACCATCTGTGGTAAGGTTGGAGGCAGCTCTTTGCAGTTAGCACTTCCACTGAACTTTATCAATCCAACAGAGGTTCCACTCAGAAACTTCTTAGGATGGCAGATTGTGGAAACAGCAGGGGGGAGAGAATAGGAATTCCCTCCTAAAATTCACAAAATTATATTTCTTCTCCGTTTCTATTTGTATGATTCAGTCAACTAATTAATACCTGTGTTGCACTCTATCCAATCCAAACATGTAAGTGTAGTGGCCCAACCCAGGGAGAGTGAGGGATTCAATTCTTCGTACTTTACTCCCTTCTCCTTGTGTCAAATTACCACACATAGTCAGCACCAGACTCTACTCCAACAAGCGTTGCGATCTTTTTATCCTTGTTACATTTTTCTTCTACTTCAAAGCACCTAAAACCCTGCAATTAACCTTGTATTTCACAAAGCCCCAATTCCCATAGAACTTCCTTAACCAAAATCCACCCCAAAATATGTTGCTATGAGAGTGAACATCCCAAATATGCTAGGATGGGAAATCGAAGCCAAGTGCAAAAAAGCACAGACAAGACAAATAACATGCATTAAACTTCATCAAAAATCTTGACTGTGAATTTGAAAATACCTGTTAGAGCCACTACTGATATTGGATATTGTAAAAGAATCCATAGCTTGAGTGCCATATCCATAATAGGCAGAATAATTAAGTGGGAGAAGTACCAATAACCCGACAAGGGAGCAAACCACGAAGAAGTTGAGCCTGTGAGATTAGTTCACATTGTCAATGGAAGCTTCATTAAATCATTATTAGAACAAAACAACACTTCGCAGTACTATATCTGGCAAAGAAAAATGCATAAGCTTCAAGATTCAAGGTGAGTTATGCTTGGGAAATTAGATGAATAATCATTCAGTTATTATATCATCTCAAAATACTTCTGCCTTCTTCAAAATTCATTAAAAAACATTGGCTACTAAGGGTATAATGGTAATAGTTTCCTACTTACAACTTCTTATCACGTTATGCCTTATCTAAAAGAAGACGGGGGGGAGAGAGGGGGGGGGGGGAGAAGAGAGAGAACACAAGAATAAGAAGAAAAAACCCACCAGTTCAGAGAAAGAACTCAAATTATGTTAGGGTCTTTGAATTCATACCATTCAAAAATGTAGCATAATCTGACACCTGAGGTAATAGTGAAATTTCATCACTCAATCATTTGTTACATCTTTCAGGCATGCGACTAGAATGAGTTATTAAGTTGTGTACTTTATGCATATGAACTCGATGAACTTTATGCGTTTATGAGCAAAACCACAACCAAATATTCACATTATAATGAAATGATTGCATCATTACACTATCAGGTACAGAAACACTATAATTCTTCTCGTCTGCAGCCACAACACGCGGGCTCACATCAAGCGAAATTGAACTATTGATGATTAAACGTAGTCACAAACACACGCATATGAAAGTACAGAGCCACTTCCGTTCTTTTCATTGCAGACCAATTGTTATATGCCTAGGTTCAACCGCATTGATGCATGGAGGATGAAGCAAAGGAAAAAGTACAATAGTTTCAATGTACTAACATATAGCCTACTTGTAACTCATGACATATTGTGCACACATTTGCTTAGATTAATGCATGAGAGGGAGATCTCTAAGCATGTCAGGGCTGTTTTCTGAAGGTGGAATAACTTAGCCAAAGATTCTAGTAAGGAAATCATTGAGCACAAAGCCCTTTTGGGTTTACTGCCAAACATCATTTGAACTGAAGAGCCGTACCATAACTGACACCATTCATGAATTACTGCCTACTTAAAATTTAAAAATGTAACCTGTTCATGTTCAGTTATTTACCACTGCCCTCTGCAGTAACTTGAATTCAGCAATCCAACCAAGCACAGCACAACCCCCACCAACCGGTGAGACAAAATATGAAAAGTAAGTCTAGTAATTCTGACCCGAATTTAAAGACTTTGATGAGGATGAGCGCGTCGAGACCACAAGTTTGTATGATCTCGTCCTCGGTTACGCGAAGGGCGCGGCGAATCCAGTCTATAGACGGGAGTAAGCGGTGGAGAGTGGAGCGGGGGAAGATGATATCGTGCGCCTGCCCAAGAGAGAGACGTCGAGCGAAGTAAATGGGGGCATTTGAAGGCTGTTTCTTGAGGATGGAGAAGACTGAGAGAGTGACCAGAGCCAGGCCGATGTTAATGGCAGCCGAGGCGAAGAGGCTCTCTGCGTTCATCTCTCTTTAGAAAGCTAGCAAGGAAGATCGACTGCGTACTGGTGCGATCCTCGTACAACAATGGTGCTTTATGCGTGTGGATGCAGTTCAGTGGGTGCCATGAGACCGTGAGAGGGAGGGGGAGAAGGAAGTTGCCACCTTTGACGGTACGTGGCGGGATTTGAGGGTGGCAACTAGCAAGTGCAACTGCTTCCTTGGTTTGTCCATTTGCCATACGCATGCGAGGGGGGGGGGGGGGGTGGGGTTGGCTTAGAGCCCATTTGGGATTATTAAAAGAAGCATATTCAGCTTAAATCTTAATTAATTTTTGAAATTTGATTTAATTAGAATTAGTTTACTGTTTGGCAAAAGTAATTATAAACTATATTAAATTTATAAAAAGTGTTTGGATAAAAGGTATTTAAATCAGTTTCACTATGATAAAATGATCATAGAAGACACTCAATAAACAATTTTCTAATATCCAAACAACGTTAACATAACTTTTATTCGTAAGTAAATATATTACTCAAATAAATTATTAAAATAACAATTTTCACGCACCTACAGAAGTTGTTACTTTTTATTTTAAATTAAAAACACAAACAATCTCATGTTATTGCTTATAGTACGATAGCATTCCCAAATTAAAAATAAAGTTTATCTTAAGCAAAAAAAAAGATTATTTAGCTGTAGGAGAAGAGTTTAGCAATAAGAGAAAAGATAAACTTCAGAAACTATCTAAGATAATAATTAAGGGGTATGAGATGTCTTATTGTGAAAAAATATGGGGATAGAATGGTAAATTAGAAGGTCAACCCTGATTATGAAAAAAGTGATTATTTCATAATCCTCACTTTTGAGGATTATGGATTAAATCAATTTTTAACTTCTGGAGATGGAGTAAATTTCTTAATCTCTTTTGCCAAACACCCATATACCTGATTTAATCTAAATTAAATCAGGTTTGACCATTCCATAATCAATCCCAAACACCCTCTAAAACTCAACGCATTCTCATTTGGAAAAAATTTGACTGTTACCCGGTTGAAGGAATCTTTCTCCTACTTTCCATGTAACGATAATTAATGATTGTTAAATATTTTTAGTGACTTTTATTTAGTGACGCTAAAATAGTGCTGAGAAAAGTTGTCGGTAGAAGTTTTAACAGAAAAGTCACTAGAAACATTTAGCAACTATTAATTGTCACTATATATGGGGTTGAAGGAAGATTCCTACAACCAAGGTAGCAGTCAAAGTTTGTTCTTCTCATTTCTACTGAAATCATTGATCAAAGTAAATCGTACAATCAGTATAAATTTAAGTAATTAAAGTACTAGCTAAAATCTCGTGCTATGCACGGGCCATCTAACATAAATTTATCTCTACATTATACAATGTCGAATCACGAAAATTGTGTAGCATACAAGTAGTTATTATATTACATGTTAACTATAGAAGTAGTTTTGGTACAACATGTAAACTGAATGGTGCATGGCGCTGATGTTTAGTAAGTAATTACCATTCCATATTAACTATCTATTTTCGTAGCGAAACATATTGCAACGACACTTTTGCATCCCAAATAATGTCTTAAATGGTCATGTTATCTTTTCCTTCTGTATTTAAACATCGTAAGTCAACTGCTTTAGCCTCTAAAAACTATACACCACCCATGCCGCTTTTTACTTCATGGCCTTATTTTTTTCTTGCTCTCTACTCCATAAGATTCATTTTTCAATCCAGTCCTATATGATTAGGCATAGAAAAAGTACCTAGCCTAGACCATGCACACGACTTAACGTTATACTATAATTATGCGGTCGGTTCTACTCGGATATATTTGTGATTTATATATGATTGACGGTTCATTAGTAATAAACAACTTCTATTTCTAATTATAGTTGTGATTTAATTAGCGGAAAAAAGGAGTCTATTTTGGTTATTTCAGGAAAAGAAAGAACACGAACGCAAGGGACAATTGCAGCAGTAATGGTCGTTCCGTAGTTTATCACATGATATCCCATTTCTTTCATGTTCCCTTTAGGACATGTTGGTCATTCCCAGTGTCAATCATCTATCTTGAGCTCTTTTCCTTACTTTGTTTCGCTTCTTTTATTTGAGGAAATTGATTTTCCATAAGATGATAGAAAACACGAGGACATGTATTGGTACTGTAGGCCTTTTTTTTTTCTCTTTCGCTTTTTAACCCTTTTTTCCTTTCTATTTAAGGAACATAAATAACAAAATCTCGCGGGCTTTTCAGACTTTTATTTTAGTATTACAACGAACGACTCTCAAATCTTGAACTTTCATTTTAATATTACCACGTATGACTCTAACATCGTAAGAGAAATTCACATTACTTGATTATTGTATATCTTCTTTTAAGAAACAATGATATCTAGTTTGCGTCGTGTATAAATAAAAAAATATTGACAATTTAGTATCTAGGACGCGTATGTAAGTAATCCATCTATATTGTGTGCAAAATTTGCTCTTGCTTTAAAACATGGACCTATGCATAATGTAATCGCAACGTGAAATTATAAAATGTTATAATATGGTAATTATATGTGAGTTTTGTGACCTTGAGATTCCAAATCGATATGAGCCAATTTTTTGTCAATCTGTTTACTCACATTTTGAAAGATTATTGGTCGCTAAAGCTAAAAGCTTTACCGCATTACAATATTTTAGCTACCATACTGTAAAAAAGTCAAGTGTGTAAATAGCATCACTACATATTTAATTTTTAAGTTGTTCTAGTCATTTACATTTCTTTTCAAAGATTCAACTTAGAAATGTTTTGGAATTAGTATAATTGAACTCAAGGGTTCATCCTATTAGCACCGAGATGCTGTGTTCGATACCTCCTTCTATCATTGATGTAATAAAGAACTGATAAAACAAATCTATGAGTCCTGCATTTCACAAATCTACGCGTTTCTTATCAAAGCAAGATCTTTTACGTTTGGGGTTGAAAAAGAGTACAAATTGTAAGGCAAAGAATTTTATTGGAATTGTTCTTTTGCCTTTACTAATCATTGACGATATATTTCTACACCATAAAAGAAAAACTAATTTGTTCTTTCAATTGAAACATCCAAAATGCAGTTCTACTTTAAACCCAAAAAAAAAAAAATGAAACTTGTACAATTTTTGACGCTGTACAACAATTAATATTTGGAAGGGAACAAGTTTCGGATGTAAAGGCAAAAGAGCAAAGGATGACCTCTGCCTTAAAGAATTGCAGTATTATCTTTCATATAATGTTACAAAAGAATGACCAATGCCTTAAAAAATGAACCCCCCTCTGCACAACCCCCAGCCCTAACCACTTTTCGCCCCTCAACACCCACCCACAACCAACACACATAATACAGACGCACAGCCAAACCACACACATACAACCATACACATAATACACTCACACAGCTGAGACACACACACACACACACATACACACATGCACTAATCCATACGCACATAGAGCCATACCTCCCTGCCTCACCCCCACAGCCATACCTCCCTCCCTACCATACACCATACATACAAACACACAAGGCTAGCGCCCACAGTTGATACACACACAGACACACATGCAATACACCCACTCAGACACACAGAAGCACAAGCACACACACGGTCGGCCCACTCACCCCCACACCTAACGTACATCCCTCAAAATCCAGTGACCAGAAGTCGGGCGTCCAGAGTCTAGCGTCCTCCAGAAGTCGACGAGTGGCAACAACCTCATTACACCCTTACCCACAACCCAACCCCTTACCACAAATACCCCCACATCGAATCAAAGTCCGTCACAGTTGGTACATCTTCTTCTCCCCCAACACCTTGGTCGATGCCATATCTGAGAACAAACGGGTTGAAGCATAGTGTCAAGTGTCAACATTAGTTCATGACCAACAATTTTTTAATCATAAGCCAAGTAAAGTAATGATATACCTAGATGATGAGGAATGAAATCATCCCAACCATTTTGGAAGGGAAAGAAATTATACGCACACCCAACAAATTTGTCAAACGATTCTGAATAATAAGATTGTTACCTTGAAGCCAAATTTCTTAATAAATGGTGTTGAAAAGTATAGAGCAGAAGCATTGTCCAAATATCTAGGTGATTAAGGCATGATTTGTAATTCTGAATTGAGAATTTAGTATTGTAATTGTTGAACTATACGTAAATGGAGAGGAAAAGGGAAGAGACCGTATATGGAGAGGAAAAGGGAATAGAATACAAAGATAAGGGACTGTAATTGTTGAGACGTGGGGTTGGGGAGGGGATGAATAGTGGGTAGAGGCAATTTTAGGGAGGGGAGATCCAATTGAAACTTGACACGTTATTATTATTACTTAGTAAAATTGAAAATTTCCAAAAAATAGCATTGGGAGTTTGTTACTCATTCGGCCTATCAATCGAATCCTATCCTGTTATATATAGTATAGATACAAACCTATACCCTTAGTCCATACAATGCTCAAGTGTACAAAAATAAAATTGTAGTATCACTTACTGAGCTCTTTAATCATAATTCTTTTGCTTATTTTGAAATTATTGCATGTTCATTTGCAACATATTCTACTCTGCATTCCTGCTGAATAATGTGAGTTTTGATTAGTAGAATTTCAAGATAAATGCTAGTAATGGAGTAAATCAACTGCTTTTTCTTATTATTATTATGTCTACACACACTTCTTGTTTATCATCATGAAACATTATCCATGCAAATGTTCTTCCTCCGCATTCAACTTTAGCACCAATGTTAAACGCATAGGGTATTCTTTTTCATAAGCTTTTGCCAACGTGTGGACTAAAAATGAATACATGTGGTCCTTGCACAACTCCACATATTATTGTACCATGTAATCTCCGTAATCCTAGGACGACTAAGGTACTTGATATAGTAGACAATAATGAAGTTAAAGACTGAAAAATTTGTAAGTATAAAATACAGGGTTAATTGCATAAAATACCCATGTAGTTTGGGGCAGTTGCAAAAAGACCCTGTTGTTACAAAAATTACAAAAAGACACAAAAGCTTGCAAAAGTGATGCACTCGTCAATCCCCATTACGGAATCAACAAATTTCCTAAACTACCCCTGTATATAAGTACATTGTTTTTGTTTGTCAAACCCTAACATTCAATCTAATTGCCTCATATTCTCACCATCTCTCTCCTCAACCTGTCACTTTCTATCAAAATCTGACACCAAATCGCCAGAGAGTGAAATAATCTACAACAAAGACGCAAATCAGGATCGAAATCGAACACATGGCTGATAAACCGAATCTAACTGGAAAAGGTGGAAATCGAAGACGAAATTACGTGCCCGAAGTGCGATTCCAGGTAATTTTTTTATTTTGACAATATAGGCATAAGCTTTTATGTTTAATTAGTGCTTTTATAGACCTAGAAATTTCAAACTCTTGGGTTTCTGTGACAATTTAGGGTTTTTGAATTCTAGGGTTTCTGCGTAGTCTAGGATTTTTGTATAATCTATTTTTCTGTCAATTCACATGCATGCAACTGATGTCCCCCTCTGTACTATATAGTGTTTCACTTTACTCTCTATTGTTAATTTGATTGTGGCCCCTATTTGTCCCGCACCATATTCAACCTTATTGTTTCTTAATCATTTCACGTGTTAAAAAGGTTGCTTTAGGTTAGACCGATATTTTATTGAATTATTCTTTTGTTTTTCAATTGGTAGAATGTCAGGAAAATTCACTATTGAAATTCATCATGGTGAGGGGAGAGGGGTGGTTTACAGATCCACCCAATAGATCTTCTTGGACTGGAGACAAAGTAGAATTTTTTTACTGTGACCCTGACTACTTGTCAGACTGGGAGCTTCTAGATATGTGCTTGAGTTTAGAGTTACCTACTACTAGCACTATGACATATAGGATAGGATACCTGGAAACACGTTGAACAACAGGGCTGATGTTAATAGTTGATGATAGGGGTTTACGTGATGCATTGTACCATTATCATGGCCATAATGTAGTCATATGGATCCCCTAACAGTTGTAGATAACAATCCTACCCACCTTGCAATAGGAGATTGGTTTCATCCAGTAGGTGAAGTTGATGTGGAAATGGGAGATGGTGATGTTGATGATGCTAGAATAGGACTTGATGAATTTGAGAAAGCTGTGTTTGGTGTGACTGCTGAGGGTGGTGAAGCTATTGAGGCTGGTCAAGGTACTGAGGGTAGTCAAAATATTAAGGGTGATGAACATAATGAGGGTGGTGAAACTGCTAAGGGTGGTATGACTACTGAGGGTGGTATGACTACATAGGGTGGTAAAGATATTAATGGTGGTGTGACTTCTGAGGGTGCTCAAAATACTGAGGATGGTGTTGAGGATGAAGGTAGAGAGCCTGATGACCCTATAATTCCTGAGTTGGGTGAAGATTTAGAAAGGCCAGGAGATGATGACATCTTTAACACTAACCCTAAACCTAAGCAGAAGAGTCATACCAATGAGCCACTGAGGAATTGTATTCTAAAGGTGAGGAAGAGGATGAACTGAGGAGTGTTCATGAGTCTGATGAGGATGAAGGTATAGAAAGGTGGCCAGAATTTTGTGCTGATGATGTGAACCATAAGGATGGGCCAACATTAAAGGTTGGCTTAATGTTTCCAAATAGGGAGGTGCTTAAAGCTATAGTTAAGGACTGGAGCATTAGACAGGGGTATGACTTTGACTACCAACACAATGATAAAGAATTACATGTGTTTGCAAGTATGAGAACTATGATTTTAGGGTTCATGTTTCTCTCATGCAAGGGACCACTACATGGCAAATCAAGACCTTTAGACCAGATCACAGTTGTGGGAGGGATTATAATAACAATTCGGTTAATGTTAGGTACATTGCACACATGTATAAGGAGAAATTGAAAGATGACCCTAACTGGAAGGTGGGGGCTATGAAAAAAAAAATTACAAAGACATGTTTGCTCATGCAAGCAAGTATAAGATATATAAAGAAAAAAGGTTAGGAAGAGAACCATTAGAGGGGGACAACAGGGCACAATTTACAAGGTTGTGGGACTATGGGGAAACACTGCAAAAACACAACCATGGCACATGTTTCAAAGTTGAGACACTTAGGCCAAGTCCAAAGCTGGCACCTGTTTCTAAGAGGGTATATGTTAGATTTGAGACATACAAAACTGGATTTTTAAAAGGATGCAGGCCCTTTATTGGACTAGATGGTTGTCATCTAAAGGGCCTAAATGGTGGGCAATTGTCGTTTGTTGTGGCTAGGAATGGGAATGACAACATGTTTCATGTTCCTATAGCTGTTGTTGAAGCAGAAACCAAGGACAATTGGTCTTGGTTTTTGACAGAACTAGTGGATAACCTTGGGGGTAGTGAGAACTTGGTATTTATTTTTGACAGGAAGAAAGGTTTGGTGGAGTCATTGAAGGATCTTTTACCTACCACAGAGCATAGATTTTGCATGAGACACATGTATGCAAACTTCAAAAGGAAATGGGTTAGTAAAGAGGTGAAAGACTATCTGTGGAATGCTGCTAGGGCAGGAACAGTTAATGATTTTAATTACTGGATTGGAAAAAATCATAAATTTAGACAAAAAATGGAAAATTATGAAGTACTTAGAACCAATACATCCCGATCAATGGTCTAGATCCCACTTCAGTACCCATGCCAAGTGTGATACCCTGGTTAATAACTTAAGTGAGTCATTTAATGCATACATTATTGAAGCAAGGGACTTGTTAATTATTAACATACTTGAGTGGATTATAAAAATGTTGATGAACATGATACAAATTAATAAGAAAGAGATGGAGAAATTAGAGAGTGCAATATGTCCTACTATGGTGATAAAGTTGGACAAGAATGTGGTAGAAGCTAGGAATTGTTTTGCAAGCTATTCTGGTCAGCTGGAGTTTGAGGTGAAGCATTTCAACAAAATCACGATTGTCAACTTGGCTGTAAGGACATGTATCTGTAGGATGTGGGATCTCTTTGGGATACCCTGTTGTGATGTTGTGGCTGCCATATTTGTGAACAGAGAGAGGCTTGAGACATATGTAGACAATTTCTATAGCAAGAATGTTTATTTGGATGTTTATAGCAGTACGATACATCATGTTCCAAGTGAGGATGCATGGGTGGTTACTGGTTTGGATGATTTGTCTCCACCTTTCTGTAGAAGACCAATTGGCAGGCCCAAAAAGCTGAGGAGAATAGGTGATGATGAGCCCAGAAATCCTTCTACAGTGGGCATGAGCAACAAGTATGTCACATGTGCAAGGTGCTTGGAAAGGGGTCACAACAAAGTTCATGCAAAGGACCAGTCCATCCACAATTCGGACTTGTAAGAGAACCTCATCAGGTATGGCCCAGTCCAAAAAATGTGACTTATTTTTGTAACTCAGTTTGGGCCAACTTGTTAACTTGTATGCCTGATTTTCTTAATTTGGACCATGTCTTCTATTGCTTACAGGCCAACACACGCAAAGGAAAAAAAACAGTGGATAGTACTGTAACTCCAGCCAAAAGGAAAAGGATAATTTTTTTTTTATTTGGTACAACAACAATATTTGCATTTTTCATTTCTGGAAAACAAAGTATATACTGTCGTGGGAATATGCTTATGGGATGGGAAATTTGCATAAAAATCCTTATGGTTTGGGTTTGTTGCAAAAAGACACCTGAAGTTACAAAATGTTGCAAAAAGACACCTGAAGTTACAAAATGTTACAAAGAGACCCTGTTATGAAATTTCAGCTTCTTCTTAATTTGGATCATGTCTCCATATTTTTTTTAATGCAATGTACTAACTTCTAATCTTAATTTTTTAGGGAAGAAGACTCCCTAATCCATCAACAGCACATTCAACTCCTTCACAACCAACTCATTCACAATGAACTCCTCTACAGGCAACTCCTCCATCAAGGCCACAGACTATCTCACAACCAACTCCTACATCAAGGCCACATCATTCCTCCTCCAAGGCCAGATGTTTCACAGCCTATTCCTTTATTTGGGCCACAACCAACTTATCCACCAATGTCTATTGTTTCACAGTCAACTCCTCCAAGTAGTTCACAAGCACAGGTAAAATTTTAAATTTGTGTGTTTGTGTTGTTTGCAACACCAATGTTGAGAAAAATTGTATTGTTTGACAGCCTACTCCTCCACCAATGCCTACTATTTCATAGCCAACTCCTCCACCTAGTCATAGTGTTTCACAGCCAAGACATCTTACAAGACCACATACAAGTGGTTCACAGGCACAGGTAAAGTATCCAAAAATTGTGTGTTTCCATTGTTTGCAAAATGGGTTCTGAGAAAATTGTTTTCATTCTGTCATGTTACCATAGCGAAGGGATGCCTGGGAGCTATAAGTTAGAGGCCTCCCATAGCTTCAACAGCTCAAACCAATGTAAGGCCTCAATGTAGATTTAAAGGAATTGTCATGGCTGACACAACAAGGGGAAAGTCCATGTTACGTGCTGCTTTGGGAAGGGTATCAAAGGTTGACAAGGCAACATCTGCCAAGGGCACTGCATCAACTGCCAAAGCTGCTAAGAACAAGACTGAAGCACATGTTGGAAGAGACAAGGGACATAAGTAAGGATAGTAGAGTGATTGAGTGTGTTTTGGACTATTTTGTTAGGGTAGAACTGTGGTGTATTTATGTATTTTGTACAATAGTTGCATTGTCTACATTGTAGCAAAAATCTTGGAACATATTTTGTGTATAGCATTTGAAAATTAGAATGTAATCTATGCTTTGGAATATTATGGATAGCAGATGGAATATTTTGGAATACAATCTATGTGTTGTGATCGATGTTTTGGAATATTATGTGTTGTGACTTCAGTTAACTTTCGTTGTACAGTTTTGCAGTCTAAACATAACCATTTTTTGGATTATACATCTTCATAACAAGGCCAAACATAAGCATCATTGTAATTATTCATTTGAACAACATAAGAAAGGCACACATAAATCTCTCAAGAATAAACAACTTCATAAACTTAACAATGGCTTCAATTCATTCAAGTTTGGCAGCCAATTCATTACACCTACAACCACATATTTGAGCATCTAAACCCATACAGTTTTTCCCAATGCTTCATTTCTTATCATCTTAGCTTGTATTATAGGGTTGACACCAAGCCCAGAAGTTGCATTCTCCTTTGTCACATACATAGAAAAGCTTTCCACAGCTACAACTTTAATCCCAGCTCTCTTACCACAGGAACAAAACTATCATGAATATCTTATATCAACCACATGCCTATGTTGTCCAGTTGTGCTTGAAAAAAACATCGACTGTAACGCCCCGATTTTTTCAGAACGTTAATTTTAAATAAACAAAGGCAGAAAACCTCCAAAAGTCTCCAAATTGGGTATTCAGAGCATATAAGAATAAGTCTCCAAGAAACATCAATAAATGTCACACCAGCTTAAAAATGTTACATGTACCTCAATTACTCCTACATGGAGCTCCAAAATAAAATCTAAAGAAAATCTATTCGTACAATAAATATAAAAAGAAAATCATTCCCTAAAAAGTTCTTACTTAGCCATGCCTTATAATCCTTTGCATAGCTCTGAACACTAGCTGATAACCTGAAAGTAAGGGAGTGGTGAGCACGAAGCCCAGCAAAGATAATCGCACACACCCACCCATAGAGTACAAAGCATGTTATATCGATAGTGGTACTTGGATTTGATAAATACGATACCAAGGTGCATGGCGAATACCAAAACCAACGCACTAACTTTCAATTCAAAAATCAGATTAGCAACAAGATCAAATAGCTTGTACCAGTGGACAATACAATCTCAAAGTAAAGAAATACCATATAGAGCTGAATTTGTAGTGGGTCAAAAGGTTTCAATGTGTTTAAAACAATACAAATTGAACGTTTCTCAAGTTTTAATAATGATATCTTATACTTAAAAAAGACTCCAGTGAATCTAATAATACTTCTGATAAGCTCAAAAATGTCTTCAAATATATCAGATATCAAATTCCAAATGTTCAATCAGTACAAAGACGAAGACCACAGGAGCCATTCAGAAATTTGTCACACGTGCCATCACTGACACATGAGACGAGATTCAGAAATTAAGATCGCGATCTCTAACTCATCGCGCTGAGTTAGCCCACGTTCCAATCTACGTGGGTAAGTTAGAAATAGATAAGTCACATACACTGTGACATGCCTCACCAGGTTATAAAAACATATACCAAATCAACTTAACAAATACCAAGAATTTGAAGCCGACAAAGTCATTCTCGTTCACACGATTCTACGCAGAATAGTTTTATTGAAGGGCTAACTTTAACAATGAAATCAACGAACTCTAAGAAAGCTCAAAGCCAAAGTTGAAGAGGACTCGTTACTATTTTTGTAATGTCTAATATCATAAAAAACTGATAAGAAACGAATAAGATGGAACAAATCAAAGTAAGCTGATTTGCAGTGTCAAACAACAACTTTTGCACCGATGTATAACTTTCAAACTGAATTTCGATAAAAAAAAATAGATGGATTCTGATAAAACACAAAACTAATAATTTTAAGAGGACTCTTTAAGGTTTCCAGATTATCTATAATCATCAAAAACTAATGTGAAATAAAGGAGATAGAACAAATTGAAGTGGGCTAATTTACAGTATCAAAAATAGAAAAGTCTGCACTAACAAATAACTTTCAAACTCAATTTTTTGACCAAGAACCAAAGGAATTTTGATAAAACCTTAAACTACAAAGTTGAAGAAGACTCTTCAAGGATCTCATAATGTATAAGATTATTAAAAACCAATAAGAGACAATAAATCGAAGTTGGCTGACCGGAATTGGCAAAAATATAAGCATAACAATGTTCAGGTCTATTTGTGAATATTGATCACTTGAAATTTCGAAAAACCCAAAACTACAAAGTTGTAGTACACTATTTGAGGTTTTTAAAAAGTGTAAGAACCTTGAAATTGGACAAGGAACAAAAAAGTTACGGACTCTTGAAGTTGCCTTAAAGATTTACAACAAAAAGATCACGAATCAAAGTCAATAATCGAAAGTACAAAGAACTATTTAGCGTAACGATCAAGAATGTAATTAGGATTCTAAAGAATCAATAGATCTCTTTAAACAGTAAATTAATTGATGAACGGATTGATAATCAGAATTTAGATAGAGTAAATGCGTGAGAAAACTCTTACCTCAATTGCGCAAATCAACTCTAAGTCTTGATCTTCTCAAACAATTTATATCAAAAATCCTAATATAATAATACCAAAAATTTCGATTAGACTCCATCAATCACAATAGCGTATGTGCTTCTTATCACAAACCTCAATCTCAATATCAAAATAAGCTCTTACCTCAATATAATGACCAAAATCTCAAGAGTGTTCTTCTTAGAGATTTTTTAGAGGCTCTTCTGAAGTTTGTGGTGCTCCTAGGAATTATAGTACATACGTCATTAGCCTAAAAGGAATGCAATTATATTCCTAAAACAATAAGAATTGTAAAGTACCCATTATGTCCTAAAATTCTCCAACTTTATAAATGGATCAAATTAAAGCCCAAATTTAAATCGGGTTATCTAATCCCAAAAGTATAACTCACTTTCTGGGAAGAAAATTTTTAATTGATTTTTAGGCCCACTATTTAATTCAAAGTCACCATACATTCTAATTCGTACTTACACAAGTATCCTGAAAAAAAAATTTGGGGCGTTACATTGACCTAGCCAATGTGACATTCCATCAAACATTTGGTGTGCAAAAACAAAATTAGAAGAAGAATAAAAGAAAACAGTTACTTTGAAAGAAAAACATCATATCATACCTTCAGTTTCCTCAATTTGTCGGTTTTGAGCTTCAAATTCAAGCTGAATGAGATTGATTCGAACCATTTTCTTCTCAAAGGATCTTTTACGGGTGGTTTTTTGCTTTCAAAGCTTATAGTTGTCCAAAGAGATCTATCTAGGGGCAAAAACGGGTTTTCAAGAAATATTTAGCAGTGATACTTGCCCTCCGGGCGTGTTTGCCACAAACACGGTAAAAACAGACAGTTTTCTTGACGGATGCAACACTTTTGCAAGCTTAAGTGTTTTTGTAATTTTTATAACAACAGTGGTCTTTCGGCAACTACCTCAAACCACAGGGGTATTTTATGCAATTATACCTAAAATGTACATATTGCCTCAACTTTCTTAATTGTGATGTTGAACAGTGTACCATGTACTCGGTTTGCTTGTTTGACAGAATCGGTTGCTTATAGTATCACTTAAATCAGATACTTTAAAGTGCATTTCACATCTACGTTAAGAATAACTATACGATTATTTGCTGCTAACATCTATTGTTCGATACATACGTGGGGACAATTTACACTTTTACTTAGGTGAAGTACTGCATATCATAGCATCATGCTAGAACGTCACCTTGTTTTGGCATGTTACACATGAATCCTAGCAAAGATTTTTCATATTCGATAGGCATCATTACACAAAAGTATTTTACCTAAATTGTTCTACCTTTTCACTCATAACCTTTGAAATTGAGTGATGAAATATGTAATCTTAGGTGAATTATATTACATTTGTCCTTGGTGCCAAATCACGTGTATGCATTCTTTTTTAGTTTGATACCATCGATGAGTGTAGCACGGATAAGTCACTTGTTTTATTCCAGTGGATCAACTTTTTTGCACGTTAATCGATCTTCTCTAAACATGATATACCTCATTCAGCATATTATTGATAGATATGGCTCAAATAAGCCAGGTAAATTTATGTTTGAAAAATCACATCATTTTTTTTTCTCTTTTTTTTCAGTTTTAAAAATCGGAAAAAATAGGAGTGTTTGGTAACACTTTTTTTTTCAATTTAAAAAGTGGCTTTTTAAATTGTAGAGTAAAAAAAGAAAGAGGAAAAAGCTCTTTTTTTCACTTAAATTTTTTTTTTGAGACCTCCACCACAACGCACCCACCTCCGGCCGCCGGCAGCCACCACAAACAGCCACTGTCGGCGACAACCGCCTGCCGGCCACCACCGTCGAGCACCGCTACGCCCCACCACCGCCACCGCAAACCACCACAAAAAAGAAGTCAAAATAAAAAGGGTTACCAAACACCAAAAAACTAAAAAAAAAAAAGGTTATCAAACACTCACTTGTTTTTCTAAAAAAAAAAGCTACTCTTTAAAAACTAAAAATCAAAAAAAAGTTCTGTCAAACAAACCATAAGTCTATCATCAAGTAGTTTCAGCGAACTATATATTAACGATTAACGGTAAATTGTGAAGGTCCAGTAGACTATATATTAATGATTCTTCTTTACATTCTCGAACACCTCCCTTCCTTTAACAGTTATAAGTCTCTCGTACATAATAAGTTTGACCACAATCATACATTTTTTTAGACAAATGTAGTCCATTAGTTATTATTATATTACTAAGATGAGATCCATACAATTAACACTTTAATCAAAATTTAGCTCGGTTTTTTAAAGGAACTAATCTTGGATCAATGAATGCAATATCTCTTTTTGGTGCGTCAATGCTTTGTGTAGTATGGCATTCAGTCACAAAATATCACCAAAGCCAATTACATCTACCGACGAAACAATCGTGTTGTTTTATTTTTCTTTTGTGATGGATGATAAACTGTAGTATTAAAGATTCATTGGGATGTAACTATCAAGGTGTAGTCCCGCTTAACAAATTTACCAATGTCGCATAGTTTGGCATTGAAAAACTTGTAAAGTTGTATGATATCGCAATTGTCAAAAATGCACTCAGACAATGGTTTCATAGATATGATATAATCAATACTAATGAGTCACCTAGGTGTACCTCAGAATAGCAGGAAACACTTGAAACCATTTGAGACAATAAACTAGTCAACTTCTTTTTCAGCTACTGTCCCTTTTATAGCATCAACTTGGTGAGTTAAATGTATGACGCCCACATGCTAATTGCAAGAAACTGTTAAACAGTTTTTTTTTTATTTTATAAAAATAGAGAATTGCATTGAAATTTTCAAAAGATTACAGTGATTTCCAGATCAAGCCATCGCGGCTTTACATAAGAGTCAAACATCTAACAGTAAGAACGTTCAAAAGCCAAAGTACAACATAACAAATAATTTACACAAAATAGAATAGTCAGATCACATTGCAGCAAAATTCATCTACTCAGTCCTGATATACATCGATGCGGGCGTGACATGCAAAAGCTGCTAATGATCTGGCCTCCTTCATGGGTAGTCCACCAGTCCTGCTAATACTAAAGTAGTGCATATCGGTAGTAATATAACATATATCATACATAATCGGTGCCACTGTATCAACGATGTCTTCAGAGTTGGTCATCTGCAAGAGTAAAAATTTTGAATAAGTAACAACTTTAATATGCAGTAACTTCTTCGTATGTGCCCAACATAATACTGTTAGTAGCGCCTTTGCATAAGCAGTCATTTCATCAGATGCCATAAACAAGATAGCAGCTGACCCACATCTATGATTCCCTTTAGATAGGCAAGGCAAGTGATGCCAAGTCCGGCTTTGAATAGCTCTTTATCAAAACAAACAGCCAAACAAATGGTCACAAGCCTTTTATTCATGCATCTGCACTCGTGTGTAGTCTGGTGTACCAGAAAAGGTGGGTCAAGCATACATGACTGTCTAATAGGCAGTGGTGTATCAGGTTTTTTTAGAAATGAGGGCTTGTATTTGTACTGAAAGAGAACCTATAGATTGGATTACACAACTAGGAATGAAAGGTTCTAACTGAAAAATATGTTTGTTTCTATGAATCCAAATACCCCAAATTGTTGTGACGATAAAAATAGTTTGGTTTAAATAAGTGCTTTTATATTTGGTGTTAGAGAACCATGCAATAAGCCATTCTCAAAAAGGTGATGTGATAGCGTCAGATTTGATGCTAGAAGGTCCTCCAAACCAGACAGGTCTAACTTTGGGGCAAGAAAGAAACATGTGATTCAAAGTTTCCGGCTCACTTAAGCATAAAGGGCAAAGATTTGATGGGGTAATTTTGAAACGATGCAATTTGAGTTGGATTGGTGGTAGGTTCCACATGATTTGTCAATAAGTAACATTAGAATATTGTAAGCCTTAATCATTTCTTCAGTCGTAACCATGAAGACTAATAATCCTGGCCAACAGAACATACACGTTCCATTTGTTTTAATCCAACTGGGTTCAGATAAGTAAAAGGTCTATATAACCCGAGCCTATTTAATGTAAGTCATTTTTCAAAATAATGAGAGCATAAAGTGAGGCATTATTACCAGTAGCGTTGAACATAAGATAAGATTTTTACATAGAAAAGAAACGTAGTAAACGAAGCAGGTCACACAAAAGCTAACCATTTCATCTAAATCGTTGCCCCTTGGCCTGTGTAGCCCGCTTACATTGTACCCTTTCAAATTAAACATTTTAATTTTACGCGTTTAGCATATGGTAGCCCTATTTAGACTCCCATTCTCACCAACGACGCTCCTATATATGGTGCATGGAATGTATCTTGTGCATTGATCAACTACACATGGAGTGTCATTAGTTACATAAGAAGTCCCAATAGGGCCACACTTTAGCATATAGATCACGTATTTTACTAGATCGTTGTTTACATATTCTGCTATTGTTAGCAAGCTCCTTGCTAACAATAGCAGAATATGTAGCAATCGCCAAACACGTCACACAAAAGCTAAGCATTTCATTTAATTGTTAAGGGCATGGTTTTTTTAATTATTCATTGACTGGGCGTGGGCTTATTCAGTGAAGCCCTTGGATGGGTAGTAAAGACTGGCTGGCCGTGAGACTGCCCTTGGCCCGTGTAGCCCGCTTACATTGTACCCTATTCGGACTCTCATTCTCACCAACGACACTCCTATAAGGCTGCAATGAATGTACCTTGTGCATGGATTAACTATGTAGGGAGTGCCATTAGTTATAAAAGAAGTCCCAATAGAACCATACTCTAGCATATAAATTATGTATTTTATCGGATCATTGTTAAAGGCTATTGCAAAATATGTAAGACGCGTACATTGCTAATATAAGTCCACCTCGCTAAGATATGATTTTTTTTTTTCCGGATGGAAGATAAGAACTTCTATACAATACAATCATAAAAAAGAGAACAAGAGTACATGCCCAAAGGCCTGGTTAGGTCATATGCTAACCAAACGTACACAACTGATAACAAGATCAAAGTCAACCTAATATTTTTAAAAGGCTTTTATCAACGGACACTGTTTTGTCGGCCAACTTGAGCGGCGGATTTTTCTTTGTTGGTGAAAATTTGTTGCAAAAGGGATTTTTTTTCTTTTGGTGATTGTCAGTGAAGTATAGATTCTCCATAAAAGGAATAAAATTTATGCACAAGAAATCGTTGCCCCACAATTTCTCTCAAAATATGTTTATTTTATTTCTTTTTCTTTTTTTCCTAATAGAATCTTCATTAATCTAGGAGATGGACTATATCCACAACGGCCTAACCAAGAAGTTGGCTACGGACAAAATAGTGGCCAACATGGCCTCGAAAGAAAGCAGTAAAAGTTACAAGTCACCACTATTTGGGACTAACGTATTAAGTTACGACCAAACAGAAATGTTGCAAAACACTTGCATAAAAGGAGTACCTTTAAAGGAGCAGCCAAGGGCATGAAACCAAAGCTAACGAACATGAGAGTGGGGATCCCATGGCTAGGTCGATGAGATCTGAAGCTTGAATGGAGTTATGGTAGCCATTTTCTTTAACTCTAACGATAATCAAGAAACATTTGGTGATTATATTACATCAAATTCCACCTGATTCCATTCACATGCACTTTAATGGTGGCTATGTATATTGTAAAAATAAAAACTCTGGCCTAAAGCTAAAAAATGAGTACATGGCATGGATCCAAAGTTCTCACTTAGATATAAACTCTGTAACTCTTAGAAATGATAGCTAAAAAAAATGTCGTATTGCTGCTAGAAAGTAGATCTGAAACCACGGTTAGGAACTTAAAAAAAAAAGGAACAAAAGATAAAAAGAGTGTTTGTCGATAGATTTTGGCGAGAGAACCGTTTAATGTTCAAGTCAGAGCACAACTACATTAGTAAAACTCTGTAAAAGTAAGAACATAAAGGTATTTACATGTGAGAGCCTTTGTAGTATATCCCTGGAGGTTCCTCTTATGCAGCTAACATTTTTGAACCCTAGTAGATTTAGATTGCATACTGGGCTTGGGCCCATTTCCTTTGAGGCAAGCAAAGTACTTGCCTCAATATTCTGGTAACCCTTGAATATGATTACTAACCAACTTTGACCATGTATGAGGAGTAGTTAACCATAAGGCCACGTGTCACAATCCAATTGGGAGTCAATTTTTAACAACGAACCGTGTGACAAAGACCCCCTATATATCACAACAAATATTTGTCAAAAACCATCTTGAAAGGCTTGATACTTGTGCTTGTTACTTATAAGGTAATAATCTATCTTGTGTGAGAATGAGAGGCAAAGAGATATTTGTGTCGGCAATGAATAAAGCACAAAAGGAGAGCTGCAAAAACCATAGGATTATGGAAAAAATTTAGCCGCCACTCCGGTTGGAGGAATCTTCCTCATATCCCTTATATAACGACAATCAATAATTTTTAAATATTTTTAGTGGCTTTTATTCAGTGACGATTATTAATTGTCACTATACACGGAGTTGAAGGAAAATTCTTACAACTCGGGTAGGAGGCATAATTATGGAAAATATTTAGCTGCTACCCCGATTAGAGAAATCTTTCTCCTACCCCTTGTATAGCGACAATCAATAGTTTCTTGCAATCACAAAGCATTTATAAGCCGAAAGGTAGGTTTCGCCCCAACAAACAGTTGAAGGAACGATGATGTCCAGTTTGGCCCCTGAATCGAAGCGAGAGCCCAGCCCAACGCCCACCTGCGTGCAGTATCATGCACACTGAAACCCCACCAAAGCAGCCGTCCCCTCCTCTTTGCATCCAAAAGCTGGCTTGTCGCGTATGTTAGTTGACAGTTGACTTCGTCTTCCTTCTCACGCTCATTTCCCATGGAAATTGAATTGTTTGAACCCCAAAAAGAAGTAAGGAAGGAAGGATAAGGAGCAAAAGATGTTAACACTTTCACCAGTCAGCGTTTTAGAGAGAGAGAGGCAGAAACAGTCAGAATTCACACACACACACACACACACAGAGACGACTGAGAGAGACTAGAAAAGATCCCTTCCTTCGCTACCTTGCAACAGCTACCCTCCAACACATCCATCTCTCCGTCTCTCTACAACACACACATACTCCTTGAATGCTTCTCCACGAATGATATGCATATAAATATCTCCCCATCTGTACCTATCTTGGTGTTGACGTTAACAAGGAGAACTTAACAAGACGCCAAGCAAACGAGTACAAGAATATTACCCCCCAAGCCATTTCTCACCAATTGTTTCAATCTGGGAACATTTCAAAATTGCTCCTACAGGTTCGTTTCCCTTCTCTGCCATCTCTTGGAGACTGAACTCCTGTTTCTGTTGCTGCTTCACATCTCTCTCAGGTTTCACCTTCTGCAAGCTACTTGCTGTTTGCTACAATATTTTTCTTTGGTTGTTCATAGTAGTTTCCAGAGGGAAACTTGAAAGGTTCATATAATGGATGGCAAAAGCTTGTCAGAGCTCGTATTGGAACTACAAGCATCGGCTAATGAGGTTAATTCTCTGGCCAGGGCCTCCGAAACTTTCTATGATCTCTCAATCTTCATAGAGAAATTATGTCCAATTTTCTCTGAATTGAAGGACAACAAGTTTATCGACACGCCCCCAATTCGTAAAGCCATGGAATCGTTTGCAACAGAGATAAAACGAGCCAAGAGCTCGATCATTAGTCCTAATTGTCAGTCGTCGCCCATAAAGCATGTCGAAGATGTCACCCAAAATCTTGGAAGGTCTTTAGGCCTTATCCTATTTGCTACTCATGATGTTTGTATATCCGGCAAAGAGAAAATTGAGGCATTACGAAAAGATATGATGAATGCAAAGTTTAGCAGTACCGCTAGTTCAGACTGCAGATCTGATTTTCTTTATGATGGCGAAACAGAGGAAGAATCGGACGAAACAGAGGAAGACATAATAAGGGAGGAAATTGAGGAAGTTATAGTAGAGGAAGCTACAGCTGCTATGACTACTGATAATATTGTCTTGCAGTTAAAGTATGGTGAGGATGAAGAATTTAAGTATGCGCTTTCAGGCTTAAACGAGTTGATTATGAACAGAACAGTTACAGGTGACTGGATTAACGAAGAAGCGATTATTCCCATCTTGTTTAACCGATTATGCTTGTCTAAGCCAGAGAATCGGCTAACCATAATACAAATATTAAGAAGCCTCATTACGTACGATCATGGAAACAAGGTACGTCAGGTGCTAATTGTACCACTTCTGTTGAAACTTCAAGAACCATATGACTTTTGCGGCTTTGTGTTTGTAATTTCTTGAGTTTGTCTCTGCAACATTTTTAAGTTTTCTGCAGGATAAATGCAGTTTTTTGTGCATGTGAAGGCGATGCATTGCGTTTGTGTGCATGTTTTGAAATTTGTTAAGTCTCCTGCAGGAAAAGATGGCAGAGGTTGGGAGTTTATCGTCACTGGTGAAATCTTTGACAAGGGATGCGGACGAGCAGAGGGAGGCTGTAGCGTTGTTACTGACTCTCTCTGATGTCCCTGCTGTTAGGAGGAGGATTGGCAGAATTCAAGGGGGCATCGTTATGTTGGTTGCCATACTCAATGGAGACGATCAAGTAGCTTCGCGTGATGCAGGAAAATTGTTGCATACTTTGTCAAGCAATACTCAGAATGCTCTTCATATGGCGGAGGCTGGTTATTTCAAGCCACTAGTACAATATCTCAAAGAAGGTAACTTCCAGAGCTCTTCTTCACTTGTTGTCCCTCCTATCCAGTGTCCTGGTGATGATTTAAATGTTAGTTTAAGTCCCTTGGCTGGGCTGAAGTTGAGGTATCTAGGCCTCATAGAGAGAGAACCTGATGTATCTGTGGAGTCCCTTTCCTCAGGTACTCTTGAGTTCCCTGGTGAGGGCTTACAAAGCCTTGAATATTTCATCATGGCTCATATATACACAACTAGTAAACTTACAGACCAGAGTTTAGGGCAAGAGGTTCAAGTGAAACATGTTGCATCTAGTACCTAGATTCATGGTATTTCAAAGCGAAAGTTGCTTCCTTGTTTTGTCAAAACCTTCTTGTTGCACATTGATACTTTCATAAACATGTCATGAGTGTTCAAGTGACAACCATTTATGGGCTCTGTTACAAGCTGACAAATTATAGCTAATAAGTATTCTTACGTGCACATTAGCTGGCCCTGAGCCAAGTCATCTCAAGGCCAAATTCAAATATTGTCCGGAAAACTTGTCACTTCCAGAATTTTTTGGGCCTCTAATTGTCAGTTAAATCCATATTCAACACATGGTTTATTTGAGCTAATTAGATCCCAGATATTAAGCCTTTGTTTGTCCTATAAGCAGTCATTACAGAGTTGATTTTGCCCATGTGTTTTGCACGCCTTTTCTTCCTTGTCTCCAAGAGGCCATCACTTCCGGTCATTTCTACACACCGAAAATCTGCAAGCTCTCTCTTTCTCTCCCAATATTCCTCATTATCCTATGCTGTTTGTTC
Organism: Escallonia rubra; assembly: GCA_033065855.1. Classification (NCBI taxonomy): domain Eukaryota; kingdom Viridiplantae; phylum Streptophyta; class Magnoliopsida; order Escalloniales; family Escalloniaceae; genus Escallonia; species Escallonia rubra. Next base: position 236,149 of record JAVXUO010001785.1, read on the forward strand.
CCGCGGTGTCTTCGAACAAGCCAAGGCTATTCCGGTATCTCCAAACTATTCAAGAGCTCGTCAGTGTGGTGGAGAAGAGTCGTCGTTCAATCCTCAAGGTGTTCTCCAAATGACCTTCAACACCAAAAGATTGTCTTTCGAGTGACAGAAATGACTCATAAGAAGAGTGCTGAACATGCCTGAACTCACGTCTTCAATATCCAACAAGTCTCACGTCTTCAATATCCAACAAGTCCTTCCATGTTTTACTTTTTGGCATGATAGTGGTTTCCATTATGCAAGAGGTTAAGCTTAAAAAGTCATATATGATCCGAATAAGCCTAACCCTTATATACTCCGTACCCGATCAAATATACGTGCATGTAATGTGAACCACAAATCAGGTAACACTTGGCGCTACTGATTATTCTACTGGTTTATCATGGTCAAATGAAATTTGAACTCCTGGGACCAAACTATTGTTCTGCCACTTCTAGCAATGGCTCATTGAAGTCTCTATACTATGCCGTTGCAGGATCTGACATGAGTAAGATCCTCATGGCAACAGCACTTTCAAGAATGGAGTTAAGAGACCAAACAAGAGCCACTATTGGAGGAGATGGGGCAATCGAACCCCTAGTCAAAATGTTCAGAGTGGGGAAGCTTGAAGCAAAGTTGTCTGCTTTGAGGGCATTGCAAAACTTATCCAGCTTGAAAGAGAACACACAACGCTTGATTAGTTCAGGCATTGTAGCATGTCTGCTTCAGCTCCTCTTCTCCGTCACATCTGTTCTCATGACTCTCCGGGAACCAGCATCAGCCATTCTCGCAAAGATTGCAGAGTCTGAGTCTACTCTTGTCAACCACGACATTGCCCTACAGATGCTATCACTTCTAAACCTGTGTAGTCCAGTTATTCAGAGTCACCTATTACAAGCACTGAATAGTATTGCTGCTCATTCTGGTGCATCCAAAGTAAGAAGAAAAATGAAGGAAAATGGTGCAATTCAGCTTCTCCTGCCTTTCCTTACTGAAAGGAACACTAAAATCCGGACCGGTGCCTTGAATTTGATATACACTCTCTCTAAAGATTTACAGGAAGACCTGGCAGAACAGCTGGGAGAAACCCATCTGAATATTATAGTGAACATCTTGACATCATCAGCATCTGAGAGTGAAAAAGCCATTGCTGTTGGCATACTAAGCAACCTGCCAGTTAGCGACAAAAAAGCGACGGACATACTTAACAGGGCAAACTTACTGCCCATTCTGGTGTCCATAATGAGTTCAAGCCAAGCAAGTTCAGCACCGACAACAGCTTGGTTGGCTGAGAGCATTGCAGGTGTTTTTATTCGTTTTACCGTTCCTACTGACAAAAAACTACAGATTTTCTCAGCTGAAAATGGCATAATCCAAGTGCTCGTGAAGCTACTCTCAGATGGATCATCGGTTGCCAAGTGTAGAGCTGCAACATCATTAGCTCAACTATCACAGAATTCACTGTCCCTAAGTAAGTCCAGGAAATCTAAGTGGCTATGTGTCCCTCCTTCTGCAGAAGGGTTTTGTGAAGTTCACGATGGTTACTGCTCTGTCAAAAGCACATTTTGCTTGGTGAAGTCAGGCGTTGTTTCTCCACTAATCCAGATTTTGGAAGGTAACGAAAGGGAAGCTGAAGAAGCCGTTCTTAGCGCCCTTGCAACTCTCTTGCAAGATGAAATTTGGGGGAATGGAAGCAGTTGCATCGCAAGTAAGGGCGGTGTTCAAGCCCTAGGGAAAGTTCTAGAATCAGGGCCGGTACCCTCGCAAAAAAAGACTATATGGATGTTGGAGAGGATTTTCAGAACTGAGGCTCACAGAGTGCAGTATGGGGAATCTGTGCAAGGGGTGCTTATTGATCTAACACAGAAGGGTGACCCACAGCTGAAACCAATAATTGCTAAGCTACTGGCCCAACTTGAGCTCTTGCAATTTCAATCTAGTTACTTTTGAGATATTTCACACCAAGCAAGCAAGATCGCAGATGCCTGCTTTCGACCTCATTCCATATTCAAATTTTCATTTTTTGCTTCTCTGATGTTAAGGGTAGCTCATGCAAGTCATAAACATGCTACACATACTGCAGCCTTAGCCACTGCCTTATCCAAATGCTGCTAGCTTTATCCTCAGATTTGAACTATACAATTCAAATGTTTGAAATGCAAACAAAGTCCATGTGTCTCGCCACATTTCACTCACCTCACATCTACACTCTTCTATATATCCTTGTAAATGATGAAGAAGAGTTAGAAAATGCAAACACAAAAATATTTCTCTACATGGTATCAAAGCTTCTTCGATTAAAAGCTCATTGTCACTGATCCATGGCAAACCCTGTGGTTCTCTTCAATGCACCATCCCATCTTCCTACTAAACTTACATACACCAACTTCATCATATGGCGAACTCAGCTATATTCCGCTCATTGATCATAACCTACTTTGGTTTCATTGATGGCTCAAATCCACCACCTTCCCAATCAATCCCTGAATCCCCCACCTCCAACAAACGAATCCCCAACCTGGACTATATCCTCTGGCTTCGTCAAGATTAACTCATCCTAAACACCATGGGTGGCAGTTGCGTTGACACTATTCAACCTCACATCTCCATTGTTTCCTCCTCACAGGAAGCATGAGAACGTCTCCTAGTCCTATTTACCAACAAATCTCGTTCACGAGTCATGTCCCTCAAAATGTCTCTTTAACAACCTTCATGGCACTCGCTCCATTCAAGAATATCTCCAACACATGCGTACTATTGCTAATGATCTTGCCCTTGTTGACAACCCTCTCTCTGAGGATGACTTTGTTCTTTATACCCTTGCCGGTGTAGATCCTGAATTCTAAAAAGTTGATGTTGCCGTTCGAGCTCGTGACACACCCATTTCATTTGATGAACTCTACAAACATACCTGGAGACTATGAACTCCATCTCAAGTTTAAATACCTAAAATCGCACGGCTACTCCTCGGTCCTCTCTTCACTGTCGATTCGCTGACCGCCCCTGACATGCTACAAATGAATGTAGCAAACTTGCCCATTTTCTCCTCAAAAGTGACGTTCAAACCATGCATTTTGTTCAATCACCCCAGACTACTACACCCACTCTGATCTCACCATCGTGGCTGTTTGACACTAACGCGCATCTCATCATGTCACGTCAGACATTGAAAATCTCCTCACTTATTTGGATTATGGCAGCCCCAATGAAATCCATATCAGTGATGGTTCAGGTTTGCAGATATGTCACGTTGGCATGCCAAATTGCACACCACCCGTACCACCTTTGCCTTAGATAATGTTCAATGTGCTCCTTCAATTACTCGGAACCTCTTTTCTTTTGCAAAAATTTTGTCATTCTTATAATGTCTCACTTGAATATTTTCCTCTCTATTTTGTGATGAAGGGTCTACGCACGAGGGCGCAACTTCTTCTCGGAGAGAACGTAAATGATGTCTACTTCATGTCCTCCTTACCCACTCACAAGTTCACTCTATCTCGAAATCACAACTCACTGAATGCCATCAGCGTCCCAGTCACCCGTTACTATGAGTTCTCCGTTCAATTCTTGCGTCACATAAGCTAAGATCTCCCTTTTCTTACAAAACTTCCTTTAGTTGTAAATTATGTGATTGTAATAAAAGTCATAAATTACCCTTTGATGCAAATTCGTTCACCAGTTCTCGGCCACTACAATTACTTTACACTTGATGTTTTTCTTCTTCTTGGGACTCATTCCTTTTTGCACAAAGGGAAAATCAGGTCCCTTGAGCTTTGCATTCTTTCAAATTAAATGAGGTCAGTGATAAGAAAATTTATGTTTCTTTGCTTTTCATTTTTTGGTAATTTCGTATAGTGATGCCAAATGGAACAGTAGTGTTCTTAAATAGACGGTCCAAAAAAATGAGTAAGCTTATTCCCAAGTTTACATGGAAGACAGCACTACATGCTATCCTAGATTTTGCAGAACTCAAAGTGGTCAACTTTGAAGCGTTTCCTAAATTTCACTGACATTTCAAGATTTTCATCCGTACGTGGTTGGAAACATCTCTAAATCTGCTTTCTAACAAAGAGGAACGCAGTGCTCAATGTGAAATTCTCCGTAAGGGAGAAATGACAATTGAAAGATGTCCCAATTCATTGACCCCGCAGCAGCCCCCTCCCTCGCCCTACGCCGGCAGCTCCATAAAAGAAAAAGATAACAGAAAAATGGAAACAACACTATCTCATTGCCGCACCACAAAGTAACGCACCCTCACTACTCACCACACCCGCTGCCGCCACCGACGAGACCCACCTCCACTTTCACCCGCCATCCCCACCTCCACTTTCACCCGCCATCACCACCTCCACTTCAGATCTGACCCAGATCCCCTTTCTATCTTCATCTGGGTTCAAGCCATGGCGGGCCGATGGGGCTCTCTGTCATCGCCGAGGACACGTCGGTGTTGACGTCGAGGTGGCCCCAAGGTGACTCAACGTCAGCAACATCCCACCGACGGTAAGATTGTGCGGAGGTGAGATGGTGTTGCGGCAATAGATTGTGATGTTTGTAAAGTTATTTTAGGCTTGTGGAGAGAGAAAGGAGAGAACAAAAAAAGATAAAAGAAAATTGGAATTTTAATTTCAATTAGGTGCAATAAAATCTTTTCGTCAAAACCGTTATGTATTTTTGTATTCCGTCTGGTTAACGGACATAAATGTAATTTGTCTAAATTATTGTCCTTGTCTGTAATTATACCCTAACTTCAGGGACATAAGTATAATTTACCCTAAAGTTTATATAATACTATTACGAGCAAAACTTAGAAAAGGCAAAAAAGAGAATAACTAATCCACCAACCAATAAAGAAAGCAAGTGCTTATGATAATCAATAGTACGAAAAAACAACATCCAGTCGACCCAAAGTCTGATCTGATGAATCAAACTGACATTTGAAGTGATGTTAGCAGTGGCGGACCTACAGTAGACCCGGGGACCATGGCCAACCTTCATATCTGTCACTAAAATCTTTTATGTTACTAAACTTACATTTGGTTAAAGTACCAAAATTGAAAAGTTGAAAATTCCTAGTATATATTGGGGGATTTGAACTCTTCCAATTTATTTTTTGTGGTTTAAAGGTTAAAACTGCATTTTTAACAAGAGTCATTAAAACCATTTGGAGTTTGTGTGAGTTTAATTTTGGAGTTAATTTATCAATTTCCTATGTTTTGTTGTTTTAGTTCCAACTCATAAGAAAATTCTAATTATTCTTTTTTGTTTTGTATAGAAAAACTCAAATTTTGACTAATAATTTTCATTGCTACTCAATCTCAAATATACACGTTTTCCATACATATAACTGATATACTCACGAGTGTTATATGTGAGTAGCATTTAGTCGAATTATTTCTAAACTATTGTGTATGTCTACAAATAAAAAAGTCAATAAGACTAGAATGTATATATGTACGCAAATTTACAACCTCAATTTAGGCATGGTATCAATACTAATGCACATATAATATTCTTTTTGCACATCCCATGAAATCGAAGACTAGAAATGCTTCAAACTTATTTGATGTTGCTTTATCCACCAAATATGGTCATATTAGATCAATTTTGTTACATTAATGACTAAAAGTTTTTACATTAAATTTTTGGTCCCCTCTAAGAGTTTCTAGCTCGATGTGACATCATGGTCGATCCCTGTGCACTTGTAATTTTCTTTGCCTCAAGAGCGACACTTGAAGGGTAAGTCCAAGTCTACACCTGGAGGAAGAAGCTTGGTAGTAGGGATGGCAATTTGATCCGCACCTGGCGGATACCCGCCCTGCCCCGCTCCGATAGGAGCGGATTATTTTGACTTTGACTGGGTCACGGGGCGGGTATGGTATTTAAGTTTTTAACCCGCAGCGGGTACGGGCGCGGGTTTGGTATATACTTTACTCCGCCCCGGTATCCGACCCGCCCCCCCCGTTGCCATTTAATCCTAGCCCTAAACTAATGTACGATCACAGTCGTCTATCTTGGCCTTATAAGAAGTGAAAAAGGAAACCCTACCATAATGTTCTCTCATTCTTCTCTTTCTGCCGCAGTGCTTCTCTCTCTGTGTGGCATTGAACCGCATTGCTGTCTTCTTCACTCTCTGCCGCAACACCTCTCACATCCTTAAGGTGGCAAACTCTGTCCCAGACCCAGATTAATGTTGCTCATGAATCTATTTCTAGACTAGATGTATATAGAAAATTCGTCAAGCATGAACCTGCTGTTGGAATCAAGAATGAATCTGTCAATCAATCTACCTTTCCAATGTCAGATTCCAAGGCTAATGTTACTTTTGAAACTTCAAAGATTGATTCTCCCCATCTTCATTCTTCAGGTGGCAAACCAAACAGTGACAAATAGTTCTGATTCTCCTCATCTCAAATTCGTGTTGATGATGAATCTAGTTCTGAAGCCTTTAGGGATTTTGAACAATTTGTTTTTTGTTTTATTTCCTTTTTTGCAATATGGGACGGATCGGGGCAGGATCGGATTTTTTAAAAAACCACCGGATCGGGGATGGTATTCCCCTCCCTTGACCCGATGGCGGGGCGGGGCGGGGCGGGGCGGAACATTGCATAAGTAGTACCGGGGCGGGTTCGGATTTCATAAGATCCACATCCGACCTGCCCCATTGCCATTCCTACTTGGTAGCACAAATCGTACAAGCTTGTGGATGAAGCTTGTTGTACGTACTTAGTGCCAACAAGTTCAGTCCATAGAGAGTGGCTGTTAAATGCTAAGCTAAGGTGAGAGATTCTGTTGAGTTGAGGCCCACTATAACACCTGGTTTAGAAAAGCAAACAAAGAAAAATCTCTAGAGAGAGCTTTAGCCGAATGTTCTTCCAAAATGTGAAACAATAAGATACCCACCCCCATAAAACTTGCTTTGAAAATTAAAGACCGTGGTCTTGGGTTCCATAAAGTCTATATGAGGATCTCGATCGTGAGACTGTTTGTTGAACATTCAATGACGTCGAAAGCCCACGCAAATAGACGTCATCTCTAAAAACACCTTATTGGCACTCATATTCTCATATTCTCAGGCCTAGACAGATTTAACTTCGTAGAATACCCAAAACGCTTGCCTTTAATTTTTGTTTTTTTCCTTATCCAACCACCCAGTTAAAGAAATCAGTGGCCATACATATTAGACTCTTGAAAAAACTAATCTCATTCATCATCTTACAAATGTGCAACATATAAGAGAAACCAATTATGATCTCCTGTATAAGACGTTTCATTAGTCAGGTACATATCCAGTCAAGAAATAAGGGTAAGCATTGTTTTTAAATATTAATTTTTCCTTACATCAATTGGAGCCCATATGATCGTGATTAATCGGAAGCATCGCTACCGGCCAAATTCTTACATGCCTAACATGTTATTCTATGAATTAGATGATTTGATTTTTTGACACACAAATGGAGATATTTATTACATAGATATGTTTTCAAATACCACACGACGAGGGCGGTCTTCCCGCTAATATCCAAAACTAACAAACTATGAACATAACACAAGAGGGGTCAACCATATAACAAAAGGCTCCTCTGGAGTCCGGCCGTTTTTTGTGAGTAAGTGAGCAACTTTGTTCACCTCACATAGACGTGTCCTATCTGGACATCATAGTCGCGCTACATCAAGGTTCTATAATCGGTAATAAGAGTTAATAGGGTAGGAGATGTGGCACGCTCATAAGCTAATAATTGTGTCACTAGTCCGAGACTCCAAGCTTTGTTCGAGGCCATTTTTTATGGCCAAAGTTCCACTGCGGCGCTACATTTATCGTTGAATTTTCTTGTAGTGCCTTTGATTTAATTCCTAAGATGGTCTCGGATGACAGACCTCGCCCTTACTTATCCAGTAATTTGATTCATGTCCCTAACCATGTTGAGGCTTATAGAGGGTGAAGGGGTGGTAGTTTCGAAGAATTCCACATTATCTGGTGTGTTAAGGTGCACGAGTTGCCATGTTATTTCCCATGATTGGAATTTGTTGAAGAGCTCTGACTTTGATCGATGTGCGAACTAACTCTAATTTTTATGGTGCCAAAAGAACTCCAATTATATTAGGCACCCTACAGTCTGTTCTTATGGTACCATGGAATATTATCGCTTCACCATCCAACAAATATGAACTAGTAGAAATAAGAAATCCAATAGCAACCCCAAATATAATAGAGCATAGTTTCTTGACCATTTAAGCATCTGGGCAGGACTGATTTGATCACGAAATATTTTACTTTGAGCAGCTAGGCCATCATGAATGATTTTCCATATTAAGAACTAGATGTTAGGGGACAACTTAGCTTCCAAATCTGTTTCTAATAGAGCTTATCAAGTCCCTCAACTTTATCGTATTTCCTATTTATATCTTTCCTTCGAACTTTAAGAGGCCACCAAGGTAGAAATAAAATGAGCTATCTGTTGGTTCCATCAATTCCCAAGTGGCTTGTTAAGCATCTTCATCGCCTTCCAAACTATCTGAAACCAATAAAACAACCTTAGAGAAGGGGTGAATAAGATTTTTGTAAATTAATAGAAAATTTAAACTAAACGCAACCATGAATCAAACCAAACAATATTTCAGTGAAGATGCCAACTACATAATCTCAAGCAATTATGGAGCAGTAAGTAAAGATGTTGAGTTAGAGATACTTGACAAGGAAAATTAAATGGTTCGACTTGAACCACCCTCAAGCCTACATCCACCTCTTCAAGGAAGTCCCTTCCAAGAGCATTAGAATCCACTAGCAACAATCTTCTATCGGGTCAAGATCAAAACTCTTGCAACACATCGTGATATCCCCACACGAAGCAAAAGCCTTGAATCCAACAAAATTCACCCAAGACTTGAAAAACTCAAACCTTGATGACAATCCTTTTACAAAGGTTAATTGTGTACACAAAACCCTCTTGAAAGGAATTGAGTACAAATGAAGCTTTAGTACAATAGAGAGATGAGAGAATTGATGACTTGAAGAATGCTCACTCTCAATAAAAACAATTGCTCACAAAGATATTCTTTTTAATGATGTAAAATTACGAAGATGAAAAGAGAAAAGTTTAATATATGAGCCTTGATTTCTCTAAGGAATTAAGGCTTAGAATATGATTTTCATGGTGTATGATGAAGCCCCAAATTATTTATTTAGGGAGGATACGAGATATAGCCGTTATAGACATTAAATGTGCCAAAACGGCTAATATAGTCGACTACGTTCCTCTAAACTAGCCTTAGGGGATGCGACCTAAATCTCGGTTTGTATCATACTTAGAGACGTAATCCACTTCAACTCCTTCTAGTTAGCTACTTTTAGAACTCTTTTTGACCAACTCTTCTAGTAGTTTTAGAATTCTAATCGAGACAGAAGTGTAATCCTAACAGAATTCTAACTCTAACAGAAGTCTATTCCTATCATTATTCGGATCTTAACCAAATTCTTCTAGTGATAGGGTTATAGACTGTTCCTCTGGTTATTTTCATAAACCAAAACTTGGTCGGGAGAAAGAGTCTAATTTATGACTGTTCTAATCTAATCTAAAAGATACAATAAAACTGTGGAGAATCGTACTTCTTGGTCTGGAATGTCTGACTGTTGACTTCAGAGTATGCACGACCGAAGGATGAAACGGGATTTTTTCCCCCCCCCCCCCCCTCTCCCCCTTCTTTTGTTAACCTATTTCCCACATAAATTTAACAACCTTTAAGGGGATATTTTTTCTCTTAAACTAAGTATCCTTTTTGAGGTAGCCAGAGGGCATTTTTATATAGTTATGGGAGTAGTAGAAATGCATAAGAAGACCATTTGGCCGTGCTTATCACATCTAAAAGATAAGACTAAAATAGGCTGAAAAGTCCAAATCGACCATACCGACCTATTCACATTAGGAACCGGAAAGTTCAAAGATGGAACCGGCCGAAACACTTTATAGAACTGGTCAGTTTAGTAAAAAACCAGCCAATTGTCTTCATTAACTCAATTTGCACGATATACCTCTCACCCACTTCGACAATTAATAACGGTAATCATCAATAGTGAGCACGTTATTCGATATACCTAGATGCTAGGAAGGTCTTGCTATGGTCTTGGTATTATGGTCTTGGAGGTGAGAGCACAGTAAAAAATGCGTCGCGATTTGCATAAGACTAAGGGTGAAACCGTTACCCTAAAATGGTATGTGGTGGCCTCTAAAAAGATGAACAAACACATAAAAAATACCTATGCAAATAAACCTACAGAGATAGAATATCCTTAAAACATATCAAAGGAGAAAAATCATCAAAAACCACAAATAAGCATGTTCGAGTCTATTCCTATCAATTTAGTCCCCAGCAAAGTCGCTACTGTGACCACACGCGTCCAAGAAAGACTCTCCTAAGGGTATTGAAACGGAAAGTTCGTTCTCATATCTGGAGACCATTAGATTGCTCTGCATTTGAAGTGAACCATTTTATTGTTTTGTTGGCTGACATCCAAGAAAGACTCTCCTAAGAGTATTGAAACAGAAAGTTCGTTCTCATAGCTGGAGACCATTAGATTGCTCCGCATTTGAAGTGAACCATTTTATTGTTTTGTTGGCTGACATGGAACTTTTTTGCAAAGAAATTGTAACCTTCTTTTATGCTCTCACACACATTGATAGCGACCACTAGAGATGTCAATAGGCCGAGCTTGGGCCGGCCCAGCCTTAGAGGAAAACGGGCGGGGGCCGGGCCAGATGGGAGGAAAATGGGCCGGGCCAAGCCGAGCCGGGCTCAATTTCTGGAAATATAGGCCCAGTCCAAGCCCAGGCCCTAGGCCCAATATTTAGGGCCGGCCCCGGCCCTAGGCCCACCATCTATGTTCTCCCATCCTTTGAGTTCGTTCCAGTGCCCTCTTCCTTGGGTTTTTTTATCTTCGGCTTTCTTTATTACTTGTTTTAACGTTTTTTATGTATTTTTTTCACTTGAACTCCAAGGCTGGAACTTATATGCATGCAAGAGCATCTGCTAATGGCAAACGTGTTCAGGTAAGTGCCATATATGTTGTATCATATACAAGCAGCTGTTCTCGTGTAACTTGTGAGAGATGAGGTGTGCTGGATGTTATTCCAATCCAATATTGGAGCTAAAAATCATGCAATTGTCATGCCTGATGCAAACATGGGTGCCACATTGGATGCTTTGGTAGCCGCTGGCTTTGGTGTTGCAGGACAAAGGTGCACGGCTCTCAGCACAGTTGTCTTTGTTGGAGGCTCAAAATCATGGTATTCTGCTTTGTCGATCTTTTCTGTTTATTCACGTTAACTCGTTTTTATGTACGGGTTCTATTTTCAGTTCAAGTTTTGCATATTATGCTACTTACGTGCTGAGGTCTTTTACTATGCTTTATCTTTTCCAAATGGATTTTAGCCTCTTGGAACCAACCTTTGTTATAAAGAATTGAATAGTTGATTTAGATATGAAATGCTATTTTAAAATCTAATAGATAATGGTTTTGTCCAACTTGTTTCTAGACGTACAAATTAGAACTGTTGTGTCCAAGAAAGTAGTTAATTATCAAGGTCAAGACCTTCCCCACTTCGTTCCTCTGTTGAGAACCCAATAAGGACAAAGCTATATTATATATGACATTCTTCTTTGTTAGGCTGACGTTTCACTTCTCATCTTCACCAAACCATTTCGAAGTGATGGTAGACATTAATGAAGCTTGCTCCAGCCTCGTTGGCAATGGCCTGGGCAAGCATAGTCTTCCCAGTGCCAGGTGGCCCAAATAGCAATATTCCTCAACTTGGCTTCAGAAGACCTCCTTGGAACAGGTCCCTGCCCACGACCTCTTTCCCCAGTGCATCCTGTTATCCATAAAACTTAGAAGCATAAGATATCGTTCGAAGAAGAGTACCTACATAGATCATTAGAACTTCAAGAACAATGAACCTTGGAAACTTCAGCTTGCCCTTTTTAGGGCCGGGCCAAAAATGGGCCTTTTTAGGGCCGGCCTGGGCCAAAAACCGGGCCTTTTTAGGGCCAGGCCGGGCAAAAAACGGGCCTTTTTAGGGGCGGGGCGGGGCGGCCCACAAGCGGCCCGGCCCTTTTGACACCTCTAGCGACCACTACCTATTCTCCAACACCACCATTTGTTGCCATATCTTCTCTTATTAAACTTTCCCAGATTTATTTGCACATGAATATTTTAGCTGTGTCTTTATATTTTGCTGGTAGGACTGCAAGCACACCGAGCTTTTCGTGAACAAGCACATGGTTAGTTTACTAAAAGCTTGTCCATGATTGTTTATTAAAGCTAATCGAGTTTGAACAAAAAAATTGAGCTCATTTAATAAACGAGTCGAACATGAACAACTAAAATTGTTCATGAACGAGCTCTTGAACAACTCCTATATTCAAAAGGTCAATTATTTTATAAACCTAATTGTTGAGCATACTTATTTCATAAGTACAATTCAAAGAGTCACAAAAGTCCAAACCAAAACCAAACGTAAAGCTAAACACTGATGTACTGCTAAATGTCTAAAAAAAAACCCCTTAGTTTCCATTCTTTTCTTTTATCTTTCTTCTAGTTTTATCAAATCTGACGAGAGGCCATCATATCAACCGGTGAGATGTTTGCAGCAACAAAGGACAATGCTAAAAGGAAGACTTTGGTTACATATCAGAGGCGTTTTATCTGCCATGTTGGGTAGAAGGTCTGAAGACATGGATGCCATTGATGAAATCTTCATATTTTAAGCCTTGAGGGTCCGTACCTCAAACCATGTCCCTCTTTTGATTTAATTCCTCAAAAATTGGGCTGATCTTAAAATTTAGTTTTTTTGTTGTTTTAGACCTTTTTGCGGTGAGTAATAAAAATTAGGGCTTTTGTTTTCTACAAATTGATTTAAATTCTTGATGTTACTTTTTGGAATTCCTTTTTAACAAGCTGAGCTGAGCGTTGCACGTCTTTGTGTAAATTTTACAAATACGAGTTCGAACATGGATTTGGAGCTAGCGATGAACTCAAGCCGAACTTGAACATCGTCAAAATAATCTAACAGGAGCTCAACCTCTGTTAGACGAACCGAACTCTCGTTCATTTGCAGCCCTACCTGCAAGTAATTGCCACATCTTCTCTAATCCTCCAACTTTCTCACCTCAACTTGCATAGGAACTAAGCTGTCCCCTTACAATTTACCGTTGACTACCGCCGATTGCAAAAGTATTTCGAAACCTTCGGTGAGGCAAGAGTATAATTTTGTAAAGTTGAGACGCTCGTTCGCGGTTTGCCTATGCGAAAGCAACACTACCTTCTTCTAATTTTTATGCGAAAGCAACACTACCTTCTTCTAATTTTTGTAAACCTTCGGTGGGTCAAGAGTATAATTTTTATTCTAATTTTTATGCGAAAGCAACACTACCTTCTTCTAATTTTTATTCTCTCTACCAAACAGCCCCTAAACTATTATATCCTCCTTTTTAAGTTTTAACTCAACCATGGCTAAACCCCCTCTCAATACATTCTGCTGCCACATCGCCACCACCCAAACCCCGTTCCGACCAAGACCGTATCAATCCTCTGCTCATTCCACCGTATAATCGGCCATCCATCACCACCACCAGAAGGCTTCCGCCACCGCCACTAGTCAAAACACGAGACCGCCCAGGCTTTCAGGTGAAATTTGTTGGAAATCATGCCGGATGTGCACGCTCTAGTAAATGATGGCGTCATCAAGCTCAAGAAACGGTGAATTCTCTCATCCTTTTCTTACACTAAATTTGCTGTGCTGTGTCCTTTAACCTGAATGTTTTACGGTGGCAGTAAAATTGAAGGCTCCAAGGCGACGGCGAAGCTGACAGCGGAACTGCTCCGGTCGGTGATTTCGCAGCAGCGGATTCCCCACACGAACCAGGCTGGTGCTCTGATTGACGCTATAAAGGCGGTGGGAGAGCAGTTGATTGCCGCTAATCCTGTGGGTATGCTTTCTTTTTTTCCTCTCAATGAGCATAAATCTTTAGTCATAACATTTGGAAAGTCGATACGATGTAATCTATGATTGCTTAGCTGGTAATTTTGCATATAGGGTAAACCTATGCAAACCCTTGAGTTCAGTCATCACGCACTGGTATAAAAATGTTTCTGAAAATGCAGCAAATGTTGAAGTGCTTAAATAATTTTTTATAAGGACTATCAACTTGTGATTTCTTATGGTTGTGGCCTCTTAAGATCTTTTTGATGGTTCCAAAGTTAACAATCAATAGCACTCTGGGAGACTCTTGGGATATTTGTAGTGCTCGCATGTGACTTCTTGAAATACGAGATGTACATAAATGATCCATTGAGTTGATCATTTTGCCTGCCTAAATCAATATGTCTGGTCATCGTAAATTAGGAAAGAAGCTGAGAAAATGGCCACTTTATTGGTTATATAGAGTAATGTAAGGCACTTTAGCTATTATTACATGAATGAATGAACACCTTCATTTACTTTTGCCTTTTTCTTTTTTTTTCCTCCCTCCCGGGTGAAAATGTTGCTTGAATCTTCTTGCAGAGCTGGCCGTTGGTAATATTGTGAGGCGAGTCTTGCATATCATTAGGGAAGAGGATCTTTCTCTCACAACAGCTGCTATTGGTGGGTTGAGCTTGGCAGCTGCTAGTGATGATGAAGATGATCTTGAAAGAGATCACCCAGCCCTATCAGCTGCCGCCATTGCTGCGGCTGCTCGAAGCACTCTGAGGCCACCCTCCTTGCAGACTCTTATTGAGGACATGCCTTCCTCAGCAGCTGTTCCTCACACATCTTCTTCTGGGGGTGATTCTGAAGAAAAAAGTAAATGTAAGCTCTTCAATCTGTCAGTTTGGATACTTCTTCTCTCGACTTTCTTAGATCTGATTTTTGAGTTTCTGACAATAAGATAGTTTTTTTATTAATATTCGCCTCAGATAATTTCGGCTTAGAGTGGTCGGCCATTGGTTGCATGTTGTTTGGTGTGGTGTGAGATAAGAGCACTAGTTTGGTCTCTGTGTATGGCTAAACTTAAGCTCTAATGCTTTGTGTCCACTGAAACTTAATGTGGCTATATAATTTCTTTCAGCTGCTGATAAAAATTCAAGGAGCCGGAAACTTAAGCATAATGTTATTGAGGCGGTTAATGAGCTTCTTCAAGATATTGCCACCTGCCATGAACAGATTGCTGAGCAAGCAGTGGAGCATATTCATCAAAAGTACCTTTTTTCTAAACCCTGTCTAGGTGCTTTGTTCATATCTGCTAATTGCTTTTTTGTGGAGCGTACTCTTGGAACCATTATATACTGAAACATATATTCAGCATGAGAGATAATCTAAACTAGTGCATATAGTCTCATATATCATGATTTATGCTAATCTCAAGGTTATGCTGTCTGGTTTTGGGACTGCATCTAATGGTTGTCCGTCTCAAGTTTTATCATTTGCATATTTTATCTCCTTTAAGGCAGTGTATATTCATAAAAGGTGGATTCATTAGATGTTGATCTTAAGAGAATTTTTTTTTGGAAGGACAAAAAGTGCTGCCAATATTATGGTAAAAGGGAATTGTGTTTTCTACTAGAAATTCATTTACAAACACTTTTGTTTATAGATCCTTGTAAAGATAGCTCATTCATGAGGCCATCATCTATGTCCTAAATCTTGAAGGTGCCGCCAGGAATCAACCGATGGCGATTATATAGATAAACTTGAGAACGGTCTGAGAAAGAGCGTCGGCACTAGGGCTGGCAGAATGGGTGGGTAGGTTGGGTTTGTGTGTGGGTTAAAAATTTGGGTATTAATAGGTGGCTGACCCCTTTCAAAACGCTTTTCCTTGTGGGTTAACTGGGTCGTCCTTAAATGGGTTGGTTTTACGCATAATCCAAAAACGACCATATTCAATATGGTAAGTTCTTTTTATTTCCGTCTTCATGACTGAAACAACACCCTTACTTAATCTTCATCAACGACCTGAACACCGCCACCGCCACCGCCACACCAAACCACTGCCACACCCACAACAACCACCATCATAACGCTGCGGCACCACTACAGCCCCGCCACACTGTTACTGCCATCACACCCATAGAAACCACCACAACTCAGTTAGCCATTGCGACCACTTGCTGAGCCAACCAACAAAGCTGCGATGACTAATAATCCTTCCCCACAAAATCGTAGATCTATCCCAGATTGAAGACTCTGCCGGCATATTTAAGAGAGGAACTCCAAGCTACAGGAGTGATCGTTGTTCTTGGTTGTGCACGGGGGTAAGATCCACTATTCAAGACTCATTCCACTCGTCCAGATGAATTTGAAAATTATAAATACCGGCGTGCACTTTTCGGAAGAGTGGCAAAGAGCTTTTGAGGACCTAAAGCAAGTCGTAAGGCCTGTATGTAAAGGAGATTTACCCGTAGGTTGCCGAGCCTTAGGTAGTGGTTCCTATGGTGGTGACCACGATGACATGGTGGCGACAGTGGCAATGGAGGGTTGACAACACGACAGGTTGTGACAGCAACAGCTATTGGTAAGAAGGTGGCAATGGCAGGTTTGTCCTTGGGATACGGCTGGGTTTAAGTTTTTGGAGTCTTTTGACTTACAAGGTCAAACTAAATTCTATGGTTACAGAGCACCCATGTACGACCCACTAAAACCTGTGGATACCTGGGTTGCAAAATAACCGACTGGGTAATTGGGTTTGGATGCCATCCGCGATTGGCACGTGCCAGTTGCCGGCAGTGTCTATAGAGAGGACACATGCCACAAACATCTTAGCCATGGTAAATGTCCTAGGCCACAGATATAGAATTCCTCCTTTTTCCCTCGATATCGGCCCTTTTGGCTATCAGTAAAAAGAACTAATAAGTTGTGTCATGACATAGAGCTGCTCTTCTTATCTCTCCTCTTCTTCTCGACCTGCTACATCTCAGTGACATTTATATTTCGAGTCTGCAGTTCAAATAATTGTCTTTGCACACCGGAAGAGCAACCAGCTATGAATTTTCACTTCTGATTTAAAGAAAAGAAAGCAAAGTTTGTCTACAACATGTCTAGTTCCTCCTCTCCCCAGTGTATCTGTCACTTTCTCTGGCTTACATTTTGGAATGAATTCTATGTATCTAACAATCAAAACATTTTCCAGTGAGGTAATACTGACTTTAGGCACGTCAGGAACAGTAATTGAATTTCTTTGTGCTGCCAAGGAGAAAAAAAGATCATTCCGGGTATTTGTTGCAGAGGGTGCTCCAAGGTTTGTATAAAATAGCTTCTCCATTGTTGCAATGCTAAGGGAGTTTTTCCCACTCTCTTGATAACTTTTCCTACTTTTAAATGATACTTTGAGTAGATATCAGGGGCATATTCTTGCGAAAGAACTGGTTGCAAGAGGACTACAGACAACTGTCATTACTGACTCTGCAGTTTTTGCCATGATATCCCGAGTGAACATGGTATGCAGACTACATTACCCTGTTTTCTTTTTGACAATGGACATCCTTCATTGGTATATCGTCTTATTATTTTATTTACGAAGTGAAGGTTATTGTTGGCGCTCATGCTGTCATGGCTAATGGTGGGGTTATAGCACCTGTTGGGTTGAATATGGTTGCTCTAGCAGCACAACGGCATGCTGTCCCTTTTGTTGTACTTGCTGGCATTCACAAGGTATGTTTGCATTGTAACAGCTCCAATCTGCTGGTAGCTTCAGCAGAAATAGACTACAAGACTACTGCTTGCATAACTAGGTCCTTCTTTTCGGTGCTTAAATAACTTGTTCTGATATACATGGTCATATGGAATAGCGAATGAGAGTTTTGGCCTTCTGACTGAGCCGATTGAACATAACAGATGGTAGATGCTTATTTCCATCTAAATAGTGTCCTCAAACCTCCTCATAACTTGATCACTGCGTTTTTTGGAAGTTCTTTGTTCCTCTTTATGGGGGTAGTGGATGGGTGTGGAACATGAGGTTCATTAAGTAGGCTGATTAGCACTTGCAAAGTTTTATATACTGGACATGACCATATATATCTTTTTGTGTTTGCTGGGGACTATTGGATTAGTAAACAGTGTCGACTGAGCAACAAAATACATCAAGAACAAGCGTACGGGGGAGGTAAATACCCACACCCCGGAACGAACTAAAATCCAAGAAACAAATGTCTCTAGAAATCCCTTCAAAAATATCGAGGAGCTCCGACCTTTTAGACGTCCAATGATGATGATCATGTATAAAAAATAACTCAGCAAATCCATTTTTTTTCTTGATGAATAAGAGTTTAAGGAGAGAATGCCAAAAGGGGGAAACCCACGTACACAAGCAGTATACCACCAAACCTTAAAGAAAACGCATCTACAAAGTTTAGCATAGAGTCGGTACCTGACATCCAAGAAGAAAGAGACCTCAGGATAACCTTAATTCACATCCAAAATGGCCTAGACCCTTCAAAATGACACCTATTACATTCCTGCAATATACACCAAAGGCACAAGGATCACTCTCCAACTGTTGCCAAAACTTCTTTGCACACCCATGAGCCCAACAATGAAGCAATGCCCCAAGAAGCTCCAAAAGTAAGAAAGCGAAGGTCTTGGGCATCCGGACAATGAAGCAAAAGGTGGTTGACAGTCTCCTCAGCTGCTACGCAAATAGGGACAACCATTAACAATACTCAAATTCCTTTCCTTTCACAACTTTAGCCGCCGCTTATATAGGTAGATCCATGGAGGCCATCATTGACTAGTTTTAACATCCAAAACACTCTTTAACTGCCTATATTTTATATATTATGATGTTCTCAAGGTTAGTGAGGAGTTTAATGTGTTTTCCATCGTTTGTAAGCGCTTAAAGCACCTTGTGATGTAATTATCCAAAAGCATGTGTATGCATCTTTTTGTATTTACATGTTGTGGTTATCCATTAAGGCGAGAATTGTCATTGTGACTCATAATTTTGCATCAAAGTTATGCTATGACTATGTTTGGTTACATTTGGAACTCCGAATTGGAAGCTAGTAAAAACCTGGTAAATTTCTCATTATAGTGCGAAGATGACACATCAACTTGAAGTATTGAAATATGTGGAAGCTTGCTTATAATAGGAAAAATATCTTTAACCAAAACTACTGTAACGACCCGGTCCATGGCCCCACCACAGGGTATTGCTTCGCTTGAAAGGGCTAGCCAAGTAGGTACTTATGAGTTCATGGGCAGGGTCTTATAAGGCCGATTACAAATCATCCCACATGTGGGATATAAGGGGCCGTGGATCGGGTCGTTACAGACAGATGGTATCAGAGCCGACTCTTGAAAGCTCTGGCTGGGTTATCCAGTCGAGTTGTCGATAGTTGGGAGAAATGAAGGCAAGCCTGGGTACATCCCTCATCAAGAGGATGGTTGGGGCAACAAAGGGTGAGCCGAGTATATCCTACATTAGCTAGAGAAGAAGATTTTGTGCTATGTGTGATCGAGCCTTAGCGAGGACGCTAAGGCATAAGGAGAGGAGATTGTAATATCCCACATCGGATGTGGAATGATTTGTGATTGGCCTTATAAGACCCTGCCTATGAGGGGAGGCAATGCCCCGTGGTGGGGCCGTGAACCGGGTTGTTTAGATGGTATTAGAGCCGACTCTCGAAAGCTCATGCTGGGGTATCCAGTCGAGTTGCCGATGGCTGGGAAAATGAACACAAGCCCGGGTATATCCCACATCAAGAGAATGGTTGGTGTAACGAAGGGTGAGCCGGGTATATCCCACATCAGCTAGAGAGGAAGATTCTGGACTATGTGTAATCGAGCCTTATCGAGGACGCTAAGGCATATGATGGGAAGATTGTGATATCACACATCTGATGTGGGATGATTTGTGATTGGCCTTATAAGACCCTGCCCATGAACTTATGAGTACCTACTTGGCTAGTCCTTTCGAGGGAGGCATTGCTCTGCGGTGGGGCATTGGACTGGGTCGTTACAGATGGTATCAGAGCCAACTCTCGAAAGCTCGGGCTGAGTTATCCAGTCAGGTTGCCGATGGTTGGGGGAAACGATGGCAAGCCCGGGTATATCCCACATCAAGAGGATGGTTGGGGCAACAAAGGGTGAGCCCGGTATATCCCACATCGGCTAGAGAGGAAGATTCTGGGTTATGTGTGATCTAGCCTTAGTGAGAACGCTAAGGCATATGATCTTAGAAGTGCCTACTTGGCTAGCCCTTTTGAGGGAGGCAATGCCCTGTGGTGGGGCCGTGAACCGGGTCGTTGTAACTATTGGTAAATTTTCTTTTCTCTTGCAGTCAAAAGGTCCTCTGTTGCCAAGTCATGCTATTGAGCACTTAGATATACTTCATTTGCTTACCTGGTTTCGGCACTTGGGATCCAGGGTTCCGTGTTTTTCTGACTCTCTTTTGTCACTCCTTTTGTGTGACATCCATATTGTATGCCTTGAACTTTCTTAAGAATCAGGTTTTTTGTAATCAGATTTTAACTTAATTGGCTCTCTCTCTCTCCCTCCCTCCTTCCCTCTTGTAAATTGATTGATGTGACATTGTAACACCCGAAACATTAAGGTCGGACCACATCGCCAGCTATCCATTCATTTAGACACCAAACTATAAAGAAACTAAGTATCCTTTTATAAAAATCGATTAAAATAAACGTCCAACCATTAAATCCTTAACTCCCAAACCGGTATCACATAATCATGACTTTGAACTACGATATCTACTAAATAAATCTCCGGTCAATCACTCCGCATCTTTGTCACTGACCGCCTTATCAATCCTTGTCTAACCAGTAGGGAGGAATAGGGGGTGAGCTCAAATAGCCCAGCAAGGAAAAACACCGCGAGTGGCAAACGGGCAACGTATTAGGAAAGTAACGGCCTAAGGGGAACAATCTCATAACCAAGAATGATAGATGGAAATCAGAGTTCGACTCATAGTTTATCGATACACACAGCTCAAACAATAACAAGATAACTAGGACATGATTTATAGCAATCGTTTGCCAAAAAGCCAAATCCATCGTAGCCCAAACGCCAAACAACCGTCGTAGCTTTGGGGCTAATAGATCAATCACTAGTCGGAGTAAGGCAAACACCACGTCAATAGATAATAAAGTTCTTCTAGGAGTACAAATGAATATGAGATTGCAAAGCTTCCAGTAATCATCATATCGTTCAAAAGAAAGAAAAAAACGAATGGAATTCTCCCTTACCTTAAATTTCATGCAAACCACAATCTCATAAATAGGCTCCCGTGTCCAACCTAAATCACATAATGATATAATACTTTTCACAAGCATCCTAACGTTATTAGTCCTAAAACCATACACCGAAACCCTCAAACCTTAGAACTCACAAAATTATTTGAGACTTTTGTAAAAGATATTTAGCTTATTAAAGTTAGATGTAGGGTAACTTGTTTAATGAAAGGAAAGGAGACTAGAAACCAGTATGAAGGGAATGGGGAGCAGGAAATCAGAAGATTAGAACTCTAGGATAGGGAGATTAGGGAATAACATAGAGAAATCATATTATAATTTAATTCGTAAAGTCTGCCTATTACATATTGTTTGGGGTACTTTTATAGGATAAAAGGGAAACTTAAACATGGAAATATAATCAAATCACTCTTCATTTAAGGGATTGGACAATCAAAGGTCAATTCAATATTATTTCGTAATTTAAACATGAATATCTTCGATCACGGCTTGCCCTGTGGCACCGAGTACGGCCACGCTTGTCAAATGTGAACTTGGGTCTCCAAGGCCCATCATTTCCCCCTGGCCTCCAAGAACTCTGCTCCGCGGACTTAGCATCATGATGCTGCTCCAAAAGAATCAGGCCAAGACTACGAACCTCCTCCTTAGTGAGCTAGGTGTCATCACTTGACAGACAGAAACGCCAATGAACAAGATAGCGGTGAAACCCACCTTGATGAGAAGCGATCCCCTCATCATCAACAATACCTTCAATTTGGCTGGCAGGACGTGCGGGGACGGATTGGACAACGGGGACAGGAACCTACACAGAATAGCAAGAAGAAAGACGTGTGGAATCAGATGCAGGCAACTGGGGAGGCTCAAAAGTACCTCGGTAAGCAAACAAATCTTCCACATCGGAAACAGGGGTAATATTCATATCAGTACGCAAGTCAAAATTGAAGTCTACTTGTCTACGATGAACATCAGCAGCCAGTACGCAAGTCAAAATATGCATTAGGGTCCATCTTGCGGATAATGGGGAATGGGTCAATGGTGTGAGCATGCAGCTTTTTATAAAAATGCTTTGGGAAGCGCTCAGGGCTCATGCTAACCATTACAAAGTCGCCAACATTGAAGTCTACTTGTCTACGATGAACATCAGCAGCCAGTTTATATTTTTCTTAATCAAATCAATTTTACATCTGGTTTCAGCATATACATCACAAATATGTTGGGCAAAGGAGTTTGGAGAGGCAGAATGGCGGAAGTTAGGGGGTAAGAGAACGAGGTCAATGGGCTAGCGAATGATGAAACAATAAACAATCTCAAACAAACTTTTCCTGATAGACCGAGTAACCGAACTGTTATAAGCAAATTCAGCAGTCAGTAACACAAATCCGAAGTACCCCGGCTTTCCTAAATGAGACATCGAAGAAGATCACCTAAACTTCGATTCATAACCTCAGTTTGCCCATGAATTTGGGGGTGAAAGGCAGATGAGAACTTCAACTGGGTACCAAAGAGTTTCCAAAGTGTCTTCCAAAAGTAGCTAACAAACTTGACATCATGATCAGACACAATCGAAATAGGTAACTCATGAAGACGGACAACTTCATGAAAGAACAGCTTAGCCACATGTGAAGGGTCGCCGGTCTTACTACAGAGAATGAAATGGGCCATGTGAGAGAATCTATCCACGACAACCATGACAGAGTCATATAACCAAGTGAGCTTAGGCAATCCTAAAACAAAATCCACGCTAACATCTTTCCAAGGGGTGTGAGGAATAGGCAACGGTGTGTACGACCCAGTGTTTCGTTTCTTATCTTTAGCTAATTGACAAGTACGACACTGGGAGACAACGCAAGCAGCGTCACGTCGCAATGAGGGCCAATAAAATTGATCGTTGGCCATGGTTTTGTCGCGCCCAAATTGGCTGGCAAGCCCGCCGGCATGCATTTCCCATCTAGAATACCTAACAGAGGTACAGATAATGCATAGTTTGGACCGGCAAAATAAATAACCGTTTCGGAGAAAGAAATCGACATGATATCTCCGAGATCCATTTAAAACATCGTATAAGATGAGACGAAAATCACAAGTGTAGTACTCATCCTTGAGGCGTTTAAAACTAAGCACCTGGACACTTAAGGGCTGGAGAGAGAGAGAACGACACGACCTAGGGCATTGGCGGGCTTGTTCTCAACGCCTGCTCGATGTTCAAGAACGAAAGAGTAGTCCTGAAATTCAAACCACATGGCATGCTTATGACTCAATTTGCGGCGAGCCCGTAAATACTTGAGTGCTTCGTGCTCAGAATGTACAATGAACTCTTGAGGCAACAAATAATACCGCCAATGCTATTCGGCTTGAACAGCAACTTATAACTCTTTCCTATAAGTAGAGTATTTCTGTTGAGACTTATTGAGTTTCTCACTAAAGTAAGCAACTGGATGACCCTCTTGACTCAAAACGCTACCTATACCGACTCCGGACGCATCACAGGCAACCTCAACTAGAAAAGTCAGGGTGGCGTAAGACGGGATCCTTAGTCCTACGTTTCTTAATCTATTTGAAGGCTCTGGCAGCTGCAGGGGTCCATCGAATCATCCCTTTCTTCATGCCCTTGGTGATAGGGGCTGTGATAGAGCTAAACCCCTGAATGAAACGTCTATAAAAGGTGGCTAATCCGTGGAAACTACGAACGCCCGAGATGGTTTTTGGGTTCGGTCGGTCTGTGAAGCCTTGTCAGGGTCGGTAGCAATTCCCTGTGCGGATATGATAAAGCACACACTTGAGATTGAATGAAATAACACTTCTCCAGAATGACAAATAATTGGGCAAAGCAAAGAGCCTTAAGAACCTGTCGATGCTGCGCTAAATGGGTTTTCCTAGTCCGACTGTAAGTCAAGATGTCATCAAAATAGAACAATAAGAATTTGCCTTTGAAAGGATGCAATACATGTCTTGCATCGCACATGAAGGTAGTAGGGGCATTCCAGAGTCCAAAAGGCAATACAACCACTTGTACAACCCATCTAGGGTCTTAAATGCGGTCGGAGCGAATCCTAATTTGACGATACCCACTACATACGTCAATCATAGAATACCAACAAGTGCCCTGCCACAAATCTAACATGTTGTCGTGACGAGGAATGGGGAACCCATACTTAATAGTGCTTTTATTGATGGCGCCGTTGTCCACCCACATGCGCCAAGTATTATCCTTCTTAGTTGTCAAAATGCGGGGGCCGCACAAAGACTAAGACTCTCCCGTACGACGCCACGAGCTAATAGAGCTTTAACTTGTCGCTGCAACTCTACACGTTCCTTGGGATTCATACAATAACGCAGAAAATTAGGTAATTGTTATCCAAAAACTAAATCGCAAATTCTGCTAACAAATGAGTGACTTCCGCGGGGAAGTCAAGTATGGCAGAAAGTGGAACCAAAGGAACATCCTTAGGAACTACTACGAGCACGATGCCAGAATCTTTGTTGTCATCTCCAAAAGCGAGTCTATCTGAATTCTGGATGAATTTTCAAGGGGGTGGCATAGAGGGGAATTGACTTGAGGGGGGTGCTCTTGGGAACAGGTTTTGTAAGGTTCAATAGAAAGTGTCACCCATCATGCGGGAACGTGTATGTATGGTGAAAAACATCAAGGTCATAAATCTATGGGCGAACAAGAAGGATGTGGGCAATATCATGCGAAAAACGGCACACCAAATGGCCTGCGAGTAAGATCCGGTTGAACGGGGACCAGATATCACTTAGACAAGGGGAGGGATGCCTTATCGACCCAAGAGCCCGAAAAAATTAGTAGTGGTTCAGGGTTGAGTTTCATCTTCTCAACCGCACGCTCAGAAACCACATTCAAGGTGATTCCTCAGTCAATGACCACCTTACAAACCATATCCCACACTTAACAAGGTGTGAAAAGTGCTAGTCCGACACCTATCATCCTTCGCAGGGGTGGGAAGGATGCATTGCACGACACTAACTTGACGGCAGTCAGCATCAATCTCCCACTGGGCATCATATTCTTCATCTGGCTCATGCAGATGATCAATAGCATTTAGCTGCTCAACATGGTCCCCGACCACCGCTCTCTTCTTTGGCCTGGTCAACAAGCATAATGGGATATGGGCACCGAGCAGCGATGTGCCCCTTGTTATGGCAGTTACGACACTCGATGCTAGCTCGTGAAGCAGTCAGAGCAAAGGTCGGAGCTAGACTGGGATTGATCCCTAACGTGGTTCGGAACTAGCTCTAGCGGCAACTGGGTCAGGCTGGGTAACAGTCTTGGAAACAGGTGGGTGCGCCGGGGTTAGACCACTAGAATGTTTGAAAGCGGCAGACCTCGAAGGATTAAGCCTCCTAAAATGAGAGAGCAATCGGCGCGGTGGTGCATTCTTGAGATAACTTTTGTACTTAAGGGCCTTGAAAAAGGCATCTTCAATTGTGTACTTAAGGGCCTTGAGCAACGTTAACAAACACCATTAGATCTCATAGCGAGGTCCTCAAAGAGAGACATAAAGGCAGACATGGTGCCTATTTGTCTCACCTTTAAGAATTGCTCAAGCATGTCGGAACGGTGGTAGCTAGGAAGGTGTTTCTCTGTTAATTTGGTCTTCATTTCGTCCCACAGGGTGATGGGTGGTTGACCTAAGCGAGCATTGTTATCAACTCCTCCTTTCCAATAACGTTATGCAGAACCTACAAGCTTCTTTTTAGCAAAGCGTTAGGGATGCTGGTCAGACACACTGAAAGTAGTCCTCTAATTTGAATAGCCAATCCTGAAAATAGTTAGGATCAAGTCGTCCATCAAAACTGGAGACATCCACCTTGACTTTTCGAGTACAGTCATCATCAAATGGGGGCCAAAACTTAGTTTGAGCAGACAACTGTCAATGACCGACGGAAGGGTGATCGTGGATAGGCTGGCCATTGGGGAAGACTTTCTTGTCGTCCACAACTGTGAGATTCTCTAATAACAGGTCCACTGTTACAAGGAGCTGGTGAAGGAGTAGAGGTGGGCAAGAGACTAGCAGTCAATCCTGAGATACTATGGCCGCTAGAGGACTCAACAACAGTGTTACCCTGCGGTTGTTTCTCCAGTTATTTAAACAGATGGAGCTGAAAGTTCTCAAACGGTTAATCAATGTTATCATAAAGCTTGCCAACTTTTGAGATCAATAGGTTGACAGAGTGCTTAAGATTGTTCTTGGAATCGGCGAGGGAAGTGACTTTTTCATCCAAGGCATCATGTTTGGTTTCTAGCTCTCTATTGGTCACCATGGTACAGGTCAAAGTGAGATGGAGGGGAAAATAAAGGATCGGCCAAAATCAGAAGCAAAATTACGAGAAGTAACGTACTTAAAACTACTACGGTAACTTCGTAAAAGTAATCTGATTGAAGTTTCTTAGTAGGATCACATACTACTTTGTGAGCAAATAGAGGCTCATAGAAAAATTTCGCTAGTTCGTTTTTGTTTTGTTTCTTGTTTTTTCAGTGGCAAATATTAGGTGAGCAAAATATGGACTATAGCAATTCTTTTGACAACGTAATGATAGAACAGGAAGGACTAAATGGTTGATCGGCCGCAGCGAAGAGAGGGCGGAGCGACAATGGTTGATCTGTGATGGCGACGGTGAAAAAAATGACGGCTGATGACGGCGAAAGCAACAGGAACGGCGGTTGACGATGGTGGAGTGATGAGGCTTTGGCAACGGCAGCTGCAAGGTAGTGAGACAGTGGCGCAGCGAGACTATGGCGTGTCTTTGGCTGTGAGTAGATGGCTGGAATTTTGCAACCCAAACATTGCGGGGGTTGAAACTTGTTCACGACGGTGCTGCGGCGTGTCACTGTATTGGGGCGAAAAGCGATGATGATGGTGTTGGTTAATGTATGGAAAGGGAAAAAAAAAGGCAGCGATGGATTGAGATTTGGTCTCTGAATACTAAAATGATGTAGGGTAACTTGTATAATGGAAGGAAAGGAGAATGGGAACCAGAATGAAGGGAATGGGGAGCGTGAAATCAGAAGATTAGAACCCTAAGGATAGGGAAATTAAGGAATAAAAGAGCAATGAAATGATAATTTAATCTATAAAGTCTGCCTGTTACATATTTTTTGAGGTACTTTTATTGGACTAAAGGTAAACTAAAACATGGAAACATAATCAAATCACTCCTGATTTAAGGAATTGGACAATCAAAGGTGAATCCCATATTATTTCGTAATTTAAACAGTGATGAACTTGTCCATTAACTATGCAAAGTTCTTATTCCTTTTTTTAATAAGATCTAGTTATTTTCTGATTTAAACATGAAGATCTTCAATGATGGCTTGCACTTGGGCCCAGCGTACGGGCACCCTTGTAAAATGAGAATTTGGGTTTCTGAGGTCGATCATCTAGGTTCAATTTGACGCCTCACCATTGTTAATGAAGGCACAGGTGCACGCCTTTTCGGAGCGAGGCACAAAATAGAAATAAATAGATATTCGTGCATTTGACCAATAAAATATTGTAAAAAAGTTTAAGAACGTGGCAGTTTAACAAACTTCCAACACTGGAAAAGTTTCAAATTCAATGAGAAGAAGCAAACTTCCAACACTGGAAAAAGTTTCAAATTCAATGAGAAGAAGTTAATCCAAAGTGAACATGACACCATCATCCTCATTATCGGTGAGAACCAAGGCAACAATGCTTTCTTTTAAGCGAATTAGAGGCTCCAAGTTCGGTAGAGATTCCACCTCAATTTCATGTTCTTAGTCTAGCATGTCAACCGAAGAAGTAGATCTACTTGAAAGGGGGCAGCAGTCAGCGACGGGGCACTAACACAGTGAATAGTAGAAAGAGAATCAATTGATTGGGGATTTGGGGTTTTAGGTCTTTTTTTGTTTTAGATATTGATTTATGACGTTATGAAAGAAAAGAATTAACAACAATGAACTGTTGAGATGATGCCACGATGGCAAAAATAAAATACTTGATGTTTTGGGCTTTTATTTGCACCTCCACCCCCTCCTTGCACCTCGGGGCGCGCCTCTTTGAAGGGGCTGCGCTTAGTCATAGGCGAGGCGGGCTCCTTTTGCCTTGCGCCTAGACGCGCTTTTGATAATACTGGGCCTCCCATACAAATAATAGGGTTAAAAACCTACAATTGATACCAAAAACTGTAATTATGTGAAGTCTGTTTCTCTCTTCAAAACTATTCAACCGTGAGAGTATATAAAATCTAAGGTTTTCCGATACATCAAAAGATATGGTAAAAGTTTCATAAAATAACTCAGAGAGTAGCGTTTGATATCAGATGTCAAAAAATCCTTTGGAAAGAGCCCGACTTTTTCCCCTTTTCGATTTTCTATAGTTTTATGTGCCTAATTACCTTACAGGATATAAGGTAAGAAAAATACCTTGAAAACTGGCGTAAATTTTTTTATAATTTAATTGAAATAGTACAATTAAATCATTCTAAAACAAAACCAGCATTGCAACTAAAAAAGTCAAAATCGATTACCTTAATTGCAAATCTTTTGTTTCATCCTTTTTTTCCTACCCGTAGTGGCTTCCTATCTCTCTTTTTGTTGTTCAATAGTAGTCTCCCTCTTACATGAATTCCTTCTATACCATGTGTTAAAAAGTTCTTGTAGTTTATTGCTTCATATTTAAGTTGTTCTTTTTCTAAATAATATTGGCTATGAACTAATGAAAGTAAGTTATAGAAAAGCAAATTGAGCACCTACATCAAAGCCCAGTAAACCTTTCTTTAATAATATACTCATGAGCCCAGTCTATAATTGTCACTGTAAAGATAATCTGTTATTGTTAAGGGCAGGGAACTACATCACTGTACCTTCTCCGCCAAAATACATCCAAGTCTAGATCACTTTTGCATCGCTGGTATAGATATGGGAATAATTCTTGGTTTGTTTTGCCCTGTCCTGTGTAAAGACCCAGAGTAGCCATCAGTATGGACCCGTTACAAGCCTTTCCTATCGCCTCTCTATCCTATTTGCACTCTCCGTTCGCCTCCCTTATCAAGTTTAATGCCAGCTGCAATCCCGAATCTCTGTCATTGTCCACTTTAACTTGGGGAAGGAGTTTGGTAGAATCGGTCGGTGATCATTCACCGGATCTCCCAAATGTCAGAGGCTATTTAGTTCCTGACCTTCACATAAGGTCGAAGGCCTTCTCAGTAACAAATAGCCAGGCCGCTTCCTTCATATCTTGAAGGATTGGGGCTAACTATAATATAGGGTTCAACCCTTTTGTAACTGCAAATTTTCCTTGTAATTCCTCTAGTGGATTGTGGAATGAAAAATTTAGTGGATAATTAATCAATCTCTTTGTGATTCCCTTTTTCTTTTATCAATTGTATTGTTGCTTAATTTAGCGGGTGAGGCGCAACAGTAAGGTTGCTCCATTGTAACCTCGAGGTCACGGGCTCGAACTTGGAAACAGCCTCTCCACGTAATTGGGGGAAAGGCTGTGTACATCAATCCTCCCCACACCCAATGAGGAAGCCTCGTGCACTGAGCCTCCCTTTCATTGTTACTTAATTTAATCTCAACGAGTTAATTTGGCTTGCACGACCAAGCGCATACGAGTGGTGGTGTATAGCGTTTCTATTGAAGTATTTTTCCCGGCACTTTTTTGTGTTTTTCTAACCAAAAAGTTTTGATGGTTTTACTTAGTTCTCGAAGAGTTGCTGGATTAGATACCATGTCAATACTATGTTATTACCTGCTTTTCTTGTTTATCTAATTAGAATTCTTCTTACTG
Organism: Escallonia rubra; assembly: GCA_033065855.1. Classification (NCBI taxonomy): domain Eukaryota; kingdom Viridiplantae; phylum Streptophyta; class Magnoliopsida; order Escalloniales; family Escalloniaceae; genus Escallonia; species Escallonia rubra. Next base: position 266,173 of record JAVXUO010001785.1, read on the forward strand.
TGACTCTTTTTTGCCTTATGTCGGCTGCCTGATAGCTTTGTCGTCTATTGACAGTTGTGCCCCTTGTATCCCCACAATCCAGAGGTCTTACTGAATGAGCTGAAGTCTCCATCTGAGCTTCTGGACTTTGGAGAATTCTCAGATTGCATGGATTTCGGGACTGGCAATGGTTCCCCTCTTCTTCATATTGTGAATCCTGCCTTTGATTACGTGCCACCAAAGCTTGTCAGTTTATTCATTACTGACACGTAAGTTAATTTTTGGAAATATTCTTCAAGGACCAGACATATGTTTGCGAACACCACATTTTAATTTGGATATATTAGCCTTGACTGACTCACCCTACTGAGATCGAGCCAGCCTTTGATCAAATCTGAAATTTCGCTCCACAATGTTTGTAAATCATTTTTCATATGCTCTGACGTTAATGTTGCTTTAGAATATTTTACATCCTCAATAGTTTACATTTTCATCTCATATTGCATTTTGAATTTCTGCAGTGAAGTGATAGTATTTCTAATTGATCTTTATTTCTTGACAGAGGAGGTCATAACCCATCATACATGTACCGACTTATCGCAGATTATTACTCTGCTGATGATTTGGTGGTGCAGCGACGACCTGCTTCTTGACACTGAGTTTAGCTACCACTGTCTTCAATACATATCAAGTAAGGCATTGGTACAGTTATTTACTTTACGATTTTGTTACATGGATGCAACTTATACTTAGCTTCTGAAATTCACTAATGAGTAAATGAAGGACTGTTAAGGCCCAAAACTGCGGGATAGGGAATATACAGCCTGGCCTCATTTCCTGGCTTAGTTTTGTCCGGGCATACTAAATTTGTATAATTGGTTTAAAGCTTAGTTGCAGGAAACTCCTCATATGGTGAAGCTTCTCTCTTGGAAACTCGCTTTTGCGATCCCAAGTGAGGAGCTCCATGGGATCTCGTCCCAATCTCATATGGGAACTCGATTCCGTCAACTGGACAGAGATGCATGGAACAAGTGAGAGAGTACCTGAAAATCAAGCCCTTTTCGACTTAATTCCTTGTTTCTCTCTTCCTTCAACTCCATAAAGCCTCCTTGTTTGTTGTTGCTGACTACCCTCCTCGAGAGAGTAGAGCTTGTCAGTCACTGCTCTCTCTCTCTCCCTCCCCTGTAAACTATATTCAGCAAATGGTAATACTCTTTTACGCATTTATTTATTTAAGCCGCTCCCAACCTCAGATTCTTTCGGATGCTTACGCTCCCCCGTTCTCGCCCCCGCTCCCGCTTTGTGCAACTAAGGTTTAAAGTTTCGGAGTTTGGAAACCAAATCAGGTTGTTAGCAATATATATGTCCTCTTGCAAGTTGTTTCCGTAATTTTACAAATGCTAGGAGCTTAACTCCTGTTTGATTTAAAATCTATGTTCCCACAGAGTGCTTCAGTGTTACCTACTATTCGATTCGCCTTGGTACATGGTAGGGATACGGGTGCGTGGCGCTTTGATAAAAAAATGTAGGTTTGCAATTCGTGGGGATAGGCTTAGTCGGTTCACTTTTTGCATAATCAATGTGCTGGGGTTCGCCTATATGGTACGCTATGGTATGATTCATATAATCATGTATGGACTACGTAAAAGTAATTGATGCTAATTTGAAGCAAGACACCATCAAATTAGAGTAAATAGGATTTGTCTTTTATTTAATTGAGAAAAATCTCTTCAGTCTTAATGTTGTGTTTTGAAGAAGTATAATTTCACTTAATTTAATGCCCTTAACTGTGCAATTTCCTAGGTTAATTCCCTTAACCTTGTAATGCGTGTAATTTTTCTCGCTCCCCCCTTCCGTTTCCCTCTCAGACATCTCTTGTTGGAAAAATAGTTTATCAAAAAGGTGAGTTTTACAAGCTTAATTTGTGCCTGGATTGAGTAATTAGTCCCGACGCCTCATCCTTTCCCGAACTACCTTATTTAAAAAAAAACTCCATTTTCTCCATCTAGAGAACGAAATTTACACTTTGCAGCTCTTCTCTTTCCCTTCTGATTCGCTCTTTTGGGAGTACTTGTACCCCAACTCCAGCATTTCATGTCACGAGTAGCAGTATGCTGTACACTAGGGTCATCAGCGTAATAGGTGACACCGGAGCGGTTACCTTTAATGGACTAGGCTTGCTTTACTTGGTGGAAGAGTTACCATGTTATGTAATACTTCCCCGTGTAGTCATGCTGCTTTGTATAGCCTTTGTTATGAGTCAGTTTCTTCTTCATGTTCCAACTTATAGGATGAGAATAGACATCATATTAGTTGTAACTGAGCGAGAAGCAGCTTGAGACTCATTTGAAAGCTTAAAAAAAGTAGCTCTCAATTGCAGAACGATGTAGAGAAGAAAATCTGTTGTAATTACAGCATTGCAGGAGTCTGAACATACACCGACCCCTTGAAAAACAGCTTGAATACCTAGCATGTTTTTTTGTAATCAACCTGAAGGGAGGCATTAATTACCCCAGATTAGTAATAGGATGAACTCCGTCCAAATGCTTAAATTGAAGGGGCAAGCATGGCGTAATCTGAATCTGAATTCCTATTTAGCGGTCGTGATTTCCCAGTGTAGGTGTCACTGGCATCAGCACTGTGTTGTCTCGTTGCTGTTAGCGGCTGGGAACCAGAGTACTGCCTCTATTTTTTAGAAAGAAGAGAGATGTTGCTGGACAGGAAAAGGAGATCCATCGACTTATTTCCCTTGTTAGTACTTATATTAAGTGCTTATCCTATGTATCAAGAAATGTACTACCATCGTAAAATATTGTGTTTAATTATGATATTTTAACTGTTGCTCCATTCTAAAGGATCAAAAACATGTTGCTCCTGCATATATATACAAGTGATCGTCTTTGGACATCTTCTCTTCAGGTTGTTCAGCTTGCTTGTGCATGAAATAACAGTTGGCAGGGAAGAGTTACATTCATGTGAAGTGGTGATCTTTTTTTTTTGAAGTGATGTTCATTGAGGCTATTTGTTGCTTGGATTTTCGGGGTACTGCAGCTACGGTAAGGGCAGATGTGGGTCATTTATAAGCCAACTGGTGACCCCCCTTTTTTTTTTCTTTCCATTTCATTTGTAGCGTGATGAAATACAACGAAAAGAGATGTAGTGATAGAAGAAAGCTAGGTGAGAGAACTGTTTGTTGTTAGGTTTCAGATGTAATCTGTACGGATAGTACTTTGTGAAACACTTGCTCATTTGGAGGACGTCCAGTTGTCTTTGTATGTATTTGATGGCAGTTTTCGGTATCCTGAAGACTTGGTGGGTGAAGTTATGAACATAGGATTCAGTTGTCAGCTTTTCATGATACCTCATCAAGGGATAAGTTGGAACCTCAATGAGTCCGGCCCCAGCCTCTGCATAACTGGTCTCTTGTTATCTCCAGTTTCTGTCCAAAGCTCTCGATGACTCCTTTGGAAGACTGAATTTTTTATTTATTGCGTTTTGCTTCAACTTCTTTCATGATCATCCATCCAGGATATATTATGTCATTTAAACTTTTACGTGTACCCGAACATTTTATTAAATCCCTGTCTTTCTGTTTTGGCCCATTAGCGCCAAACGTATTAAGTTGTTTTCCATCGGCCCTCTCTTGTCCACTGGTGTCAATAAACATAAGCAGAATGGGGTTAGTATTCTGATAATATAACCGACATTTCAAGTAGGTTAGTAAGGGGGAATGTCTGCTTTTCAAGCTATTTTATTCTGTCTGCACCATCAGAGACAATTGGCTAAATTTTTTAGCAACAAATAAAGTGTGGATAAACATATAAGATGAGTAAAAATAGACATTTCCTAACTTTTAGGGACTTTTTAAATTTAGAAGTTTACTCTTCAAACATTATTTTCTCCTTCATCATCAAGGGCAACCACCAACCAGCTGTTGCTATCAAATAATGCCACCACCACCTAACTGCTAAAACATCAAAGGCCACGGCACCCAAAACCACCACCCAACTGCTGTCGTCATGTACTGCCAGTCTGCCACCACCATCCAATGCCGCCACACCACCACACAGCCACCACACCGCCAACCCACCAACACCGCTGCCATGGTGGACGTCTACACCAACCCACTGCTCAGAAATCTGTCATGCACATCTACACCAACACCGCGGCCGGATTGGTTGCTCAAGATCTTTGGTCTCTAGCCGGACCTGATGAAAAAAATGGGATCACTTCTTATGGACTCGTTGAGAATGATTCTGATCTAGTTCATGGCCTATTAGAAGTAGAGGGCGCTCTGGTGGGATCCTCACCTCTCCCTCAGCTCCTCCGCATTCGACCTTCTTTGTTCCGACACTGTTGGGTTTTGCTCTAGAACCTTGTTATTTGATTGACGTTATTTTTGAATTTAATGTTACTACACGTTTCAATAATTGGCCATGTATGGTATTGTTTTGTCTCTATATTAGACATAATATAATTTATGTGTATATAAGATGTTTACAGACGGAAGATATAATTCATATGATACATATTATAGATAAAACTATGTTCACAACGTTAGAGATGAATTTGGATAAATCATCTAGTAGGTTTCAATACTCAATGAGATGATTTTTCTTGACCGTGAAAGTAGAGACTTAAAGTTATGTAATTGTGCATTAGTGTAATGCATAGATTGGGATCGGTGTGAATAATATTTATTGTATCAATGTTTGATAAAATATTTTTCACAATAAAACTAGTGTTAGGGATATTGAGAATCTTATTTGTTGTCATAAAATTCTATGTCTATTAATACCTTTTGAAATACGACATTCCCTTGATTTCATTTCATTGCTTTTTTTTTTTTACTGTAGGTAAAAATTCTACCAATCATATCATTAATTTCAATTCATTGTTGATCATGAAGCGTGGACAAGTCTTTTAGTAATGCATATTAATAGAAGGTTGATTTAATATATGGCTAATTACACCTATGTCCCTGAGGTTTGGAGGTAATTACAGGCAAGGATAATAGTTTGGACAAATTACACTTGTGTCCATTGACCAAACGGAACCCTAAAAATCCTAACGGTTTTAACAAAATGACTTTATTGCCCTTATGTTAGAAAGTTATTTTTTTAAATGCCATTGTCTCTTTTTAGAAAAGAAAATCAAAAAAGAAAAACCCTAATTTTTTTTACTCTCTCTCTTCCCCCACCCTTTCCCCACCCACTTCGCCGCCACCCACAACTCCGCCCTTCGCGGCCCCCCCAACCCTCCCTCCCCCGGTCACCCCCCACCCACCTCTGCCTCCGCCCTTCGCCGTCGCTACAATCACTGACCCCTTCCCCGGCCGTCGCTACACGCCGATCATCGCTCAAAGACCCCGTCATCCCAGATCGGGCATGATCAGAACCCCACCCAGTCCCGTGGTGGGCCGCCTCAGATCTCTTCCCTCAGGGTTTCCTGTACAAGGACTATTGCCGATCATCGCTCAAAGACCCCGTCATCAAGTCCAGATCGCTTCCCCTTACCACGGCATGATCAGACACCCAAGAAATGAGTTAATGGTTAATGGAACATTGGCAGGTGAGAAAGGGCTGCCTGGCGGTGTCTCAACGGCGTGGGTTTGCCAAGGGGCTTGCCGGCGTGGTGGGGTAGGGCGAGTCTGCCGGATGGTGGGCCGAGAGAGGCTACCGGCGGCGTGGGGTGAGGGATGAGGCTTAGGCTGCCGGCGGCGAGATTAGATCTGGAGAAGAGAAACCCTAATATGAAAATTAGGGTTTTGAAACCCTAATTTTTAAATCAGGGTTTCAAATCCTCCTAATTTTAGGATTTCAAAAGCTTAATTTGCAAATTAGTTGCAAACCCTAATTTTAAAAAATTAAGGTTTAATTTGAAAATTATAAAAATTATTTAGGATATACTGTACAAGGACAGTATTGCCATTTTTAAAATACGTAATGATGAACAGTATATTTTTTGGATGGAACCCTAACGGATGGATACGAGTGATACATTTGAAATACTTTTGGTCACGGAATGTTACATTTTGAAACTTTGTGTCCTTGACTGTAATTACCCCAAACCTCAGGGACATATGTGTAATTAGCCCTTTAATATATTAAATCAATAGATGATCAATGTTGTGAATTAGTTACTTAAAGATTAGATGCAAATGTTTTAAAACTATGGTATATTGAGTTTAAGACTTTTATGAATACCTTTAAAAGGAAAATTTTGCAGATAATTAGTAATAAGGGCTTAACCATATTTCTTGGATTAGAGTGTCATTACAGTTTTCAGTGGTGTTAATTACTCCCCCCGTCCCACAAAAGGATCATATTCTCTTTTTGGACCGTCGCACAAATATTGCTCACTTTCTAAATTAAATTAAAATTCTGTAGGTGTTTTTACATATTTACTCTTTTTACCCTTTTTTTAATTGGGCAAATTACACTTATATCCATGAGGTTTGGGTATAATTACAGTTAAGGACAATGAGTTTCAAAATGTAACATTCTGTGACCAAACACTTTTAAAATGTATCAGCCGTGTCCATCCGTTAGGGTTCCGTCCAAAAATTGTACTTTTTGAATGATGTCATCAATATGTATTTTTAAAATGACGATACTACCCCTTGTACTGTATATACTGAATATTTTTAAAAAATTTAAATTTAAATTTCAAGCCTTAATTTAAAGTCACAATTAGGATTTTATTGAGACCTTAATTTGCAAATTAGGATATTATTGAAACCCTAATTTGCAAATTAGGATTTTCTTGGAACCCTAATTTGCAAATTAGGATTTTCCTGAAACCCTAATTTGCAAATTAGGGTTTTCGGAAACCCTAATTTCCAAATTAGGGTTCCAAGAAAACCCTAATTTCCAAATTAGGTCCAATCCCTCACCCCCGGCAGCCCATTCCCTCCCCGCCGGCAACCCCTTCCCTCCCCGCCGGCAGTCCCCTTCCCCGCCGGTAGCCCCTTCCCTCACCCTGGCAGCCCCTTCACTCCCCGCCGGCAGCCCCTTCCCTCACCCCGACAGCCCCTTCCCTCACCCCGACAGGCTCTTCCCTCCCTGCCGACAGCCCCTTCCTTCACCCCGTCAGCCTCTTCCCTCCCTGCCGACAGCCCCTTCCCTCACCCCGGCAGCCTCTTATCTCCCTGCCGGCAGTCCCCTTCCCCGCCAACAGCCCCTTCCCTCACCCCACAGCCCCCTTCTCCTCCGGTAGATCCACCACCGGCGAGGTCGCCGTCGCTCTTCCCCCTCCATCCCTTCTCTCATCCCCCGCAGCAGGGGTGCGGCGATTGGGGTTGTCCTTGACCCCGTTCATGCAGCATAAGTGACAGAAATGGGGTTGGGGGGATGGGGGGGCGGGGGGGGGGGGGGGTGTGGGGGCGCGGGGGGTGGGGTGCTGGGTGTGGGGAGATGAAGAATAAACATTAAATTTAGTGGGTAATTTATTTTAAAGTCAGGGGCAATCAAGTCTTTTTGTCAAAACCGTTAAGTATTTTTGTATTCCGTTTGTCAATGGACATAAGTGTTACATTTTGAAACTTTGTGTCCTCGCGTGTAATTACCCCCAAACTGCAGGGATATAAGTGTAATTTGCCCTTTTTAATCTATTTCTCTCTCCATGTTTAACTCTGCATCAACTCATTTTCTCTCTCCATGTTTAACTCTGCATCAACTCATTTTCTCTCTCCTGGACCACTTACACTTTTTTATTCATTTCTCTCTTCACATTTAACACTCCACTAAGCCACTTTCTCTCTCCTGACCTACTTTCTCCCACACCTCTCTCTAAATGGTAGAACGAGAAACATACAATATATCACTTCAATCCTTAATTTGCGTGCAAAACATTAATCAAAATATGTGTGACAAGGAGTAGGATAAGGTTATAAGATAACCTTACTATTTTCATGATCCTGATGTAGCTAGAAGAGGAAGCCCTTAAAGATCCCCCTCCTAGCCTTGATTGTGACCATACTCTGAGAAAGAAAGATTAGACTTAGCAATATAAATACTAGTCCTAATCACTTTTTTTTGAGGTATCAGAAACCAACTCTCTCTCTCTCTCTCTCTCTCTCTCTCTATAACACACACACACACACACACACACACACATAAAATAAGCTTTCTGGAAGCTAGGGTTTTGAAAGAAAAACTTGGGCTGCTAGGTCATAAGGGCAAAGGTCTAAAGAGAAGCTCAACCTATTATAGTTGAACCCTACTAAATCAACCAAGCAGTTGGTTAGTTTTCTTTTCTGTCTTGTTTTACATATTATCATGTTCATACAATTGGTAAAAGAGCCGTCTTTACGCTTTTACATGATTCATGTGATATGTGTAGACCTGAAAATTTTCTACCCGTACCCGCGGGTCGAACTGTACCCGTTCAAAAACCCCGGGTACGGGTACCTATATAGACTACCCGTGCAATTTTGACCCGTACCCGAATCGATCAGTAGTTTTCGGGTCTGTCCGGGTCGGTTACGGGTTACCCGGGCTACCCAAACTTTTAGTATATAAGTTCTAGGGTTTTCTAATTTGTCCTTCACTCGGTCATTTTTCCCTCCTTCCAGCCGATCTGCGGCCTTGCTCCTCTTTCTCTCTCCCCTCTCCCTCCCCAGATCGATCTACCTCGAACCGTTGCTCTCTCTTGCCTGTCAAATCCATCGACGACAGCGACACGACACCACATCAACTCAACGACCATCTACTGCACATCAAACGATGGCGTCCATTGTCCTTCTCTCGCTCCGCCGCCAGACCTGCCATAGCTCCGCCTTTAATGTCTTCGATCAGATCCACCACCGCTCCGTGGCCACCATCTCCGTCGCCATCGCCAGATCTGCTTGTTTTATTAGTGTTAAAAATCTTTGTATGTATTTAAGTATTTTGTAGTGTTGTTTTCTTTCAGATCTGCTTGTCTTTTAATTTGTGTTGTGAGATAATTTATTTCTAGATCTGCTTGTTCCTACTGTATATTTGTGTTTGGAGACTTGAGATGATGGGGTTGGTCCGGTTGGATTTGAGATTAATCGTCAAGTGATAATTGTAGAAATGAAATCAGAAAGTGATAGTTGTAAATTGTAATAATAATAAAAGAGAAGGAAAAAACAGGCCAAATGTTTATTAATAAAAAAAATTAATAATTTACCCGCGGGTAATACCCGCCCCGTCAGGGTAGGGTACGGATTCCAAAAATCCCTACCCGGGAAAAATCGGGTAAAAATTACCCGAACCGATTTTATCCATACCCGGTTGGATTTTACCCGTACCCGGCCAGGTTACCCGTTTGCCAGGTCTAGATATGTGTATGATAGATAACTGTCTTAGAAACCGCTACTATTAGGGTCTTATAATATGTATATGTCGATGAATCAAAGGAATACATGGTGTAATAAGGGATTCGTGATGGTCTTGGATGGATATGTTATATGCTAACATATGTTTATCAAATATTTGCATGCTCTTATGGCTAGGTTTACATAAACCCAAATATTTTTATGGTGACATTTTTTTACTAATTGATTTTGGATGTAACCTAAGTTTTTATTTCAGTAGATTAACTCAATATAAACTCTTTATGGAATATAGGCATACGCTATAAAAGATTTAGATTGGATGTACATTCTTGGGGAGATGTATTGTAAACTCTGTTGCTTACAAAAATGTTGTTAAGTGGAGGACTGCACAACTATGGACAAGAATGTGAAGAAGATGGATGGTCGTGTATTAGTTCATTGGGAATCCCATGACGAGTAGGATTTAAAGAATCCATGCGAGCATATTAGAATAGGATTATTAGTTTTGTTTATTCAGCTACGTGATTTATGTGGTAATTGTATGCCAATAATCACTCTTGATAAAACACAGATCAGAGTAACAATGTAAATCATAGTGCATCGATGGGCTTGCATACTAGCAATACCATACTAGTACAAGTCTTGAAGATTTTAATCAAGCATGGTAAAAAAAAAAAAAAAACATAGCTGGGGATTAGTGTGGGGATTATTGTGCAGTACCTAAAGATTTACTTTGGTTTTCTTATCAAATTACTTTTATATGTATTTATTTCATGAGATAAAACAAGACAATCTTTTTAATTAATTTAAGTAAAACCCTCATTTTCAAAATTCAAGTGGGCAATGGACTTAATTTCCCATGGCCTTCATTATTTTTAGTAATGGATCATTTATGTTTTCCAATCGAACATGTTTATAATCTTGTTACAAGAATAGATTTCCTATGGGGTAAGTTTTCTTTTAAAATCATAGTGGAAACATTCTTCCTATTGGAGATATGTGTATGCAAGTATGATATTTTTAAAGCTACATAATGGTACACACTGATAATATGAGATTTTAATAGCTTTTTCGTACCAAAAGGACTATTATAATTATTTAAGGCCAAAGGTTGGGAGGTGGCCGGTGTGGGGTTGGGGTGTAAGTTGTTTTCTTTTTTAAGAGTTAAGTAGATAACAAGAATAATGATAACTAATTTTTTCCCTTCAGTTAGACATAATTAGTTATGATTTCGTTAGAGGGATCCAATACATATTATTGCTAAAGTTCTTTACGTGACCATGCTAATAATTGATTTATGCATTGTTTTATTTGAGTCATCGTGTCTTCGTTTCATCCACTTGCTGTCATCCTGAAAGAGAAAGATTGACTCGACCTAATTATATTTGCTGGAAAAGGAACTTGGAATTGTTCGCACTTCTCAGGAATACAAGTTTGTGCTTAATGAACCTTGCTTAGCGAAACCTACTCCTCATGCTTCGTGTGCTATGAAGAGGCCCATGTTACGCGTGCTATGCAAGAGGCCATGACAACTGTTATATTTTGGGCTTGTTTTGGGATTTTATGTAGCATCAACACAAGAACATGCCAAGCGCTAATGCTAAGACGACATTTCTTTATGCTTTGTTTCGTGAGCAAACTCATGTCGTAAGGCAGAAGCTCATGTCATAAGACATAAGCTCATGAAGCCCCGTATGGAAGAAAAAACAGTTAAGAGAACTCTCGTGATCATTGTCTCAAAATGATTACTTACGCAAACTGGACATCCTAAGGGCAAATGTCAATGCAGCAGCGCAGTCATTGCTAATACTTGTTCTCAATTCAAGGTTAACTATAAGATGGAAATTTTTTTATTCTCCTTGAGTCGATGTAAGAGCTTCAGGCTACTTACGATATTATAACTCCCAAGGGTAGCATCCATGTGTTTTCACATCGGTTCTTCTAAGGCTAAGGCCAAGAAAAAGACGAAGATGAAAACAAACAAACAGAAGGAGGCTGTTTTGGCTATAAATGGTAGAGTTGGCAAGAAGCAGGTTTAGACTGAAGTTAAAGTCAAGGGGAAGTGTTTTAATTGCAGTGAGGTTAGAAACTGAAACAAAAGGGTAAGACTAAATCACTTGTAGTTGAATCACTTTGATACGCATATTTATAGTGCTTGAATGTACTTTTGTCCATGCATCTTTCTTCTATGTGACACTCCACTACTGGGCTAACCGGGGATGATATTAGAAGGTTAGACACCCCTTTTTTGTGATGAGGAAACTAAAAAAACATTTTTTAATATCCAGGCTCTTAAAGTTCCTGGCCCTGATGGTTTGAACGACCTTTTCTACCACAAGTGTTGGGATGCGTGGGAAACAAATGTTTTGATTATGTCAAAGACTACTTAACTAAGGGAATTATGCCCATGGAGAATAATAAAGCTTATGTTAACAGAATATCACACATTTTTGCCCTATCAGCCTACTTAATATTACTTACAAGTCTCTGTCAAAAGTCTTTGTGGCCAGACTGAGACCTCATTTACCCAAGATGATTAGCCATGCCCAGAGTAGCTTTTTCCTTTGTAAGATCGACTACTGACAATGCCATTGTCACTCAAGAGCTAACACGTACTCTTAACAATATGAAAGGTTAAAGAGGTGGGATGATTTTCAAAGTGGACCTAGAAAACGCTTATGATAGACTTAACTGGAACTTCATTGACAAACTTTGCATGTTTTCGACTTTCCCCTATCTTGGATTGAAATTGTTATGAGTTGTGTTATGAAGCTTCTATATCTATTCTTTAGAATTGAGCCCCTCTCCAATCCCTTTGGCCTGGTAGGGGAATTAGACAAGGTGATTTGCTATCCCTTACATTTTTGTTATTTGAGTTGAAAGACTAACACATATGATAAACAATTGTAGTAACAAAAAGAATTGGATTGGTCTAAGAGCGTCCTGAGGTGGACCTTTCATATCACATATGTTCTACGCCGATGATCTGATACTATTTAACAGAACTGGGAACAAAGAATATGAAAAAATCATGGAAATTCTACGGTGTTTTTATAAAATATAGGGACAAAAGATAAATTACCAAAAAAATTCAAATGTTCATTTTTCTGAATGTTCGCAAGCAAAGAGCCAGTAGCTTGAGCTCTAAATGCGAAATTCCGTTATTAAAAAACCTCAGAATATATTTAAAGATTCCTATTATCCATAAGAGACTATCCCAAAACCTTTACAATCATATCATTCAAAAATTTGAAATTAGATTGGCCGGATGTAAAATGAAATTATTGTATTAGCTGGGTGGACTACTCTTATACAGTTGGTCACATCTGCTATCCTTAAAAACATGTGATGCAGACCCATATTCTCCCCACCAAAATCACTGATAAACTGGATAAACTTAATCGATCCTTTTTATGGAGAGATAATGAGTCACAAAAGAAAATCCACTTGGTTAAGTGGGATAAAGTTTGAAGTTTGTACTCCTAAAGATCATGAAATCACGGGGGTGTTGGGATTAGAAAAGCCAAACTTAACAACATAGCCATCGTTGCCAAATTGGGACAAAAGTTGATCCAAAATAAAAATCTCCTTTTGGTTAAAATGTTCCGAAGTAAATACATTGAGACTATCAATCCTAGAACTTAGGAGAAAACTAACCGGTCACATGTTTGGAAGAGCATTCGGAGAAGCTCTTGCATCTTAAGAAAAAGACTTGATTTGGATTGTGAATAAAGGGGATCAAATTGAAATTTGGTCGGCCTGGTGGTGTGGTACTAGTCCTCTCCTCAAGGATGATAGGGAACATAGAGGGAATCTGAGAGGTAAGGCAAGTGGAATTTGGAGCTGATGAGTTACTTTCTTGAGAATGAAGACTTAAGCAACATCCGAAAAGTTTGTTTACCACAAGAAGTTACTGAAAAGGGTTACCCTATCTTTGGAATCCAACACAATGTAAATTTTTCTATAAAGAGTGCTTACAACATTTGTTTAAAAACATATGGATTTGAAACAGGGGAATCGAGGTGGAGATGGATATGGAAAATTGACACCCATAAAAGCTCATTTTATTTCTATGGGTGATTCTGCATGATAGATTACTGTCAAACAGCTTACGAGCCAAGAGAAACATCACTCATAATATTGGATGCCAAAGATATGGAGGAATGTATGAAAACATTGAACACGTTATTAGAAACTGCCCCAAAGCAAGAAAGTAATGGAGAAAGATGTTCACAGATAACCGTTTGATGAAGAATTGAATTTAAATACTAAAGGCTGGGTAGTCAAGAACATTCAAGGACAAATGAAAAGTAGATTCTGTGACATCCCCTGGAGATACATATTTATTTTCATCATGTGGCAGGTTTGGAAGGATAGAAACAAGGGAAGTATTGAAGGGAATGACACCAACTTTGACATCACCTGGAGAATGAGCATGGGTTATGCTAAAGAAATCAAGGAAGCTTTCAAAAAGAAAGAGGATGGAACTATAAGTCTCCAAATTGATATCTTGGATTTTTCCTCTTGCATGTACTATAAGGTGAACACATATGGCTATGCTAAAAGGAACCTCGGTGGTGGATATGGCGGCCTAATCAGAGATGACAAAGGCGAGTGGCTTGGAGGCTTCTATCGCTACATCCCACCTCTTTCTAAATGTTATGAATTAGCTACTTAAGGATTAGATACAAATGTTTCACAACTATAGTATATTGAGTTTAAGACTTTTATGAATACCTTTTAAAGGAAAATTTTGCCGATAATTGGTAATAAGGGCTTAACCATATTTGTTGAACTTTTCAGTGGTGTTAATTACTCCATCCGTCCCACAAAAATTGATCATATTTTCTTTTTGGATTGTCGTACAAAAATTGCTCAATTTTCAAATGAAAAAAATATTTTATAGGTATTTTTACATATTTACCCTTTTTATTCTATTTCTTTCCACGTTTCACTCTCCATCAACTCATTTGATCTCTCTTGGACTGCTTTCTTACACTTTTTTATTCATTTCTGTTTTTACATTTAACACTCCACTAACTCACTTTCTCTATCCTGACCCACTTTCTTCCACTCCTCTGTCTAAATGGTAGAATGAAAAACACACAATATATCACTTTAATCCTTAATCTGCGTGCAAAAAAATTAATGAAATTATGTGGGACGAAGGGAGTACTATTAATAGGTTCCGGATAAGGTTATAAGAGAATCTTACTATTTTCATGATCCTGATGTAACTAGAAGATGAAGCCCTTAAAGATCTCCCTCCTAGCCTTGATTGTGACCATATTCAGATAAAGAAAGATTACACTTGGCAATATAAATACTAGTCCTAATCACTTTTTTTTAGAGGTATCAGAAACCAATTCTATCTCTCTCTCTCTCTCACACACAAACATACACACACACAACTTTCTCAAAGCTAGGGTTTTGAAAGAAAAAGTTGGACTGCTAGGTCATAAAGGCAAAGGTCTAAAGAGAAGCTCAACCTATTGTAGTTTTTTTTTATAAAGTCGAGAATAGCATATAGAAAAGCTTGTTTGAGCGTTGTACATGAAGAGTTTGGTATCATGACATGCCATGACATTACAATATAAACATAATCATATGAAAGATAAGTTTAAAAGCCACCCCTGGGAACTACAAAAGAGCAAAAACTAATCACAAAAAAGGGGTGGGGTTTGAAGGGCACGACTCGCATGGTAGCAAAACATCATCAACCCAGTCTTGGTATATCTCAATTCTGGCTTGACATGCAAAAGATGCGAGTTTTTTAGCCTCCTTCAGCTGAGGTTTGCAAGCCCTGTACATACTGTAGTAATGGAAATCAGTAGATATAGTGCTAAAGTCATAGATAATTTCCGTCACCGAGTCCATGATGTCTTCAGTATCCGACATCTGGCGGGTCCTGAGTATTGACATTTTCATAGATGTGCTGATATTTTTGGCACTTAGATCCTGCAGTATCCAATGCGTCTTCCATAAAATCAGAGCAATTTCTTTTGGAGCTACGAGAAGAGCTACTCAACTCTTGATCAGAAATTTTCAGAGGCTCCATGAAAGTTGGCCGGACTAGATGTATCTCTATTATTGCCTATGTAAATTTTTTTGTCGTCCCGTTTTTCTCAGTATATTCTTCTTCAAACTCTGGGGCTGTAAATCGGGTACTCGATTGACAATCATTATTTTCCACAATAGATGGTTGCATTTCTGAAATGTTTAGGTTTGGTGATATTCCATACATCAGTTTATACGATTGTTCAAGGGCGATGCGCTTGGGTAGATGGAAAGAATAAGGTCATATTTCATTTGCTTTAGATCGGTAGTTGGATAAATATGATTTAGGGGTGGGCTTGATCTAAACAATTCCATGTTATTAACCGGTTGTATAATAAATGGTATTTCAGGGAGGGTGAGAGAACGGAGGGGTAATTGGTGATTTCAATCTCAGAAGTTTTTTCCTGAGGGAAAGCCATACAAGGAAAGCAGACTTGTTCCATTAGTCCAGAAGCAAGGCCACGGTTTAAAGGGTGAAAAGGGCTTGGGTTTGTGGTCATCAGATTAGTATTTTATTGAGTGTAAAGCCCATCAAGGCTCAGTTCTAATATTGGTTGGGCTAGGAATTGGGCCAAACTTGGATTACTAGAATGATTAGCTAGAAAAGATTGGTTAATAGGTTGAATAAGCATTTGAAGGCCAAAGTCAGATAAATCAAAATAAACCCCCAATTGAAATTGGGCTGCCCCATTTCATGGTTTATACCCGGTAGGATAATTGGGTTAGAGTTGTCCAAATTTGGGTAGTTTGCCAAGCACAAAGTGGACCCTTTCTCCTCACTTGAACAAGTCACGATGGGATTTATAGAAGGAAGGATATTTTCAGCATATAAGCCAGAGATTTGATTTTCTTGGGAGATTTGATTTTCCATATCCACTAGGCTACCAGTTGACGTGTTCATACCTGGTGGTGGCGACGTAGCACCCGAATCTGCAGGAATGATAGTCGTATTTGTAGTAGATATTGGGCCCAAGATTTGGTCAGATGATGTCGGCGCGTGTTTGTTAGTTGCCGAAAAATTCGCCGAAATAGTGTTGTTTGAATTGGAGTCGTCAAATCCACTGTCCGATGATTCATCTTCCTCAAATTCTCCTGCACAGTTAATTTCTTCAGCCACATTTTTGTCATCGGTAATACTAATTTATGATATTTGTTCTATGTCAATATCCATGTCAAGATCCATCATATCCTCCATTGACAATTGTTCTAATTGTGCAAGAATGTCGTCAATAGGAGGTAAGTTGGCAAATTGATCAGATTCAGCTTCGGAATTTTCCCCCATCTCTTCATTTGGTTCCTGTGGTGCCAGTTGACCGTTTGAATATGCAATTCCTTTAATTGGTATGTGGTCTGGGTTTATATTCAGATCAGCAAGATTATTTGCAGACAGATTCATTTTCGGGTGAATGTCGTTCCCATTAGCTTCAGGTAAAATATGATCCTTATTTCTCCCGCACTGGAGTCGAGTGAGTTAACGATAGTTGCAAATGATTCATCATCACTATCCTCCACAGATGTATTGGGTGAAAAAGCCTCAAAAGCATGGTTGATATGGAGTTCATCATTGTCACAAAAGATAGATATTCAGGAAGTTTGGTTCCAGTCCAAATTAGGTAAAGCTCGTAATGGTTTTGCAAATATAGGATAGTTCTCCAAATAAAAAGTTTCGTACAAATCTGGGCCCGGAATATGCGCCGTTCTCCTAGCCAGTAGAGCAACAATTGTAGGTAAGGAAGATTTGCATTAGGTGTTATTATGGCCGATACACCCACATCTAAAGCATGTCGTGAACACCCTTTCATACATACATGGGAGTAATTGGACTCCAAGATTATCCAGAAGGTGTATAAACACACCGAGAATGAGAGGTGCATAAGGGATGATACGTACTTTGATACTAAAGTAGTCCTTATTCTTCTGTCTTTTCTCCGACCAGTTGATCTCGAGAAGTATTCCAGCAGCCAACCCGATCATTTCCGCTAAGTCATAATGGTAACAATCACTAGGTATCTTACTTACTTGCATCCATAGATCAACCGTGTGGAATTTGACTGTAGAATATATGACATGTGGATACCATGCTCTCAACAATAGTAACGCCCCGAATATATTCCACGGCCCATTGTGTAAGACTAGGTAGGCATCTGAGGCGACAATGAATTGAAAAAGGAATATGGAAGGTACTTTCGTGACGATTACCTATCCTTGTAGAGCCCAACATTCATTGATGCGACACTGAATCTTTCTTTCCGAGAACACACAAGTGTCAATAATTTACCAAGCAATAGTTTTTCAGTGCCGTCACGTGCGTTGCAGACAATTTGTTCGTTGAGAGGAATCATGTAACTCCTCATGTTCAGGTGGATGTCATCATGTATGTTATCATCAGATGGGAAATGTTCATCCATATGAGTTTATGAGGATGGATGAAAAAGTGAGATGAAGTGGAAAGTGGGTGGAAAATGAGTTATGGCAGCAGCTTGTGAAGTATCAGGTAGCTGTGGTCCCAGGAAAAGGAATCCAGAGAACAGTGGATGTGTGAGATGAATGCTATCACTTTGAAGAATATTTGTGGGAGGACGTCAGTTATACATCCTTTAGTAAAGAGGTCAGAGTATTCTATTGGTTGACGGAACATCAGCTAAGACATCTAATCGGAAAAGGCGAGGCCTGAGAAGCAGTGGGTATTAAAGAAAGTTTTTTGCAGAGAGTATTCCAACGATGACTCACTATAGTCATGTCAAGGTAACCTATTGTAGTTGAACCCTACTAAATCAACCAAGCAATTGGCTTTTTCGATCTTATTTTACATATTATCATGTTCATACAACTGGTAAAAGAGCCATCTTTACGCTTTTACATAATTCATGTGATATGTGAATGATAGATAACTGTCTTAGAAGCCGCTACTATTAGGGTCTTATAATCTGTCTATGTTGATGAATCAAAGGAATACATGATGTAATAAGGGATTCATTATATTCTAGGATGGATCTATTATATGCTAGCATTTGTTTATCAAAATCTTTGCATGCTCTTATGGCTAGATTTACATAAACCCAAATATTTTGTATGGTGACATTGTTTTACGGGATAATACCATTTTAGTCCCCTGAACTATCCCCGACTTTTTATTTTGGTCCCTGTACTTTAAAATTCGTTAAATCAGTCTATGTACTTTGCATCGTCATTAATTTAGTCCCTCCGTTAGCATTTCTGTTAAAACTCGGGGGTATTTTAGTCAAATAATAAAAAAATATGGGATAATACCATTTTAGTCCCCTGAACTATCCCCGCTTTTTTATTTTGGTCCATGTACTTTAAAAAGTTCGTCAAATCAGTCCATGTACTTTGCATCGTCATTAATTTAGTCCATCCGTTAACATTTCTGTTAAACTCGGGGGTATTTTAGTCAAATAATAATAAAAAAATTCAGATCTCTTCCCTTTCTGCCTTCCCCCAACCCACACCACCCCCCCTCCCCCCCCTGCCGCCGCCTTTCCACCATTGCTACCACCACCATAAATCAACCATCACCACCAGCCGTTCGATCACCACCATTCTCAGCCACAAAAAGACATGTTCATCATACCTGCCATTAACCCCCCACTCTCCCCCATTCTTCTTCCCCCACATCTGCTGCGACCACCGTAAATCAACCATCACCACCAGCCGGATAAAAAAGGCGAATGGCGTCGATTCGTCAGTGATGGGCGTGATGGAATTGTGGTCAATCTTGGGGAGCTTCGCCTTGTGGAGGTGGTGAGTCGATTGAGACTCTGGGCAGAGAAGGGTGATGGTGTCACCGGCGGCACCGCGGAGGAAGAAGACGGCGTCCAACGTGGAGATCAGAAGGGCAACCTTCCTGGGTTTTGCAGATTCATCTACCCCGCTTCCGCCTTTTCTCTAGCAATTGGTGGAATGCATAAGCCCTCCATAGAGATGGGTGACCTTCCTGGGTTTTCTTTGCAGATTCTTGTCATTTTTCGTTGCAGATCTGAGAATGGAAGGAATTGGGTGGGCTTCCTAGTTTCCTTTGCTGTAATTGGGGTGTTGGTGTTGGGAGGGAGGATGAAGGGTATGTTAAATCAGGTAAGGGATGTTCCATGTGGTGAGTCATATGTAATTGTAGTGGAAGATGATTGATGGGTTTAGTTTTAAAGGGATGAAATTTAGAGTTCATGATTTTGGTGGTGGCTGCTAGGATGGAGAAGAGAGGGAGGAAAGGAAGACGGGGAAGGGAGAAGAGAGAGAAAGGTAAGGGGGAGAGGTTGAGGACTATAAGGCTAGGGCTTGACTGAAATATCCCTAAATTTTTAACAGAAATGCTAACGGATGGACTAAATTAATGACGATGCAAAGTACAAGGACTAAAATAAAAAAGCGGGGATAGTTCAGGGGACTAAAATTGTATTATCCCATATTTTTTCATTATTTGACTAAAATACCCCCGAGCTTTAACAGAAATGCTAACGGAGGGACTAAATTAATGACGATGCAATGTACAGGGACTGATTTAACGAATTTTAAAGTATAGGGACCAAAATAAAAAAGTAGGGATAGTTCAGGGGACTAAAATGGTATTATCCCTTGTTTTACTAATTGATTTTGGATGTAACCTAAATTTTTATTTCAGTAGATTAACTCAATATAAACTCTTTATGGAATATAGGCATATGCTATAATCGATTTAGATTGGGTGTACACTCTTGGGGAGTAAAGAATATACTGTAAACTTTGTTGCCTACAAAAATGTTGTTAAGTGGAGGACTGCACAACTATGGACAAGAATGTGAATAAGATGGATGGTCGTGTATTAGTTCATTGAGAGTCCCATGACGAGTAGGAATTAGAGAAGCCATGAGAGCATATTAAAATAGGATTCTTAGTTTTGTTTATTCAGCTACATGATTTATGTGGTAATTGTATGCCAATAATCACTCTTGATAAAACACAAATTAGAGTAACGGTGTAAATCATAGTGCATCGATGGGCTTGCATACTAGCAATACCATACTAGTACAAGTCTTGAAGATTTTAATCAAGCATGGTCAAAAAAAATTTTGACCATAGTTGGGGATTAGTGTGCAGTACCTAAAGGTTAACTTTGGTTTTCTGATCAAATTACTTTAATATGTATTTATTTCATGAGATAAAACAAGACAATCTTTTTAATTAATTTAAGTAAAACCCTCATTTTCAAAATTCAAGTGGGCGATGGACTTTAATTTCCCATGGCCTCCATTATTTTTAGTAATGGATCATTTATATTTTCCTATCGAACATGTTTATAGTCTTGTTATAAGTATAGATTTCCTATGGGATAAGTTTTCTTCTAAAATCATAGTGGGAGCATTCTCCCCATCAAAGATATGTGTATGCAAGTATGATATTTTTAAAGCTAAATAATGGTACACACTTGATAATGTGAGATTTTAATAGTTTTTTTTCCACCGGACACTACAAGAAAACTTAGATATAACGATGCCCATAAAAGGACGCTTCATAAAAAGCGTCCTAAAAGGTTCGTTATAAGGCACTAAGTTGAAAACGTCTTTATTTCTCATACATAATATGACGCTTCATAGCTCCCCGAATTGATCGCCTTTGTACCTCAGCAAGCGCGCCTAGGCTAAATTTATCCCCCCCCCCCCACCCAATTGCCAATTCCCCTGTCTTCCTCTTTACATGTCCATATGGCCACCATCTCTCCTTGCAACGCTGAAATCCAATGTCCCCATGACCTACTCTCCAACAAATCATTGGATCCTCAAGGCCGTAAATCTGGCCAAATCCGAGTTCTCTCTCAATGGGTTACTCTCTTTCTCTTCCCCCATCTCTTTTTCTTTCAAACTCTCGCATCTATGTCATGAATCTGCCTCAAGAACCACCACCGAGCTTGCAGGTAGAACCAGACTACAAGCACCCACCTGCCCCGGCCACCATTTTTTAGCCAAGTCCTCAATTTGGGGTTCAATTACAACTCTTAGATAACTATCTTTTCATTTTTGTTTTAACCATCTCCTTTTGTAATGAATTATTCTACTAATTTGATACTTGGTTGCATTACTAGACGATTTTGTGTTAATTTTGTTAACTCTAAAAAAAGAAATGACATCTCCTTCTTTAATTTGTATCGCCTTTAGGGTTTCTATTCCAGTGGAAATTTGGGCTTTTCCATATAGGGTCAAATTTGGTTAGATTTGGCCTCTTAGATTTGGTCTCTTAGATTTGATCATATAGTGGGATGTAACAACGCCATCCAAAGCGTCTCTATATTAAAAGCGTCCTTATATGATACTTGTAAGGATGCTAGGAGGCGTCCTTACAGCCTATTTTTCTTATAGTGGGAAGGACTATTATAATTATTTAAGGCCAAAGGTTGGGGGGTGGCCGGTGGCGGGTTAGGGGTGTGAATTATTTTTCTTTGTTAAAAGTTAAGTAGGTAAGAAGAATAATGATAACTAATTTTTTTTCCCTTCAGTTAGACATAATTAGTTATTAAAATACCCTGTCAGATATATGATTTCGTTTGAGGGATTCGGTACATATTATTTGCTAAAGTTCTTTACGTGACCATGCTAATAACTAATTTATGCTTTATTTTATTTGAGTCATCGTGTCTTCATTTTATCCACTCGTTTTCATCCTAAAAGAGAAACAATTTACTCGACCTAATTATATTTGCTGGGAAAGAAACTTGGACTTGTTCGCACTTCTCAGGAATACAAGTTTGTGCTTAGTGAACCTTGTTTAGAGAAACCTGCTCCCTAGCTATGCTTCGCATGCTATGCAAGAGGCCGATGCTAAGTAGGTCAAGGCCGAAAAGATGGCCACTGTTATATTTTGGGCTTGTTTTGGGATTTTCTGTAGCATCAGCACACGGACATGCCAAGCACTAATGCTAAGATGGCATTTATTAATGCTTTGTTTGGTGAGCAAACTCATGTCACAAGGCAGAAGCTCACAAAGCGCTGCATGGAAGAAAAAACAGTTGAGAGAACTCTCGTGATCATTGTCTCAAAATGATTACTTTTGCAAACTGGACATCCTAAGAGCAAATGTCAATGCAGTAGCGCAGTCATTGTCTGATACTTTTTCTCAATTCAAGGTTAACTATAGCACGGAAATTTTTACTCTCCCTGAGTCGATGTAAGAGCTTCAAGTTGATGAGGGTATTATAACGCCCAAGGTTAGCATCCATGTGGTTGACATTGGTTCTTCTAAGGCTAAGGCCAAGAAAAAGACGAAGAAGAAAACAAGCAAACAGAAGAAGGCTGTTTTGAGTTGGCAAGAAGCAGGTTCAGAATGAAGTTAAAGTCAAGGGGAAGTGTTTCAATTGCAGTGAGGTTGGATACTGTAAGCGTAACTATGATGCATAACTTGTTAAGCCGAAACAAAAGGGTAAGATTGAATAACTTGTAATTGAATCACTTTGACAATCATATTTATAGTGCTTGAATGTACTTTTGTCCACGCATCTCTTTCTTCTATGTGACACTCCAGTGTTGGGCTAGCCGAGGATGATATTAGAAGGTTAGACACTTTTTTTTGTGATGAGGAAATTAAAAAAACATTTTTCATATCCAAGCTCTCAAAGCTACTAGCCCCAATGGTTTGAACGACCTTTTCTACCACAAGTGTTGGGATGCTATGGGAAACAAATGTTTTGATTATGTCAAATTGCTTAACTAAGGGAATTATGCCCATGGAGAATAATAAAGCTTATTACTTTAGTGTCTAAACTGAAAAACACACAAAATATCACACATTTTCGCCCTAGCAGTCTACTTAATATTACTTACAAGGCTCTTTCAAAAGTTCTTGGGGCTAGATTGAGACCTCTTTTACCCAAGATGATTAGCCCTGCCAAGAGTAGTGTTGTCCCTAGTAAGATCGACTACTGACAATGCCATTGTCACTCAAGAGCTAATACACGCTCTTAAGAATATGAAAGGTTAGAGAGGTGGGATGATTTTCAAAGTAGACCTGGAAAAGCTTATGATAGACTTAACTGGAAGTTCATTGACAAACTTTGCATTTTTTTGACTTTCCCCTATCTTGGATTAAAATTGTTGAGTTGTGTTACAAAGATTCTCTATCTATTCTTTGGAATTAAGCCCCTCTCCAACCCCTTTGGCTTGGTAGGGGAATTAGACAAGGTGACCTGCTATCCCCCTACATTTTTGTTCTTTGGATTGAAAGACTGACACATATAATAAACAAATGTAGCAACAAAAAGAACTGGATTGGTCTAAGAGCGTCCAGAGGTGGACCTTTCATGTCACATATGTTCTATGTTGATGATCTGATACTATTTAGCAGTACTGGGGACAAAGAATGTGAAAAATCATGGAAACTCTACGCTATTTTTGTAAAACAACGGGACAAAAGATAAATTACCAAAAAATTCAAAATTTTCATTTCTTCGAATGTTAGCAAGCAAAGAGCCAGTAGCTTGAGCTCTAAATAAGAAATTCCGTTATTGAAAAACCTTGAAATATAATTAGAGATTCCTATTATCCACAAGAGACTATCCCAGAACCTCTACAATCATGTCATTCACAAATTCAAAATTAGATTGGCCGGATGGAAAATGAAATTATTGTATTAACTGTGAGGACTACTCTTGTACAAGTCAGTCATATATGCTATCCCCAAACATGTGATGCAGACCCAGATTCTTCCCACCAAATCACTTATAAATTGGACAAACTTAATTGATCCTTTTTATGGGGAGATAATGAGTCACAAAAGAAAATCCACTTGGTTAAGTGAGATAAGGTTTGTACTCCTAAAGATGGCGAGATCACGGAGATATTGGGATTAGAAAAGCCAAGCTTAACAATACAACCATCATTGCCAAACTAGAACAGAAGCTGATCCAAAATGAAAATCTTATTTTGGTTAGAATGTTCTGAAGTAAATTCATTGAGACTAACAACCCTAGAACTTGGGAGAAAACTAACGGGTCACATGTTTGGAAGAGCATTCGGAGAAGCTCTTATATCTTAAGAAAAAGGCTTGAAATGGATTGTGAACAAAGGGGATCAAATTGATTTTTGGTTGGCCTGGTGGTGTTGTACTAGTTCCCTCCTCAAGGATGGTAAGGAACATAGAGGGAATCTGAGAGTGGAAGCTGTTATTAGGTAAGGCAAGGGGAATCCGGAGTCGATGAGCTCCTTTCTCGAGAATGAAGACTTAAGCAACATCAAAAAAAATTATTTACCACAAGAAGCTATTGAAAAGGGTTACCCTGTCTAGGGGATCCAACCCAATGGAAAGTTTTCTATAAAGAGTGCTTACAACATTTGTTTAAAAACATATGGATTTGAAACAGGGGAATCAGGGTGGAGATGGATATGGAAACTTGACATCCCATACAAGCTCATTCTATTTCTATGGGTGATTCTACATGATAGATTACTATCAAACAGCTTACGAGCCATGAGAAACATCACTCATAATCCTGGATGCCAAAGATGTGGAGGAATGTATGAAAACATTGAACACATTATTAGAAACTATCCCAAAGCAAGAAAGTTATGGAGAAAGATGTTCACAGATAACAATTTGATGAAGAATTGAATTTAAATACTAAAGATTGGGTAGTCAAGAACATTCAAGGACAAAGGAAAAGCAGTTTTTTTTACATCCCCTGGAGATACATATTTTTTTCCACCATGTGGCATATTTGGAAGAATAGAAACAAGGAAAATATTGAAGGGAATGACACCAACTTTGACATAGCCTGGAGAATGAGCATGGATTATGCTAAAGAAATCAAGGAAGCTTTCAAAAAGAAAGATGGAACTATAAAGTCCCTAAATTGATATCTTGGATTTTCCCTCTTGCAGGTACTATAAAGGTGAACACAAATGGCTGTGCTAAAAGGAACCTCGGTGGTGGATATGGTGACCTAATCAAAGATGACAAAGTCGAGTGGCTTGGAGGCTTCTATGGTTACATCCTACCTTGTGAAGCGCTGGAGGCCGAACTATTTGGGATACTAAAAGGACAGCAGGTGATCAAAGCCAAGAAGATAATGCTGTGATTGAAACAGATTCAAAAGAGCAAGAGAGCTGATCCAAAGTGGATATAATGAACTCCATTTGTTGATCAACATCATAAAGGACTGCAAACTTCTCATGAGGACTACATCCCACCTTGTGAAGCGCTAGAGGCCGAACTATTTGGGATACTAAAAGGACAACAGGTGATCAAAGCCAAGAAGATAATCCTGTGATTGAAACAGATTCAAAACAGCAAGAGAGCTGATCCAAAGTGGATATAATGAACTCCATCTTTTGATCAACATCATAAAGGACTGCAAACTTCTCATGAGGACTACAAGATCATCCATTCTACACGTATATAGAGAGGGTAACAAATGCGCGGATCAACTTGCACAAATGGGAATGCAGTAGGGGTTTGATATTGTGTATTTCATGCAACCCCTAAGGCGGTGTGCCCACTGCTAGCTGTCGATGCTGCAAGAAATGCCCATGGTAGGGCTTAGTCTGCTTTAGTTTTTCTTTTCTATTTCCGTTGTACCATAAAAAAAATAAAAAATAAAAACTTTTCTTCTATGTGATGACTTACTAGAAGTATAAAAATATTTCATATTTCCTTATTTGAAGATAATTTAGGTTAATTTGACAGATTTCTAGGAATGTGTATTCAGGTTAGTTGTAAATTTATTTACTCAAGAATGATTGTCAATACATATATTTTTTCTAGTTAGGATTCTTATCAGGATCATATTTGTACTTAAATTGAAAATTTTATACATCCGCTAGCTGTACATAATTTTTTCGGCGTTATATTGAACTGTACAATTTGGGATTTCCTTATGAATGTTTATCTTGATTGTTTTGTATTTATTACTTTAATGTGTAGCTAACATATACTTTATATACTTCACAGAATTAAATCCCATGTGCTTCTACTACTTCATGAAAAGCTTATGTAATTTTATATTTCTCCTCATCTTTGTGCGTAAACTGATAATTTTGTCGTGTTTTTGTTTAATTCATGTTTGTATGAATTTGTAGGTAAGAGTACAACGTCTGTTTCCATTGAGTACATATCTTCTCTCCAACAACTACTTTCTTGAGATTTCTTTTATATGTGTGTACACTAATTATTTAGCATCCTTCTTACCGATAACATGATACTTGTCTAATCTTGAATTTGACATTTTCTAATTTTTTATTAAAGATTACCGGCAATTACATCAAATTGCTTTGTATCTATACTTGTATCTTCAAACTTCGATTCCTCCAATGAAATTGTAGTTTTGCATCTTGCATCATTGCAAAAGAAAAGAAGTATCTGAATATTGTGACGAACCGCCTTTAAAAAAGACAAAAGATCTATCTTGAGTCGCTATCTTATCTTAAAAGTTAATCAAATGACTAACAACGAAAAATAAGAAAACCTAGAGTTTCAATCTAGGTTGTCCTCATTAAAGCTTCTAACAAAACCTGAAATTCAGATTCGGGGACTAATTTATATGATGGGAAGGTATTAGGTACCCGACATACCCTGACAGTGTCTAACTTGTTTTACGTAATTCTTATAATAAATACACAAATACATGCAAACAAAACTTAAGCTTAGCCTAAATTTTGTTTGAATTAAAAAACGATGGTCGAATGACCTACACACCCCTCCGGACACGCAGAGATTAAAACCTCGTAGTTTGACGGACCTTAGAGGAGGCAATCTACATCTTGGTCTATATTTCTTTTGAGACCTAATTTGATTTAACTTCAGCTTTTAGAACTCTTTTTTTTTTACCAACTCTTCTAGTTGCTCCAAAATTCTAATCGCAAAAGAATTCTAATCCTAACATATTTCTTTTCCTAACCAACTTCCTCTAATGGCAAGTTCATAAATCATTTTTCTGATTTTTGTCACAGACCTAAACTTGGTCTCGCGAGGAAGGGAAATCTAATTCAATATTATTCTAAATTACTCAGTAGAAAGATGAAAAAGACAAGAGGGAAGAATTATATCTCTTGTTTGATTTGCTTTGACTGCTTGATCACCGACTCTGAATACTTCACCATTTGATGCAAGCCACGTCCTATGAACCCACACTAATGAAACAAATCTAAACTTCTAGTCTATTTCTCTCTTGCTTATCAAACTCTCACATACAATTTCTACAGCTTCCAGAGAAATTTTCTCTCAAACTGACTAACACTTTTGGGACAATCAGAAGGCCTTTTTATAGTTATCTTGGAACAGTAGAAATACATAAGGAGATCATTTGGTCGTCCTCATCGCCTCTAAGATATGAGACTAAAAAAGACCTAAACGACCTTACCAGCCGAATTTTTTTGTAGATTGACTGATTCAAGGGGAAAAACGACCGGAACACATAGGAGAGCCGACCATTTTAGTCGAAAGCAGGCCGGTACTCTTCCCTCACGTAGTTTACATTTAATGTAACTCTAGAGGAAAAAGAATACATATTCTGATAACCACATGTGAACGTACATAAACTCTGGGTCAGACATCCAACCCAAGTATTACACTTCTCGTCCTATCTAGACTTTTATCTGGTACAACATCTGTCCATTCAGTTATTCCTTTTTCACCACTTTCTCCTACTTTACCATATTAGTTGTGAACCCAAACTAACTGGATCAACCCATTGGACCAAAACCACAAGATTGTGCCACTAAACTGAGCTAACTGGATTTGAACAAATAGTTAAAGTATTACCCAACACAGTTAAAGTTAAGCCTAGACCAAATAATAAACACAAAGTCTAGTAATCATAAAACAAAACCTAAAAAAATAAAGTGCCAACATATACAATTGTAGTACTCTTTTGCCTTTCTCCACATATCATTTGCGTTATTTTAGCAATTACGGCCCCATATGAGATAGTTGAGGCTACGCAAGGGTTAGAATCCAATATTCAAGGGTCAACTATCTAGCCAATCCTTCACTTTATGAGTAATACACTTGGTCTCATTCATTTTTCAAAGTGAGACCATAGAAACATAAAGATGTTGGACCACCTTTATACTTAAAAACTTTTAGAGACAAACAGTCATTTCAAGAAAATGGGGTGTGAGTGAATTTGAACCTCAGCTTTGTTGCTAAAAGTAACTCGAGTATTGTTGTATACATATGGAGTGACAAAATTGAACTCAAACATCAATTCCCTTAATGTATACCTTGTTTCGCTGATGGTGCTTTTTGCAGAATAAGCCATGCGCCTATATACAAGAACAGTGACCTTTGATTGGCTAAATCCACGGAAGGCCTTCCTTTGTTCGATAGGCCGTGGTCAACGCAGGTCTAGTAAGGCAGCAGTAGCAGAGCTTTGCCTCGCAAAGCGAGTAGAATGATGGAATAAAGCAACCATTACAAATCTGAACCATGAGCAATATCATGGAGAGCCCTGCATGTTTCAGTCTAAGCTTAAGCTTTCCAATTTGTATGTCTCCAGTCATCGGTCATGTAAACGCACTTGAACAAAGACGTATAATACGGAACATCTCGTTTCGTTTATGGCCCACCATGTGAGAATTTCTCCTTGCAAGGGAGGGAGGAGGAAGAGTCATTCGAGTACCTTTCTCAAATAACAAGAATAGAAACTAAAAGATCTCACTGACTGCAATTTAGCTTTAAACATTCTACCACAAAGTAAAAACAGCTAAAAGTTACGGCAAAAACAACCCAAAAGATCATCTGTATGCCACGGGCAAGCGGTAGCCAGTCATGACTAACTTGTTCGCAGACATCTTCCCAGTCTTTGGCATGACATGCCAATGCATTGTCAAGTTGAACTCTTTACCCCGAAGATTGCTTCCCTGGGAAATATAGAATTCAATAGATTACCAGGGAAAGTGGGAAAAAGTGGGAATTCAATAGAAGTGGTGGAAGCAACTTGATAAAACAGGCTTACCTCATCAATGAACCGATACTTGTTTGTGGTATGAATACTAAATTTTGCTTGCTCTTTGGAAAGTATTATACCATCCCACAAAGAAACCTGTCAAACAAAGATTTTGAAATCACAGAAAAACACCGCGAATATTATAGGCACTAACAGGAAATGAGACTGTCTGTCCAATTCAATATCCATAAATGTATTACATTTATTTGCGGCGGGGTTTGGGGGGGTGGGGGGGGGGGGGTGCGTAATGACCAGGCTGCAGTGGAAGTCCTTCATCCAAGAACAGTGACGTGAATTCCTAGAGAGAGAGTTCATTCACCTACCAAAGATTGTCATCTGGCTGAGCGATTTCAAAATTCTCTTACATGGTATCAAAGTGAAAGTCCATCAAGCCCTTCCAGATGACAGTACTATTGCAATGCGGGCAACAACTTGAAATGACTGGATTTCATACAACATGCTCAAATATCCCATTTTTGTAAGGAAGCTTATTTACAATCCTACATGGGTTGATCACCAGACGTTTTTATGAAAACTAGCAGACCAAGGACATGCCTTCCACTAGTTTTGTGAGATTGCAGGAAAAATCAAAGGTCTTTCATGTCAGTTTGTGCTTGTGCTCACATTTTAGAGGCTGGACACATGTGGCTTGTTATTGTGGCCGAGGACCATTCCTCAAGAGAAAAGAATCAACCGGAGGACTTGGAACATGAAAAACAGAAGCGTTCTATGTGAAACATTAAAATAACTGGGACGACATGAACAGGGAAACAAGTATTGACATCCATCTAGAGTAAATACCAAAACAGATAACACATGATTTGAATGCAATGACGATTACCTGATTCAAGGAATTCTTAGGTGTGTCATACTCAGCTGCCACAAAAACAAAAACCTGCAAGGCGAAATGACATGATAAATAATACTCGGAATAAGCTTCAGGTGCAGCAATTAACCACAGTTAAGTCTTCAAGTGATCTAAAAGCAAAACAATTGGCAAAAACGAACCAACCATTTATGCAAGCATGTATTCTACTTGAGATTCGCTTAGATTTCCAAACAAAATGAAAATATTCCAACAGGTCCACCCCACCCGAGGCCATCAAGAGAACTATAAAGTGTTTATACATAACAAGGGATTGTGTGTCCACATTTGAATAATATAATAGTTGGCTCTCTATCAACATCAATCCAAGAAATACAACAATGAAGAAGATATGCTATATGCTACAGTCAGTAGAAGAAGGCCCTTTTAAAAGGTTTAGAGAAAAGGTCACTCAAGTAGTTCCAAGTACGAAATTTTTTTCTTGTTGTGTATATGGCTTTCTAAGAATAACCAAGAGAACGCGGCAATAAAAAACATGACCTAACAATCATGACGATGTCTGTATGAAAAACAATAAGATGTCGAACTAAACTGGCCTTTCCCAAACACCACTAAATCAAATCTCAAATGCATAAACTCAATTAGATGCTGAATATCTTTCAAACATTTGTAGTAGAATGACTGAGTGTGTAGGATTGAACCCCTCTCAAAAAATATTGGTGCTAAGGTATGTATAGCAACAAATCTTCACCTCCGGAAAGAAAAGGTTTTCCAAAGAGTGCAGATTTACTGAAGTAGGGCGAGAACTTAGCCATATCCTTGATTATGATAACTTATATTGTGACTATATATTACCACTCTAGGACGGTTTAATTTTACTGGAACCATGTTTGTTATAATACATCGTTGTTGCTTGAATCCATATCTTGGGGCTTTCCAAGGTCTCGTTGAATCCCTTCGAACTAGTCTCTCGAAGATTTATAGTTTCATATGCCTCCAAATACCCTATTGGACCCACATTCCTTCGCCATGAGGTAGAGTTACAACCTCCAAGTGCTTTAGAGCTCTACCTTCTCTTGCCATTACTTTTTCCGCCTGAATTCTACAAGAGCTTCCGTCCAACAAGACGGAGGAGTAACAGCATACGTAATCCTCTACCACTCAGATAAATGTCATCTCTCTTATTTTTAGGTCTCTGAAGTCTGTTCGAAGACCAGTATGATAATTCGAAAACAGAGTCATTCACGGGGAAATCCTATTGGATCAGGAGATATGTGAAAATTTTCATGGAATAAAACCATAGGGAATGAACATAATTCATTCAAGGGTGAAGTACAATTTTGGTACTTTTAAGTTTGTATAAACATTTTAATAGTCCATCTGTAAAAGTTTCACCCGTCCATAAAATGGTCCATAGTCCTCTATGTTGGGTCTGTCTGAGGGTCAAAAATGGTAAATAAATACCAAGAACTTAAGAAATAAGAGAACCACGTAATATAAAATCATAATCAATTCAAATTACCAAATAATTATTAGTGAAAATTTTCAAATTTTCCGTTAGGCTATATGTTATTTCTAAATTTTATTGATTAATGTTTGGACCCATTGTGATGATTTTTCGTATTTAGCCTTCATTCAAACCATCAAATGAAATTGATGTAAGGACCACTTTGTAGACTACACGTACATAAAGGACCAACTGGGAACATTTTATAGATGACCATTCAGAACATTTGTGCAAACTTAAAGGACCGAAATTGAAATTTACCCTTCACTGAATAGATACTACAGAGTAATGAAATAGAAAACAAATCAAAAAAAATTTATTATTTAGATTCTCAAACCTGCTTCGTATTCCACGTGAATAATGACTCAAGGTTTGCTGATACATTCAAACTCATGCTGACCTGCATATATCAAAAGTCGTGGCATTTTAGATCGGCCAGAAGCCAAAAACTATTAGTAGGGCATGAAAGTGAACTTGTAGCATGATTGATACACACAAGAATAGAAGCGAGGAAAAACGACGGAAAAGATCTACATGAGGCACCATACAAAAACCGCTATTGGGGCTCAGTCTCAATGGAACAAAGCAAAGAAATACTTGAAGTCTGCATTACAACCTTTTTAGTGTCAACCAATGTTGAATTTGCTAGATTTCGTCGTCAAACTTAAGTTTTTCATCTAAAAGCCCTCTACTATTAAGCCTTTATTTGGAGGATTTCCCTAAAAATTCTAACCTCTCTAGTACCAATGTCTCAATTTTCTGCCTGCTAGAAGCTGGTTGAAAGCGTGTTCAAAGGGTTCCCTACTATGGGGAATTTTTGTTGTTTCTGAAAACCAAATTGATACAACTTCACTGAACTCAACTAAGCCATTGTTCCAAACTACGGCTAAGCTACATCGATCGCTTACTACCTTCTTACTACTTTTCTCTGTGTTACTCTCGACCTACCCCTGTCTCTTCTTACCCCCGTCAAGTTGACAAGTAACTTTTCCTTCAATATAACCAAACCCTCTCAAACAGTGGTCCCTGAACTTCTCCTCCATTAGTGCCACATCATTTCCTTGCAAATACTCTCATGTCTTACTCTATTTTTGTGCGGCCACTCATTTCTTAACCGATCATATTCAGTTGCCCTCATCTTCATGTGTTGCATTTTAGTTGCCCAATGTTCCCAACCATACAGCATGCCTCGGCCTTACACTGAAGTCTTTATCCCAACACGACATCGATAGAAAGAAAGACATCACGACTAAAACAATTAAAAAAAACCTAATTACCATAAACTCGTAATAGATGGAATCTAAATTAGTACCATAGACATGTTTTACGTTGCATAGTCTAGTCTTGCATCAGTTAGTCTTTGGAGGTAACAACCATGGTCCCAAGTGGTGGTATCGACCAGATTTTCAGTGTTGAATGGGTGTCGAAATTGGCAAAGTCAGTATTGGTCGCGGATGATGCGCAACTTTGAGCTAATTAGAAGCTCAAAAAAAATGGATATTATCATGGAAACATTCTAAGTAATAAGAACAACAAGGTGGATAAGTTTATATGAAACATCAGAATAACCCGGTACCAAAAACGTTATACTTGTTCATAACAGAAATCTGGCTACATTTTAATTATGAAGATATTGCACGGAATAGTGTTCATAGAAACATGTTTTTGAGACTTCAAACATTAGCTATATGCTTTGTCAAAATATGGGGCCACATATTAGACGTGTTGGCGAAAGTACATACCAAAAAAGATATAAGGCCTGGAAAAAGGAAATTGAAACTTAATCTACACACATTTACTTTATGTTGTTTATAGTTTCCCTCTCTTCACTCATTTACGTCAGTTCTCCAATTTACTAAGGCTTTAATTAATGGATGAGCCACTTCCTTAAAATACAAAAATTTAGGATGAGCCTGACTCTCTGTGACTGAGTTAATGCAATAAGGATCTCGTTAGAGATTGTAAGGTACCATCTTTGAGGACGCAAGTAAGCTACTTTAAAGCAAATAAGCAACACGCACAAGCAAGTACGCTTAAGCTACTAAGCTTCGAAACAACCAATAGGCTGACTTCAAAATAGGAGCTTGAACTCCAGTAGCTCTTAGCTCAGAGAAGGACATTGAATCATTCGCTCACTCCCGACTATGCTCATAGATTGTAGGAGTGCAATTAATGCATATGTATTGCGCTTTTATAGTCCTCGCTATTGCATAAAAAATAATAAATCAACTGAAGTTTGTGAGGCAAGTACATTCAATAGAGAGGAGATCGAGAAAAAGAACTATGGAGCAAGACGCTCATAAGAAAACCGTAGAAAGTTTGACCTTCAGCGTTAATCAGAGGCACAAAGGTTGCCCAAAATCTCGATTTAACTTTTCATTTGTCCTTTTCTTCTTTTCCCTTCTTCTTCTTCTTCTTCTTCTTCCTCAGACTCTAATCTTGAGTCGTAACAGCGAGATTTATCTGAGTCATTATTTTGGATTTTATCTCCGTCTTACCGCAATATCGCCATCATTTCCAACTTATAGGAAATATCTTCCAAATACTTTCTATGTCACAATAAACTCGACTCGAGTGGTGTTTCGTGTAGGTGCCTTCCGAAACCAAATCTTACGTCAAATATCAACCGTAACAGTTGATACCTAGAACGATAGTTACAATTTACAGTATGCATCACAGTCATCATTATCTATATCATTTTCTACCATTTTCCCATGTTCAAGCACACTTTTGCTGAAAAATTCCTAGCAATCTATGTTAGATGGACTCTTCAAAATGTGTTAGGTACCCGTGTCGAGCACTCAACACTTGGACATGGGTATGAAATATATGTCGGACAATGCTTATAGGATATGCCACTAAGAATAGTAGCTTATAGTCTTTATTTTAGTTCGTAATTGCTTTGAGATGATATCAGTTTTTATTATAAAACAATGTGCATCACATAAAACATCATATTATATAAGGAGTAACTAATAATTACAACAGAGAGGAACACTTTGCTGTGGCCCCATGTCTTGGGTTTCGAAAATTAAACGAACGCGACACTTGACATGTATCCGGCTCGGGAACTCGTACCAAGTCCATGTAACATAGCTAGCAATCAAGTCCTTTTGCACTACTTCCAAATGTTATTCTGTGTCTATCACTACCTCACCTTACCTCATAAACTACAGATATGTGCCTACGTGGATACAACTCTGGAGTGCCGTTCCATCATCTTTTTATCAATTGATGCCATCCCACGTGCTAGCGAATACGCTCATCTTTATCACCCATTGTCTGGTCGCTAATCCACCTATTTTTCAATTGCCGGTCTAATGTATTTGATGATTTTTAGTTGCCAGACATTTAAAACTATACAGCATCGCCACATGCACCACTGTCCATACAATTCTCTTCAACTTGAAAGGATATTACAATTGCTAAGCACTTTAAAAGAATTCATCCACTTTACGCAACCTTCTCTTACCCCATGTTAGGTACATCTTGCCCTTTCATACTTACTTTGGCCTCAGACCTTTTCCTACTCTTGCTAAAAATACAATACAAATAATATGTCTTAAACCTGAAGTATTCCATAACACTAACTTAATAGTCCTATTATAGTTTGGTCAATTAGCAAAATAGCAGCCGCAAATAACATGCACGAGGGCCCTCATCCTATATACCCGTAGGAAGCTCAGCCATGATTAGAGTGAAAAAGATATGGGATTAAAGCTGGTCCTCGGTGAAGTCCAATTGCTACGGGAATTCACTAGTTACGCCATCACTAGTTCTCACACTAGTTAGTGCTCCATCATACATGTCCTTAATCACATCAACATGATTGGTAGGTGCTCCTTTTCTCTAGAACCCACCACGTACCTTCCCTTCATACCCAATTTATGTTTATCCAAATCAATTGAACACGTGAGGATCCTTACTTCTGTCTCTGAATCTCTCCACCAAAAGTCTACACGCTTTTGCAGGTCACTCCCCGTGTTTGCAACTGACGTCCGTTCAAAATCGGATGTTAAGTCTGCATGTGCTGTGCACATGCCGTTTTGGCATGGGAATATCTGCCGATTCTCATCCCATATCCCCTTTCCTCTGCTTCCTCTCATTTTCTCCTTCTATATATAACCACGCCCAAAGCTAACCCATTTCCAAAACTCAAAGCTATACAAAGATAATACAAGAAGAGAGCTAATAACATTTTTTTTGTTCTCTTTTTTCCCTTTCCTTTCCTTTTTCTCATTTTTTCTAGATAACCAGAAGAACACCCACCTCCTTACCATTTTCTCTTTTGATTTTTGAATAAATAACCTTACTCTACTGTAAGAACACCCATCTCCTTACCATCCCTCATGTCTCCACCATTCCAAATGCAAAGAAGCAACCACCCAAAAAGAATTTGCAACCAAACAGCATGGATCCATTTCACTAGAAACCCTATTCAAGATCATGGACACCATGTCCTCTCCCCAAACCTCCTGGAGTTTCTTATATCCCAACCCAGGTAAACCAGGCTCATCCTGGGTTGGAATAGAATGCAAACCAGGAATTGACAACCACCTCCATGTTACGAGGCTTGTCTTTGGCACGCCACTAAACCCGACCTGGAAAAACACATCAAAATTCTCTTCACAAATATTGGCCTTCCTTACCTTTGATCTGCGTTCTTTTTCAACTGCTTCGTTCATGCCAAAACTACCATTACTTTGTTTTCACAAAATAGAGTGTTCTTTAACTCTCCTCTGCAATAGCTCAGTCTCAATCAAATTATGCACGTGTTGGCTCAATCCCGCCTCAAATTTCTTTTCTAAAGTCTCTTCAAATCCTCACATTGTCGCAAAACTGCCTTAGTTGGATACTTCCATCAGAATTATTCAGTTTAGGTTCTCTTGTACACCTTGATTTAAGCTACAATTTGCTCACTGGCAACATACCTAAGCAATTAGGCAGTCTCAACAACCTTGAAGGCCTTGATTTAAGCTGTAATTCTCTTACGTGTCCCATACCATACACAGTTCGCCAATTGGGTTTGCTTCAAAAGTTATATTTAAGCTCGAATTCGCTCGTTGGAAGCATACCAAACACTATTGAGAAGCTCAACTCATTGATCTTCATGGCTTTGAGCAACAACAGATTGGCGAGAGATTCCCAAAAGGAATTGTTAAGTTACAGAACTTGCAGTATTTCATTATGGATAACAATCTAATATTTGTATCCTTGCCAGTAAGGAAATTACAGAAGCAGAGGAAATTAAACGCAGAGAGAGATGAGATGGGGTGAGAATTGACAGATATTTCCATGCCAAAAAGGCATGTGCACAGCACATGCAGACCATCGGATTTTAAACGGACGTCTAAATTTGAACTCGTTTGCAATGCTTTTGTCAAGCTCAGGAAACATTATTGCAAAAGTTGCAAACGCTGGGAGCAACCTGCAAAAATGTGTAAATTCAGGGGACAGTTTTGTATTTAACCCTAAGCGAAATGACAAATCTACCCATGCCAAAATGGCATGTGCACAGCACATGCAGACTTAACGTTCGAATTTGAACAGCCATCCAATTTTGGAGCTATTTGCAATGGTTTTGTCAACCTCAAGGAACACTATTACCAAAGTTGTAAACACGGGGAGCGAAATGCAAATACGTATAAACCTCAGGAGACAGTTTTGTCATTAACCCTTTAATTTGAGCCAAGCCAATATATTTGGAGGTGATAGGAAAAGTAGAAAAAACCATCTATGCAAAAGATATACAATCTGAGGAAAAGAGGGTTGGATTACTTACGGGGAAATATCATGTTTGTGGATAATGCACTTCAAGAAACCAAGAGTTATGTAAAAAGGAGTAGACACTCAAAGAAATCAACACGCAAATGCCCGCATGGACTTTCCTCGTGAATAGGTACAATTATAGAAGTATTAGACTTGAGTACAAAACAGAATTTTATCAAGGAAAACTCGTGCAAATGAATTATTTATGCTACCGACCTTCAAAAATTGAGCCACTTCGACTTCTTAGCAAATTACTTAGTGGCATTTTCTCGAACCAATTGACCTTGTAGGCTTGTAGTCGTCCGTTTATCCCCATTTGACATTTGAAAAGATACGTAATTTCTGAATATTTTAGTCCAATTCACTAGTTATATGCACTAAAATTCTATCATAGGAATTCATTAAAAAGTTAAAGGCGACATATATGTAAGTGAACATTACCTTACAAGTCAAATCATAATTATAACCAAAAAGGAACATTACCAGACAAATCATATAAGCGCAAAAAACAAAGAAAAATGTCAATGCATGTATGTCCCAACAATATTCCAAAAACTTACAGAACGTCAAAGGGACGGTTTGATAGCAGTGCACAATCTTATGTTCCCTAAAAAATCGCTAAATAGCCAAAAGAACTCGAATTTTAGAACAAACGGAAGTAACAGTAAATCGAACATTACCTCGTCGTCTCCATCTGATTTCTTCTGAAACCAATTGATATTCAAAACCTACAAAATCCACGAACAAGAAACAATTCATGATCTCGCGTAACGACTCAAATCAAAGTAATATGTCTCATGTTTTAGGCCAATCTGAAATGGGCAAAAGAGACCTGGAGTTGGGCGGTGGGAGAGGGGGAGTTGAGATTGTCGGAGAGAGAGGCGATGGCGCACATTAGGGCAAGTATGGTCACCGAGAAGGTTAGCAGAGCATTGGCTCTGTACCCGAATGAATGCATCTTTCTCTCGATCCCGCCTTTGCCCACCTCCTCACCTTCCTTTGCTCCTTCTGAAGTGGTAACAGTTGATATACGATTTTCAGATACAAAAGTTCATTTGGCGATAAGAAGATGTCTAAGTTTTAACGACAGATAATACCCAAATAAAAAGGGCTAATTGCACTTCCTATCTATTTTGTAAATTTTAAGGGTTAACGTCAAAATTGTACCCTGAAATATTACTCTAATACAGCATAAGTACCCAAAATTTTAAATGTACCAATTAAGTACCTAAACTTCAAATGAGTCAAACTAGTCTGACTGTTAGCAGAAGTTAAATGCCGTCAAAAAATCCAGGGGCAAGACTGTCAATAACGGAGAAATAAATCTTAAAAACACGTGGCACTATTATAGTTGTTTGTTTTTTTATGTTTCTTAATTTAATCATAAAACAAACTCTCTCCAAACAACCCATCACCTTCTCTCTCTTTCTCCCCTGAACAACCCATCACCCCCTCCCCCCTCTCTCTCCACCCCATTACCACCATCACCCACCAGACCACCACCGCCGTCGCCACTGCCTAACACTACTGCCAACCACTGTGTCTGACCACCGCGTCTGACCCAACATCACAAACTAAACATTGCCAACAATCGTGTGTGACCACCACCTTCACAAACCAAACACCGCCGACCACCGCGTGTGACCACTGCCGTCACAAACCCAACAACGCCGACCACCGCTTGTGACCACCACCGTCACAAGCCCAACATCACGCGACCACTGCGTGTGACCACTGTTGTCACAACCCCAACATTTGGTCTAACAATTTTATGTGGAGCTGTAGATTCAAGCTATAATCACTAGAATTTTGTAGCAGGTGTGAGTACTGCCAGTAGTCCCTAGCAATATTCTCCGCGGACTGAACTTGAGGGCATTGGTAATGGAGGAGGGGCTGTGGTCAAACGGATGGCCAGAGAATTCAAGATACTTAACTGGGTTGCTAGTGGTTTTTGTGGAGGTGGGAGTAACCTTGACATTTTCAGGGAAATTGAGTTTTGTTATTTGGTAAAGTTTCAAATTTCAAACCGAACTGTTACTTTTCGGTTTGAAAATTCTTGAACTGAATCGTGGTTTGAACGGTTCGGTTTAATCAGTTTAAATGGTTCGGTTTGGTCAGTTTAGATCGATTTGTGCTCATTTTAAAAAGTTATCCTTTTGCACACTTACTACTAGATCCAAATGATATTCAAAATTTAAGTTATAGTTTTTTTTCTAAATTGCACATAACCTTATTACATTCAATTTTCAAGTACTCGTATTAACGTAAGAATAAAGTATTGTTCAAGACATACGTTACAATAAAAACTTAGTTATATTTTTGTCATTGATATATGAGAAAGAATGAATAAATACATAAGACATATCAATCACTAGAATTTTGTATTATAATTGCTTTTATTATTTTCTTTTCTTTTAACTTTCAAGGTTTTGTTTATTTAAATTTGCTTAGTACAATGTATGTGAAAATTTTCAATGAATGTCACAATAATAAATTAGTATATCATACGTTGTTTCGTTTCAGTTTGTGATTGGTTTCAAAAATATGAACCGTAATCAAAACTGAAACGAGGTCGGTTTGAAAAATGTGAAACCGAACCGTTAATATCTTTAGACAATTCATATTGGATTGGTTCGGTTTGAGCGGTTCGGATCGGTTTGAACAGCTTGGTGCTCATCCCCTAGTGTGTGGGTTACAATGTGTGTGTGTGTGTGTGACGATGAAACTGTGTGTGTGTGTGTGTTATAGGTATGAAAGTGTTTGTTGTGTGTGTGTGTGAGTGAGAATTGAAGAGAGAGAGAGAGAGAGAGAGAGAGAGAGGATAAAAGAAAGTAAAGAAAAAGAAAGAAAGAAAGAAAGAGAGAGAAGGAAGAGTATGACTGTCTTTTTTCATAAAGACAGTCTTACCCTTAGACTTTTTAACGGATGAAGCATTTGTCAGCCATCG
Organism: Escallonia rubra; assembly: GCA_033065855.1. NCBI lineage: Eukaryota > Viridiplantae > Streptophyta > Magnoliopsida > Escalloniales > Escalloniaceae > Escallonia > Escallonia rubra. The sequence continues at coordinate 306,480 of JAVXUO010001785.1, forward strand.
AACTGGTTTGACTCATTTTTTAAAACTTAGGTGTTTAATTGGCACATTTGAAATGTTAGGTACTTAAACTATACTGGGGTGATACTTTTAGCTACAATTTTGGCATTTTCACCCCCCCCCCCCCCCCCCCAAATCTTTTTTTTAAAAAATTACAACTCTAATGTTTATCATTTATTTGTCAAAACCTCATGATGTACCTTTAGTTGTAATAGTCTTTAATGTTTACTATTTAGCTGTCAAAACCTCAGCATCTGCGTTTAATTGTAATCACCAAAAACTAGTTAAAATCACATACTATGCACGGAAAGTTAGATAGTTAATTGTAAAGTGGGTGAAGGGAGGTCATGGGTTGGGACGGTTAGAGGTCACGGGATTGAAGGTTATTTTCTGACGAATTATGGTTTAAGATCTATTTAGTTGTATATTGAAAATAAAAAATTCTAGAAAAAAAAAGGATTAGAAGTTTAGAAGGCAAATGCCATATTAATAGAATCCAAATATATATACTATATACTACTGACAGATGTCAAAAATTATGTTACAAATAAAAAAAATTATTTGTCATTTAGGTTCCCTTTTACTACAAATTATAAGAACATAAAATATTTGAACAAAATTTACTTTGAAGTTCAAATTCAAAGGTTAATACTTCTTCTTCCTCCCTTGTTTCATACTTTTCGTCAAACAACCACCTCTCTAATCCACCGTCATGACCAACACCACAACACCACCGTTAACAAACCACCACGATTTATGCCGAGCAAAAAACACCACTATGGTCCACTCACAATATTATGTCAAATTCTACCAAACCATGACAAGAATGTTGGGCAATAACATCTCAACTTTCAAAATTGGATCTAACAAATTTATGGATAGTTCATTTACACGAAAACATTATTGGATTTAGATGTATTGTCAATCTGAATCCATTGAGTTTGTGAGTTTTGAATTGCCTTTGAATAAAATATATTCCATGTACATACTTTGTCAAATTAGAGAAACTAGTTATAGATTTAATATATGAAATAAAAACTTGAGAAAGGAATGAACACATTGTGATCAAGCTAAAAAGTAAGCATAATTTTGATTAGAAAGAGAATGTGTAGGTAGAGAGAGAAATGTGTGTGTATTGCACGCGCGTGTGTGTGTTTGTGCATACTTCATTGTTGACGAAGGTGAGAGGGACCATGATAATGGTGGTTGACATGACAACAAAGATGGTTGTGAGGACGAATGATGAAGTGGAGGAGGCACTGTGATTTCTTGAAAGGAATAGAGAATAAATGGGTTTGGTTAATTGCGTTTCAATTGACAAATTTATCCTTATATTTACCAGATTTTCTAACCCATGTTATCGATTTTCCACGCTTGCAACTAAATGAAAACCTTGGGGTTTCGACAGTCAAATTGTTAACGTTGAGATTTTAACTACAACTTTTAGGAAAACACAAGGTTCGAAATGCAATTATGCCTTTAAAATTTTTCAATTCTAGCTTTAAAAAGTTTGCCAAAATGTGAAGGATTAACTATAAAACTATCCCTTCGTTTTTACGTGTTTTTGCCAGAAACTTTCTTTTTAAAACTTGCAAAGTTGTTCCTCCACCCTACACTTTTTGTGCCGAAAAAGACATTTCACTCCATTGAGCCCCTGTGACTGCTAGTTTCTATAACGTGCCAAGGTCAAACCAAAAGCTCTTTATTGCAAAGCACGATACAAAAAATATATATATAGAACAAGTACAACTGAGAAGAATTTATTTGTTTATGTGAAATAGTTCGTAATATCTCTCCAGTGACCTTAAGTCCTCAACTTGCTAGACATGATGGATCTCAAAGCATCCTGCGAACCCCTCCACCGCAACCAGCCGCCTTCTCTGGCGTTTAATTATGAGACTTTGGAACTCATCAGGGAAAAAGGAACAGAAGGATATCCACCCCAAAGAGATCTAAATAAACCCATAAACAACCACCCGGAAACCCAATTCAATGGTGAAACCTTAGGCTACAACATCTAAACGATCCCCAGAACCATATCCAACATACAGAAAATCTCAAGTCAAACCCAACCTCAAATGTTAACACCAAGCCCAAGTCCTACAGAGAATTTGTGGCCCCCTCTTCCACAGCTCTTCGGCTATAGCTTTCCACCTTTAGATTCTAGTTATTCTTCAGAGGATGAAACAGATGAGGAAGATCCCGCTGTCGAAGAAATGGATGATGACGATCCATCTGACCCATCAATTCCTAACGTTAACCTCTCACCCAGCTTCATCAAAAGAATCTAGAAGTCATGGAGGAAAAGCCTCATAATCAAAGTACTGGAAAAATTCCTTTGATACAGACACTCACCACTGGGCTTTGAAACTTATGGAGCTTACAAGGGGATTTCGAGATGATCGATTTGATGATGGTTACTACTTGATAATATTCAACTTCTTGGAAGATTATCATTATGTCGCCAATGAAGGTCCGTGGATCATCTTAAACCACTACGTGATGGTGCGCAAATGGAACCAGATTTTAAAACCCTCTGAAGCATCGAAGATTAAAATAGCTATATGGTTACAGATGCACGAACTACCAATCAAGTATTACGAGGAGAAAGCTTTATTCCGTATTGGAGAACAAATTGGCAAACCACTCAAAATTGACATCAACACCGCGACATCAATAAGGGGGAAATGCGTCTGCATTTTCGTCGAAATAGCATATGACAATATAAATAACCTATGTTTCTCTCTGGCAGGATCGGGCATCGAAAAGTGGTGCAGGGACCAACCAGCCAAAAAACCCAACTTCAACTCACCGTGGATAAAGAACAAGCATGAACCTAACGGTAATATTCCTAATGGTAACATCAACAAGGGACAAAGAAGCCCACTCAAAAATGAGGTTTAAACCTTCTCTACCCAAGTCAGGCTTCACTGATTGAAGACGGTATTGGATGATCGCCAAAAAGAAAAAAGAAAAAAAAGGAAGACAACCATTGCCTAGTAAAATGTAAGGTAACAGCGGTCCTACTAACGTATTTAGCCCACTTCAAGTGGAACCCATTAAAGCAGATAGAAATAAAAGAAATGACAGAAAAGACTATCAGAAGATAAGCGAGCCCAATCAAGTTGGCCCAATAAAGGCCCCATCCAATGGGAGAGGAAACATCCTTATACTAAACGAACCAGGCTGTGAAACTTACAGTGACCCAAAAGTCTCTTTCAGCGTATAGGCCACAAAGCCCTACTAGGCACCCTGATCAACGGCAAGTTCTGGTCCAATAATCAAGAGACGACTGAGATGGAAGTGAAGGATCATTATATGGTGGAGAATGAGTTAAATGACGAAACCCTGACTTCAAACCTATATAAAATTGATCCTAACCCAAAGTTGGCCGAAGACTTCATTGGCGGCCGGCCCCTGGGAAAAATTCACACAACAAATCCCCTTCCAACACCCTATCAAACCCTAACGTAACCTGCAAACCCCTTTCCATTCTCTTCAACCTTGCCCCCAGAAAACAAACCCTAGGACTTAGCACATGATGGAATTCTAGCCATTCGAAATTCTCACATTCCACTGCACGACTATATGTTAATCGGTCAAATCTCGAGTGGCAGATCTCAAAGCTATCAATATTCTCTAGACGAACGATGAGATAAAAATGAAAATAGACATAACAGAGAACTAAGTGGAGGAAAAGAAATCACACAAGATCTAATTAGCTTTGGTGCAAAGTCAGATACAAGAGGTAGTAAAGGATTATGAATATCCTCAATCTACCCAAGGGTAACCTCCTTCCTTATCTTATTTATTTATGGACTACGGATGTTTTTATATGGAACTGTGATGCTGCTGGCAATAAAAAATTCAAAATAAATTTAGAAAGATAGTCAGGAGACTTCAACCTGATTTGATTGCTATCCATGAACCCATTGTTCAACATTTCTGAATGGGAAACTTTTTTCATGATTCGAACTACAACACATCCAGTGTAGTCAATCCCGAAGGTAGATCTGGAGGCATCTGGATGTTTTGGGACTCTTTTAGCATAATAAAATCCAATAGCCAAATCATACATGCCAAGGTGGCCGAGAGAGACTATGACAACTGGGTTTTATATTTGTTTTATGGTAGTCCAAATCATAGGAAGAGGAAAGAACTCCAGAAAAATTTAAACTGTTTTGCTAACACCAACACCAAACCTTGGATCATAGGGGCTAGTTTAATGATTTTGCCAATCTCTCGAAGAGAAAAGGGAGAGAAGAAGAAGGTGAAACAAGTAGAATCCAAAAATTCCGTAACAATATAGACAGCTGTGGTTTATTGGATTTGGGATGTACTAGATCGAAATTGGCAGAAGAGTAGGTTGGGAGAATATTAAAAAAAGACTAAACAGACGTCTTGCAAATCTGAAATGGAGTGAAGTGTTTCCAGAAGCCCAGGTCTGCAATCTTCCTCAAACCACATTTGATTACTGTGCACTTTTAGTGAACAGCTCAAGCACGTATTTACCTTCCAGTAATCTAAATAAACCTTTTTATACTGAAGTTGCCAGATGATTGATGAGATTTCTCTGACGTGGTGAAGAATACGTGGAATAATAATGAAACCAACATATTTACCATAACTGAGGAATTTAGAAGACATGCCATTATTTGGAATAAATTTTTTTGTGGTAATGTATTTCAAAGGAAAAGACTCATAATTGCTGGATTGATATGAATTCAAAGTGCCCTTGTTGAACATTAGTTCCATAACATGGAGCTTCTTGAGAAAGATCTTAGGAGAGAATACATAGATACTCTTGACCAAGAAGAAACTTTTTGGCTACGAAAATCTAGAATTAAATGGCAGTGCGGTAGAGATAGGAATACTATGTATTTCCATATAACTACGATAACCCGTCGAAATAAGAACAAAATTAATGCCCTTGTGACTGAGAAGGGGAACTGAATTACTAGCCCTACCCTCTTTGAAAACCACATTAATGACCATTTTTCTAAACTATTGAGCCGTGAAAGTGGTACAAATAACCTTGGAGACAACATCACCTTTAAACATCACTACCTTAAGCTCCTTGACTATGAAGCAAAACTTTTGGAGAGCCCTTTATGTGTTGTTGAAATCAAAGAGGCTTCTTCAACATCAAGTCCCAGCTCAAAGCCCTTGGCCCAAATGGCATTAATGGTATATTTTACCATAAATAATGGGAGACTATTAGTCAAACTTGTTATGAGTAACACTGGCTCCATGCGTTATGAGAATAATAGAAGTTTAGTCATTTTGATCCCAAAATCGGAAATTCTCCAAAAAAATCAACCAATTTAGATTTATTTGTTTGCTCAATGTGACCTACAAAGCCTTATCTAAAGTGTTTGTCGCTATATTGAGACATATCTGAAGAAACTTATTAGCCTGCCTAAAGTAGCTTTGTCCCAGGTAGGTCTACTTCTGATAATGTCATCATAACTCAAGAAATTCTCCATACCCTTAAAATTAGGAAGGCAAAAGAGGTGGTTTGATTTTCAAAATTGATTTGAAAAAAGTCTTATGATAGACTGAAATGGAATTTTATTCAGCAAACCTTGATTGATTTTAATTTTCCTTATTCTTGGGTTTAAATCATTATGAGTTATATCACTGGTAGCTCATTGTCCTTCCTTTGGAATGGCACCCTTCTGGACCCCGTTACTCCTGGCAGGGGGTTAGACAAGGAGACTATATGTCTCCTTATATTTTTGTTTTATGTATTGAAAGACTATCCCACTTAATTGATGACTACAACAAGAAAATGAATGTGATTAGCATAAGGGGGACCTTTCTTATCATTTATATTCTATGCTGATGACATAATAACATTCAGTATAAAAGGTGAAAAAGAGTTCAAAACAATTATGAGGTGCTTAACATGCTTTGTGACTTATCGAGCAAAAAGCCAACCTTAAAAAATCCAAAATGTATGTTTCCCCATATGTGCCCATATCTAAAGCTCATAAACTAAGTCATATTTCTAGCTTTCCCTTGTCTGATTATCTTGGTGTCTACCTTGGCATCCCTTTAGGTCACAAAAGATTATCCCAAAACCTATATGATCATATTTTGAACAAGGTTCAAAGAAGAATTGATGGCCGGAAAGCCAAAATTCTGCCAATGGCAGGCGGAACCACCCACCCTTATTGCTGCTATACCCATACACATCATGCAAAGACAAGCCCTCGCTGTCAAAATTACTGAGAAGCTTAATAGATAAAATAGGTCTTTTCTATGGGGAGATACAGAGGAAAGGAAAAAGGTACACCTTGTGAACTAGGATATTGTTTGTAACCCTAAAAAATGGGGAGGTTTGGGGATTAGAAAGGCAAAGCTGAATAACCTTGCTTGCCTTACTAACCTGGGATGGAAAATGGTCAATAATGAAGATCTGCTATGGGTTAAAGTTCTGAGACATAAATATATCAAAAATAAAAACCCCAAAGAATGGGGAAAAAAATTGTAGAAGCTCTCACATTTGAAGGAGTATACAAAAAAAGTAATGTGGATTTTTAGTAAGGGAAATAATATTGATTTTGGCATGATTGGTGGAGTGGGGAAGCACATCTAGCTCTAGATAATGAAGTCCATAACCAACCTCTGAAAGTTGCTAACTGTATTAACATGGGGGGAAATTGGGACACTGCCAATATCCTTGATCTGGTAAATTCTGCGAAACTCCTCCAAAAACTCAGAGTTTACCCAAGGAGGAAATTTAAGATGATGGCCATTGTTGGGGGTAGTGGTAAATTCCAATACCATTTTTGAATCGGAGCACATTAATGCCACTGATGTCAAATGAAAGTGGTTACGAAAAGTCAAGATACCACACATATTATTATATTTCTTTGGCTTGTGTTGCAGGATAGAGTAATGTCTAACAGCCTTCGGGCAACCGAAAACATAATATCTTATTCAAATTGCTAGGTATGGGAGTATTATTGAATATGACTACTGAGCACATTAACAAAAAATGGGAATATGACGAAAAAAATTACAAGTAATCACTTGGATATTTATAGATACTATCAGTGTAAAGCCCGAAAATCTAGAATATTAACCACTCACTCGATCATTTACACTAAGACAATAATATCTCTAAACTCAACCAAAATAATACCACCAACCTGTCAGAACAACTAAACTATCAAGTAATGTAATACCCTCAGTGTTAAATCATAATGGGAAAACTAAATTTTATTTAAATAATTAGGGATAATCTCAAAATTGTACCCTTAACTTTATACCCAGTATAACTTTAGTATACAACTTTGAAGGTGTGCCAAAGAAGTACCTTAGTTTGAAAAAATGACATGAATTAGTCCTTCAGTTAACGGACCATGGATGCCATTAAAAAGTCTAACGGGTAGGACTATCTTTATGAAAAGAAGGACACATGGGTCGTCCTCTTGACAGTTTTACTCTCTCTTCCATTTTCTCTCTCTCTCTCTCTCTCTTTTTCTTCTTCTTCTTTAATTCACATGCGCACACAACCCACAAATACACACACACACACAATCATGCACACATATAGCTCCCCTACACATAATGTCGATGATCAACGGTACAGAAAGTCTGGTGATCAATGTTGGACGCAAAAAGTCCGGTGAGTCCACTACTAGAAGGTTGGATCCCCTGTTCCAACTTGTTGAACCCACAACCTCATCATCACAATCAGATAGGAAAAACACAAAAAAAGAAGGGGAAATAAACAGACAAACCCAAAAATGAGAAAGAAGGAAGAGAAATGGTCCATCTCTCTTTCTCTCTCTCTCCTTTTTTCTCTTTCTTTTCCAGATCCCATGGAAGAATGAAACCAAACAGGGCCACTATAGCCTCAAATTGAACCAACCTTCCTCAATTTTAAACCCCCCTTTCCCAATTCCTTCCCAATTTTAGGGTCTTAAATTGCAAACAACATGCATGAAACCCAACTAGAATTGGACAACCATTTGCCCATTTGCCAAGCTCCCTTCTCTTGTCTGAAACCCAAAACCCTAAAAATTTCAAAATCCTAACTATGGAAATGACGACCAGAGGGAGCAGATCGGAGAAGGAAAAGAGAATATTCCAGCAATTCGACAGCAACCAGAATGGCGGCCTGAACCGAGCAGAAATGGCGGCCTTCGTTGTCGTTGTAAAATCCTTGGCTCAAATTCAGTGAAAAACAGATCAAAGCAATCATCGATGACGTGTTCCGCACTTACGGCGATTTCATCGACGGCAAGAAAGGTTTTACCTACGACGACTTGTGAATTAGAAGAGAGAGAGAGAGAGAGAGAGAAAGAGAAAGAGAAAAGAATAAGACTGTAAAAAGGACGGCCCAGGTGGCCATGTGGACAGGCTTTATGTCCTTTTCTTCATAACGACAGTCCTACCCTTTGGACTTTTTATCGGCATCTGTGGTCCGTTAGCCGAAGGACTGTTTTGGGTCATTTTTCTAAACTTAGGTACTTCTTTGGAACGCCTAAAAAGTTGGGTACTAAAGCTATATAGAGGGTAAAGTTGAGGATACAGTTTTGAGATTAGCCAAAATAATAAACTAGAAAAGTTACACATGTAGAGGTTCTAATGATCAATACGACAACTTAAACCAATCTCTTTCGCTCGGCTATAATCCATACTCAATTAACCTATTGTTGGTTATTACCTACAGAAGGAAAGTCAAATGAGAGTGAGCTTTTGAGAGCCCAATAAGGTCGATCAAGGATCAAACCGTTCGAACGATTTTACATATGAGGTCAAATGACAGTTTGAAATGAAAAGGGATTTTAAATAAAAACACAACATCTTGAGATAGATATAGGGAAGAGTATCAACTCAATCCTTCAAATCAATAGACATCTCAAAACATTTCAGATACAATAAAACAGAAATAGATGATATTGAACAGGAGCAGTACATGATAGCAAAGTCACCCCGACAATGCTCAGGTATAGACTACATATGCATATGTAAAAAAAACTAGTCCATTTAGGTACTTCTTGCAGCCCAAACAGAACATACCATCCTTATAACACCCACATTACAAATCATCCTTATAACGCCTCAATTCACTATCTCAGTTCATATGCAGAAAACAATAATCTCTAAATCAATATTTAAATTGATGCTCGATGGGCAATAAATGATAAACATCGATAAGAGTTTCAATGGTCGTCACATAAGGTTTCAAAGGCAATAATGCATTCTCATATCAAAACAAATAGAGTCCATTGATATTCGATAACAAATCAGAATGGAAGAATTAAGTTTCGGATAGAAATCCCTTACCTCAATCAAAGCTATGCCAAGAACCTCAATCCAAGATCATTTGAATTAACCTCAATTGCGCAATTTCACTATCAGAATAAAATCTAACATCATAATACTATGAACTCAATACCAATTGCTTAGACGTTGCTCATTCTAACACTCTCAATACAATCCAAATCAAAATGGGTCCCACGTACTGCCAAACCTAATTGAAAACCCCGCAGTCTCCTTAAGGCATAATGATACCCCAAAATTTATGATAAATTCTTATAAAATAGTTTTATAACTTAAAACAGCATAAAAAGTTAAACTACCAATTTTCTGGATTTTTGAATATTTTCTAATTATTTGAATGCACAAGAGTCCATAAATATCCATAATTGTTTCTAACTCAATCAAAGTCCCATAATTTTTTATAAAATATTTATTACATATATAAAAATTACAGAAGCTGAAATCAGAATTTAAGAAGCATTGAAACCATTTTTAAATTATATGTTTCGCTAAATCAAATGTGATATGGTAAAGGTAACGAATCAACTCTGAAATTTATGAAACTTAAACTGAGACTTCTTTATATATAAAAACATTACCCTAATTTTTCCAGATTTAAACATGAACTTTAAAGACTCAAAACAAATTTTAGTAAAGTCAAACTTGCAAAAATTGGTAAAAATACTAAACGATTTCAGGAAAATATTTTACTAGTAATTCTTTTATTGCCCTAGGAACCTTTCTGTAAAGTTTCAGCAGTCTATAACCACTGTATGGTATCCCATGGCCACATGATACACATGTACAAGCATATAGTATAACCCTACTGCACAAACCCCTTAATTGCCTAACCTATCTACTTCTTCCCCTAACTCTCTGCAAGAAACTCAGCACTCATATAGTCCACTCACGGCAACCCCTCCTCTTTTCCTTCCACGCACTCATAACACACACATGCGCGCGCGCGCGCACACACACACACACTAGGACATACACTACATTGTTTCATAGCTGCTGTCCAGCCCCCCTCCTCCCTCATTAAACAACAAACACACCCTGACGGCGCACACAAAAATACACAATACACACACATACGAGTACACCCACAAACACACACTACCTCATGAAAATGGCTACCCTACTCTCACCCATCACGGCTACTTCTATCCCCTGCCCCTACACACACACACACACACACACACCCTGCAGCCACCATGGTTGCTCCAATACTCACGCCTCACACATCCATGAATCACACAGCCATCATGGCTGTACCCGCACACCTCAGACATATGATACACTCTTCTACAGTTCCAAATACACACATATATTGTTCCAAACCCACACAAAGGCACCGTAATGTAGCGGTGTAAGAGTGCTTACCGAAAAATTGAACTACCTTGCAGGATTTTGACGAATCTCCCTCGTTCGGTCCCCCCCCCCCCCCCCTCTCTCTGCTCTTCTAAGCTGTAACCGAAATGGGATTTAAATCCCAAGTGCACTATTTTCTTCCTGATTCCCATCCCTTGCTCCCTTCTAATTAAGCTTTCCATAGTTATAGAGTTGACAAACTAAAAATTTTCAGATTATTATTTCTTTAATTATTTAATAACCCCAATTAAAATTAAATTTTCAAATAACCTATTTTTAACATTCATTAGTTGTCTATTGCACCCAGACTCACTAATCTACAACTTTTGGTTAAAAAAGATGTCGATAAAGGTTGCAAAAATATTGCTCACGCTAATCGTCACTAAAGACCCAAATTAATATCACTTATAATGGTTATCGTTAAATTACGACTTATGGTTCTAAAAAAAATTATCGCTAAAGATCATAAATTATAATGCTAATCAATCGTAGTTAAAGGTCCAATGAATAATCAGCCAGGATTTTTACCATAAAATTAACCTCAAAATTGGGATATTACAGTCAAGGTGAACACTGGTGGATGTGCAAAAGCCAAAGCTCATGGAGGTTTGTTGGACTCCTACAAGATAGCCAGGGAGAATTGATGAGTGGCTACCTCGGTAGCATCCCTACTTGCAATGCCCTGGAAGCAGAGCTACATGGAATAATTAGAAGAATGCAGCTGATAAGAGACAAAGGTCTCACAAATGTGATGCTTGAAGCTGATTTAAGACTGCTATTGACTTGATTTTTGTTAATGACAATATGTGGCATCCTCTAAGCAACCTCAGCATGGACGCCAGATTCGTCATCATAGCAACTGAGGCTCTGTTTGACACTTTTTTTTTCAGTTTTGGAAACTGGAAAAAAAGTTGCGTTTGGTAACCATTTTTTTTCTTCTTCAATTTAAAAAACCAGTTTTTAAACTGAAAAAAAAAAACTCAAAAAATGAGTTTTGTTTTTTTTTTTTTTGAGATCACCACCACCACCACCCTCCCACCGCTGGCCGTCGGCTACAACCTCTGGTGATCACTGCCGGCCGGCAGCCACCTCAGGTGACCACTGCCGGCCGCCGGCAGCCATCTCCGACGACTGCCGGTGGCCAACAACCACTGCCGCCTGCCGGCCACCGCCACGCCCCACCACTGCAAACCACCACAAAAAATAAACTCAACATAAAAACTGGGTTATCAAAAAAAAAAACTCAAAATAAAAACTGGGTTATCAAACACCCACTTGTTTTTGTAAAAAAAAAAAAATTAACTACTCTTTAATTTTATTTTATTTGAAAACTGAAAACAAAAAAAAAAGTGTTGTCAAACAGAACCTGAGTCTTCTATAACGCATGTATAGAGGGAGCGCAACAGTGCCCAGATCAACTATCAAAGTTAAGAGAGCAACAACGGGACTATTTTGTGTACCTCATGGAACCATCATAAGTGGTTCTCCCATTGTTAGTTGCTGATAAAGTAGGTGTTGCCCATGTTAGGGACTAGACTTGTTGTAAATGTTTTTTAACTTTCAATTGTACCAAAAAAACAAAAGGACAAGGGTGAAATAGACCTAGTATTCCTGTTTAATAAAAAAAAATTCCCCTAATTTGCACATGCATACACCTACCTTCAACTCATCTCTGCATCAAGGGTTCAATCAAGAAACTTGGCAAAAATACAGGGAAATAAATTGTAGTTGTGGGTCTCTTAAAGACACAAGTTGGGTTGTTATTCTAGGAACTAAGCTTAGGATATCCCAAACCTGGTAACTAAAATTGGGGATGCGTGGGGGCTGTTGTAGAAATGAAGATTGGCACTTTATTGTGATGCCTTGTTGTTTAGCCTCAAGTTGTCTTTGTGTATGAATGGACAATACTTGTGTTATGAAATCAACAAATAAACCCAAGAGGCATTGATTAGAGTTTTAAACATTAACAAGGAATTAAAATCATCAAAAATAAATTTATTCAAACAACAAGAAGTCTATTTGATTAATTTACCAATTATTCAATGTTGACATTAATCAAAATGAGCACTTTATTCAACATATCATCTACTCGATATGAAGCAAATATAACATGTTATCTAAACAGTCTCATGACAAAGTAAAGACAATGAAGTAAGGAGATAGAATTTAGAGATACTTGAGACAATGATTTAAATGCTTCGGTGTGACTACCTTTAAGTCTATATCCTCTTTTCCAAGGAAATCCCTTACAAGAGTCCTAGAATCCACAAAAAATTATCCTTCTTCTTGACCTAAGAAACAAGCTTTGAGTTTACAAAGCTCACCTAAGACTTGACAACCCCAAATCTTGATACTATCACCTTTTAGATGACATATATGTACAATGAAATTCTCTTGAAAAGAAATGGATGTAGTTAAAGATCTAGCACAATAGAGATCTGAGAGAATTAGTGATTGTGATTTTCTCTCAATCTATAATTTGCTCAAGAAGATACTCTCTTTAACGGTGTGAAATCATTGAGAAAGAAGAGAGAATAAAATCTTAAGTTTAAATGATAGAAACTTAGAATGTGGTGTCCATAACAGGTCGTATTCATAGCTAGTAGATCAAATGGCTGTTATTAGGGGTGCAACTTGGACGGATTGGGTCGGTTTTCAACCCAACCCGAGAAAACCCAACCTTTTAAAAGCCCATCTTAACCCGACCCAGATTGGGCTTTTTGTAAAAAAAGCCCAACCCAACCCAACTCAAGTAAAAATGCTATGGTTTGGGTTTCAACCCAACCCAACCCAACTAATATCTAATTAATTTTTTATTTCATTCGTGAATGAATAATTTTCTTCATGCGTCTCATTATCTAAAGACTAACATTACTCACATTTAACTTATAGATAATACTTTAATCTTTCATAAATAAAAAGTTTCATTTATCTCCAAAAGATAAAATATGATATTATAAAAAAAAATTCTAGATCAATCAATAAATAAACACATACCTTAGGTATTAAAGACCACTAATAAACTCCAGTCTAATTAAAAAGTAATATAGTCTTCCTCACACTAGTAAAATAAATGGACATCAACATGTGTAGAGGGAGAAAACAAGTAATAAGCTATACACTTAATACAGTAAAACCCCTCACTTCAACTCATATATGTATTTAAACAACATGAGAAGTAAAAAACCATTAACGAAAGGTTTCACTATTCTAAAAGAAGAAATAAAAATCCTAAGACACTTTGTGAAGACACCAACTGTTGTTAGCTGACTTGGTAATTGTTGCCTCCTCCTGCACAAAAAAAAAGAAAAAGAAAAAAACCAAAGGAATCTGTCAATTGAAGGGATTCTCAAGTCTAGTGCAGTGTTACAATATAAGTTCATGCTTGCCAAACTTACCAGTTACAGCAAACAACGAACATGAAAGAAAAAGCGATCAGCTAATGATTGACGTGTTTGACGCAACCTGTGACCAAGTTGTTCACCCAATTCAGCTTAATAAGCAACTAAAATGGAGACAGAGTATGGGCTTTGGACCTTAGAACATGTTGTCGAAGCAATTCCAGTAGCTTTGAATGGCATGGCTAAAAAAGCAAGATACCAGTCCAAGTTTGGGCCTCATTTCTGTTTCAACATGTAACCTCTATATTCATTTTCCACTAGCAGCCTTGACAAACTCCACATGATGTATAAAGAGAGAAACGCAACCAGTTGCTGTTATTGTTCTTGTTGTTATTACCATCATTGCTCATGGACTTCAGTTTCTCTCAAAGCAAATGAAACCCTTTGATTAAATCTTACTAACCAGACCCCCTTGTAATAAGAAGAGCCTAAAATCAAAACGGTAGAAAAATTATTCAATCAGCCTTTATCAAATTTAAGACCATTTTGTAAGGAAGAAAAGAAGTTGCAAAATGTGTCAAATATACCTGTTCCCTCCTCCCAGAAAATACAAAAAGGACAATGAAGAAAGGGTTTCATATGCAGTTGCTTATATGTAACCATGTAGACAACAGCACAAGATATACAGCAACTTCTCCGAAATGAATATTTTGATGCATATGAACATGTGTCAAATACAATACATAAACCCAAAACTCTCTTTGAGACATTTTGTCAAACATGTTGTGTTCCAAGTGCATAGCAGACGCTGACAAATTTACTTCAACTTAACATTGACACTAGCCAAATCGCAGGAAATTGAAGCGAAAATACGGAAAATAAGCATACCCCAAGTATTCGTCGACTGTATAAGGTCTTCAAAGCCGGACCAGATTGGCGGTGGAAGCATTCGCCGGCGGTATAATGGCGTTTTCCTGGAAAATGCTTATGTCGCCTCTGAGACACAAAAGCCACGTAAGACCTCTGCCGATAGCTATGGAATTGGGGAAATCGGTTGGGTTAGAACCCTAGAAATTAATTTGGGGGAATTGGATCGATATCGCCGCTGCCAATAGTCGGGGAAGGACGATAGTCGGGGAAGGACGAAGAAGAATCTTCTGACTTTGTTTTTTTGTTTGGGTTAAGATGGGTTAGGATGGGTTTATTGGGTTTGACCCAATTTAATTCACTTTAAGAATAACCCAACTCAGACCAACCCATTTTGTAAATTAGTTGGGCTTGATGGGTAAAAAGTTGTGTGTATTTGAGCTGGGTTGGTTAAAACCCATTCTGACCCGGCTCAAATTGCAGCCCTAGCTGTTATAGGTTTTGAGAGAAGTGATTTTCAGATAACTAGCCTTTTTTTCAAATATGCAACTTATAGAAATTTGAAAGTTATCTTCCAGGCCTTTGTAAGATTTTGAGACACTACCTGCTTATAGGCGTCTATAAGATAACTTATTGGCATCTATAAGGTATCTCTACCAAATTTCTGACCCTTTTGAGCAAAATTCTTTTCCTATGATCAATCTAGGCAAGGGGGTCAACTCGTGCATCAATCTAAGAGTAGTTGCATAACCAACGTACAACTGCAAAGAAAAGGTAACTTGAAATACTCCTCGAATATGAATTTTTCCAAGTTCTTGCTTGTTCTGTGAAGCTTTTCCATTGCTTTTAAGTTATGATTTTAAGCTAATTGGATCTAGTTGCACATATCTAAGTCCCTAATATGTCTTCATGAGTTGTATGAATATACCTACTAAGCATCCATTCATTAGCGACGGCCCTACATGGTGAAATTGGGGGTGAATAGGCTAAGAAGACGATGAGTTGAGCGGATCTGATGGTTATAGGGAGGATTAATGTTCTCTGTTATAGGATGAGTTTTCTACCTAAATAATGCAAAATAAATACTTATTTATCGATTTACTGTAGTTTGGGACTTATTTCCCTTTATAAAGCACCTTTCGAAGTTATGTTTTGTTACCACGATTTTTAGGTAGCAAACGTTGTTTGAGACCACGATTGTAAGGCAGGTTCTGTTATGCAAAATAAACCCAATAGTTTAAGATAATTGCAGTATAATCCCAATACTTTGAAGTAATTTCAATCTAGCCATTTAACTTTAGAAAAATATAATTTTACACACTATGACAACCAAAGTTATTTTAAGGCATAATCTTGGTTTCTGAATTTAAGCCCGCCATGTTTCTCTTGTTGCTTTCCAATATCCAAGCTTTTCACCAAGTGGACACAAAGCTCAACGCCTTATTTTCCTCTGAATTGGCTAATGCCTATAATCAAACAATCTCAAGCTTCTAGGATATTTGTTTGAAAAGTGCAGTAGAAAGGCAGCTTATTAAAATAACACTCTTTATTTATTCCGGAAATGATTTTTTTACATGAGAGCAATCGAAAGGAATGTTTCTTCCTATTGTGTCTTTTCACACTTGCAACACCGGTTCTAAGCACAGTTCACACTTCAAACTCTCTCAAACTCAATCTGCCTTCTAAGCTATACTCCGACCCTTTTTTATAGATGAAAGGATCGGTTACATATGATCCTTCAAGTGAAAGTCCTCTATTATTTTGGTTGGTCCTACTTCTTTATTTCTTTTTGAGATCTTCTCATGGCAGCATCTTTTATTTTGTTCCCTACTTGGCCTTGTCACTTTCACTTATATTAATGTCCATTTGAGAGGAGTCGGTTTTAGTTTTTTGGAAATATGAGGTAGTTTAGTCAAATGCTGAAAAAATGAGGGGTCAAAAAGTAGTTTATCGTTTTGCATTTTCCTTTACAAAACGTGGTTTGAGAACTCCTTCCAAAATGTTGTATGTGGGTATTTAAGTTGAAAAATAGAGTATCTAGATAATTAAGTTTTTAAAATGCTCAAACACTCACCGTAGGAAAAAGAGGGGGCAATAATGGCAGCTTGTCAATGTCGATGTGAAATAGGAAAAGGAACAACTAACAGAGCAAATGACTGATTGTGTTAAGAAAAGAAAAAAAAGCAAGGAAAGGAAAGCGTTTCTTTTCCATCATTTTCTTTAGTTGGTGACTCTTTATGTGCAAAGAGAGAAAAGATAGAAAAAACGTTCCTTTCTCTTCAAATATTTTTTCTAAAAATTGAGAAAAGACAGATAGAACGGAAAATGATCGCTATTAGCACTTTGCATAACGTTAGAACGACTCTTAGATAAAAAAAGTTAGCATTTCATAAGAGTTAAACAAAAGAATAGTAGTAAAGGATACCCATCTTACCCTTTCAAGCAATGAAGCTAACATTTTCATTATACCCACATTACGCACGAAAGTCACGTACTCCTCTGTGTTAGAATCAAAGAGATGTGGTAAAAGGGTGTAATAATAATATTGTGTTTTCTTTTTTCAACTTCGAGGGAACCATTTTTTCTTTTCTCTGCTAATTAAACTCATAAACAATATGAAAGAAAATTGCACATATCTAAGTTATTCTAAGTTATGGTAAGCTAATTGGATGTAAAGCATTGGATCACTGACACATTGAAGTATATAAATGCACAACATGAGCTTAACAGAACGACATGCGAAGGAGCTCTACCAGGATGATACTTTGCTAAGATTTGGGCAGAATGTTCTAAGGGGTCACTTCAGAATTCTTCCTTCAGGAACAATTGCTTGTGCATTCCTCAATCAATCTTCACTAAGACAAACAATAATCACGGAAGCTAGACATGTTGGAACAAATAAAACTCTTGCTATCGTGAAGGGATATTTTTATCGACCTAGAATGAAACACGATGTTATATATGCCATTGAGCGATGAGGAATTTGTCACATCGCTAAAACTCGTGCTCAAAGCACGAGGTCGCAGACTCCTTTGCCGGTTCCTAAAGCACCTTGGGAGTATTTGAGTCTAGACTTTGTTGTAGGCTTACCCCGCAAAGGAACAAGGCCTCCAACATGGTGGTGGTTGATCGATATTCCGAGCCCTTAGATGGTTCTATTGTGGCTGATCTTTATTTCAAAGAGATTTTGAGACTTCAAGGATTCCAAAAACCATCGTTTTTTATCGAGATTTCAAGTTTACGAGTCATTTTTGACGCAGACATTGGACAAAGCTTGGCACAACTCTCCAATTAAGTTTCTCTCACCATCCAAGAGATTGGCAAACATAAGTTATGAATTGGAGTTCTTTCAATTGGCTCCAATTCTCAACAATGGTGTCTTATGGTACAAGTCTAGATTTTGTGTCAGACTGTTCCTCGCGTCAAAGCACATGTTTGAGCCTTTTTGAGGTGGTGTATAGTAAGAATCCTATCAGCCCTCAAGGAAGGCAACAACATTGAATGAAGGGATCTGGTACGGATTGTTGGAAGTGTTGCAAGAAACAGATAAGAACAACTCTCAAAAAATAAAGTAAAAACAGTTAACTGAGGCACGGACTAGGTCGCTCTCTTAAGACGATTCACGCCCTTCCAAATTACCACAGGTGCAGTAAGGTTATCGGCGCGCGCTTCCAAATTAACAGCCCAGCTTTCACAGGTGCAGTAAAGTTATCGGCGCGTCGCCTCCGAGATATAACAGCCCAGCGTTCACTATTGCTTTACTTGTATTTCTGCACAAACGAATGAAGCAGAAGCTTCACTTGATACTTCACCAAAGGGTGAAAGTTCTGCCGAGGTAAACTTAAGAACATCTCCCATGCCTAAGACTTTGTGGAGTGGGAATCACCAAACAAATTTTTTTTGTCTTTTTCTACCGGGACAT
Source organism: Escallonia rubra (assembly GCA_033065855.1). Lineage (NCBI taxonomy): Eukaryota > Viridiplantae > Streptophyta > Magnoliopsida > Escalloniales > Escalloniaceae > Escallonia > Escallonia rubra. The sequence goes on from JAVXUO010001785.1 coordinate 325,257, forward strand.
AATTTTAAAACACATTTTTATCATGACAAACAGGTCTTAACGCCCCAAAGTTGGTCCACCATCCTTTTTCATTTCGAACTAGATTTATTTCCAAAATCATAGCAACAAATGGTTCCTCGGTAACATTTGCTTGTGGAGTTGAACCGAGTTTTCTATGGCTACAATTTCTGGCATCATGTCCTTGTTTTCGACGTATAAAACATATACCATTTGCAAAACCTTCATTGGCAAAATTGTTGTTGCTAGAATTTTTATTTTTCTTTGGAAGAGTGGCCTTGGTTCCACTTGAGGCATAGGAAAAATGTTGATTTTTGAAACCTTTGTTTTTCATATGCTTGCCTCTAGCATTCAAAAAATTGTTTTTGCCTTTGAAAGTTATTTTGACTCTTTTGAGCGCTATCACTAGATGTTAGGAAGTTTACCTTAACATCATTACCGTAACGTTATCATTGCCTTGGTTGTTGTTGGCATGGCTGGCATGTATGTTGTTGGCAAGAGCTTCATTCTTCTTGTTTTGCTTTCTCGCTTCCTCCTCAATTTGAGGCCGGGTCATGAGGTTGACAATAGACAGTTCCGATTACTTGTGACGGAGGCCATTTTGGAACTCCTTCCACGAATTCGGCAACTTGTCTATCTGAGCTGCAACTGAGTTCAGCTGTTTCTCCGACATCTTGTAGTTGGAAAAGCGGCTTTTTTTTTTTTTGCTTCCTCAGTGTCATTTTTTTTGCTGCAATGTTTTCCACATTCTCTCGGCAGAATTGTAAGTATGCAAATAATAATCATAGAGCTCATCGGAAAGAAATTGATCAAATAATTACGACAATCTTCTCCATCGTTTTTCCACTTCGCAACATTTTTCTCATGCGCCACCAATTCCTCCTCATTCATATTTTTTGTATCCACCCCCTTTGGATTTTGGGCCGCTAAAACCCGCACTACTTTCATCAACTTGAGATAGAACAAACCTAACCCACATTTTGAAGTTCTGTTACCACCTTGTACAGTTTTACCACTAATTTTTTTGGTTGAAACAGTTACCGCTAATTGGCACTAAATATTGCGAATTATATTTCTGTAGGCATCTACAACGACATTTTTTAACATCATTTTTTAGCATCACTAATTAAACACTAGTAAGCAATATTTAGCAACCATCATTTTTGTTGGATGAGGAACCCAGTTGCAGCCATTGCTAAATAGTTCTGATGACAAAAAATTGTCATTATAAACTGTAAAGCTAACAACAAATTACTTTAACCAGATTCTTTGCGTCTAAAGCTACTGCAAGAAAGATGCTATGCAACAAAAGATCAATTTTCCCTTCACATTTTATTTTCAGTTGTGCTACCGAGTTTTGTGTACCCAGTAAAAATACCATTATAAGCTTGAGGACTTTGAATTCTATTAACATGGTAGCTTGAGCACTCTCAGTTTTACACGCAAACACCTCTAAAAGCTAGCAATGATAGAGAATTTACCAACAAAGAAAAAGCAAAATAAAAGCATCAGAGATGAATGTCTAACCTCGCACAAATTTTACATCAAACAAGGGACAAGATCACCGTTTCCGATGCTCTACGTCGAACCAAAAAAAAATGGAGGTCCGGGAATAAATAACCCTAACTCCCTCCAATGCAAGGGTTCCGCTTGTCAAAACAGCCTTAGCACCACCTTCAATACGTGTTCGAGAAACGGAAACACCATCACCGCAGCCCTTCACCGATGTCGGGAACGTGTCAGGGCCACTGGCCGTGCTAATAATTGCATGGGATAGGTAGTCTAAGGGGTTTGTCTCGCATTGCAGGATACACCCATCAATAATTAACCTCCCACTTCTATGAAGCAAGCAGCAACCAAGCTCAGCCTTTACCGTTAGGTTTGCGACTTTGCAGGCGGATAGAAGCTCCAACGCACTGCTCAAACACAAAGTAAGTACATACAAAAAGTGGTTGCTTGTGGCATATATAAGCTCGGTGATTCTTCTAGTGCCCACTCCAAACTGTAAAATTCTATAGCAGGGAGTACCCAACATTGTTGAGGCTAGCCCCCCAAGCTTAAGTGCAGAAAGTGTGCTAGAGTGAAGACATTTTCTGCACAGGTGCGCACAATATTTGCACAAGATCCTAGTTTTTACTTGGCTCGCAAGCTATGTCACGGATGATGTGGTGGGGCCACATCACCTGAGAAATTCATAAGATTGGTGAACGTCTTTTGTGGAGAGAGAGAGAGAGAGAGAGAGAGAACTTGATTTTAAAAGCACGAAATGTGGCTCTCCTCAAAATTTATTATCAGTGCACTTGATATACTATGACCGGATACAGTCACGGAGTAACTTGATAGCCAATCTTTTAGAGACAAGCCATTGAGATCATTTTATAGTAGATGCTTGGGGCTCAAAGTGATCAGTTGTACATATCTGCCAAGCCCACCACTTCAGAGGTGGCTCCCACATTTGTAATTCAAAGAAAAAACCTCATAAATCACCTCAGCAAAACTATGTGGTAAATAATTTCACAAACCTGTCTGAACCACGAGAACAGATGAGTGTTGTATCATCAGGAAGCTCACCACCGCCAATCTGAAAAGGTTGAGGTAGCAAGGAAAATGGTAATATTTCTGATAGCTAAAACGATGCTCTTCTGTTTGTATAAGGAAAATGAGCACAGGCTGATGCTCCAGCTCGATAATATATTTATATAAATTATCTAGCTATATACACACACAGACAAACGGGGCTTCCAGAATTTTTGGAGCCGCATATAACACATCACTGCAAATACTTTCGATGTTACACATCGCGCATTAAATGAGTGAACCCCTCCTAGATCCACCTGTGTTCGAAGACGTACTTGTACTGCAGCAAGTACAACCTTCTAAAGCGAAACCAGAGATGAGTTACTGTGGGTGCCTACAGACTCGATGAACAGACATAATAACTGTCTAGTCCAAAACAAACAATCACCCAACTCTCCAACACTCTAGCGTACGCAGTGCGATTTTGACTCCAACTAACTGCTGTACACAACTTGTTTTCAGATGCCAGCAGATTTTGGATCCTACCACGAAATGCTAATGTCAGGATTACCTCAGACTCGATATGTAAGAAGCTACCACATCATTTTGTACTAAAGACTTGACAGCAAGAGACATTAATAAAAGAGAGAGGAGGAAAAGCAAGAACAGCTGAAATAAGAGGCGGCACTGCGGCAGCTAAATGCTCAGAGAAAAATCTAGTATATTTACACTGGAGGACATAATCACGAAGAAGCTAATGGAGAAAGTTGAAAAACAAAAATAACAGAGAAAATGTGCGACAACATTCACTATTAAGAAGCAACAACATATTATAGTCTTGAAACCTACCAAGAAAAGAAATTGCTGACCAGGCCAAATTTAACTATGGGCTTGGCTAACTTTCCTGCCAATAAGAGGAGAATAGCAGCCTCCCATCTTTTTGACAAAATTACCCCTAAAATAAAAAACATGGCAGTATAGATGAGGGCACATATGTCATTCAATCTCCATCTATCATTTTCTCTTTCCCCAATTGAATGTTCGTCGACGAGCCGCCAGGCACAACATATCCACCACCTTCACCAGTAACATGACACCGAGCCACCACCACCAACTCACGCCGTATTCAAACCAAACGGCGGGATGTAACAAACCAGATCTGACAACGGTTGCGTGATGAGGAGTAAAAGGCAGAGGAGGAGGAGGAGGGGGGGGGGGGGTGAGGGAGGGGAAAGAGAGAGAGAGAGAGAGGACTTGTCCACCAGTTGGGGATGGTGACGGTGGGAAGAAAGAGGGAAGGGTATAATTGTCCAAAAGAAGTTGGGGAGGCTGCTAAATGCTGCTTAAGATTAGATAAGGCTACTACTACTGTACAGCTTCTCAAAAGATTTCTGGAACTATAAATAAAGCACTACAAATTATTTGCAACAGCTTCTACAACAGAGTTGTACCAAAAAGTAAAAGATCAGCCAACACCCAGTTTGAAACAATATAGTCGAGCTGATGAGAGCAATACCATGGTCAGAGAAGGAAAGCTAATTAGTTTTCAGCTTGATGCTGGACTCCTTCACACACTTAAAATCATAATGGCTCACCAAAATTGTAAGGTATAATCTAGACATCTTGCTGCTTATCACGGTTTACGCACGCAACAGGTCAAAATTGAAACAAACAATATTTCAAGCAAAGAACTGTAAGCATACCAGGCAAAGCGGCTTTTTTATCTGAATGTTAGACGCAAGATGAGTACCCCCTGCTGCAATCAGAATGGTGTCTCCGGGCCTACACGCCACAAGTGCAGATCACTTTTCAAGGTTACCGTGTGAGCTTGCAATCAAATACAAGCAGTTGTAGATTCACTTACCTAGCAGCAGAAACGGCCGCTTCAACACTAGGGAAGACTCCAGGCTCAGAAAACTCTTTTACAGACCGATCTACTCGCAACCATAGACGAGGGTGGCATGCCAGAAAAAGCCATCTGTGGCAAACGAGGGCGGAGTTATACCGATCTGCAAACTCAACAGCAATTCGTCACAGAGACCAAATAAAACTAGATCAAAAATTGTTGAGGCTAGAACCATGAGCTTAATTGAACCATAGCAATACTAGAACAACCACGCAACATTCCACACTCAATTCCCTGCCCCCAACACGTCTTGCAATGAATTCTCCTAAACTTCATAGTAGTGTAAACACGTGTAAACAGAAATCTATTGGATGTTGATACAAAGTATGACATATAAATGCGTCTGTGAGCATGTGTGCGAGTGTGAGCGTGTGCTTGTGCGTGTGCTCGAAAGACTATTTGACTTGGATCCTCTATCTATATAAATGTATGTGATATAATCATGTATATGGTAATGTAGACATATACGTTATATATGTTTACGTATACACACATATGCTACACACACACACAAGTTGCCAGCTCTCATCTGGCTGTCCATACACGATCTGCTAGCAGTCCAGATCTTTCATTTCACACTTTTTTTAAAAACTGCCCACCCTATAATGGGCCTGACATGCTTTTTACCTCTTTCCCCCTCTAGTTTGCAGTAACAGATAGTGATATCTCATGAAGATGTCTCGGTCCCAAAATTCCAAGAATTGCAAAGTGTTCTGATGGAAGTGAGAAGGAAAGGAACCACAAGAATTGCAAAGTGTCTCAGTCCAAGTATTCCAACAATTGCAGAGCTTTCACATGGACATCCATACCAATTTCTGAAAAACCCAACACCACCATGATAACCACCATCATTGAAACAGCCGACGCGGCTAACCACCACCATTCAAACCAACTACATTGTCAACCACCATCATACATGCCGATTCTGCCCCCAACCCCCATTATCCATGCCGCCGTCTCCCCCAACCATCCATGTGGAAACAACCGCCGCCCACAGCATCGCCTTCTAAACGCCAGCCACCCACAAATACCTCCTTCCATCCAAGTAACCATCGCCCCTAACACCCACCATATAAACCGCCGCTGCCCCTAACCACCACCGTCCGAACCACTGCCGCCCCAACCATCACCATCCGAACCTCCGCCGCTATCAACCACCACCGCCCAAACCTCCAGTGCCACCCCCACGACTGTCACGGCTAGCACCGCCCTATTGCGAGCCGCTATTGTGGTCGCCTCCCATCTTCTCACTGCTACCTCCCATCCAAGATGGGTACGCCTAGACCCATGCTTCACCGCCCACATCATTTACAAATATGAGATTTAAAATTGTTGTGTGTCTATATGATTTGTGTGTTATTGTTTGTGCGCGCGGTGGAAACGGGAAGAAGAAAGTTAAGAAGATAGAAAAAGGGGACGGCCGACAAATCAAAGAACCAAAACCAAATGAAAGAAAGAGAAAGAAAATAGTGGCGAAAAAGGCCACTGTCTGTCTACCCCATAACACGTGAGACTGACTTAAAATGGCCAAAAAGAAAAGATCCTGGCCTGAAACAGTGTCGGCAACTTAGCTAAGTTACCAGCAGTAGAAGTGGATCAGCTCCCATATATATGGATATGAATATATGTACATATATATAGATATATTAATTCTTCCCAACACTAACTTTACTTTTTAATATTTGGCAGGAATGAAATCACTATTGTACTTTTGAGTGTTTGGCAGGAATGAAATCACTATCATAAAAACAACATTCATTTATGTGAGTTGAGGGCACAAAGTGAAGATATTTACGGAAGCATTGCTGACATGCAACACCATAACTACTGGCCCACAGATTTTCAGACCCACAAGCTTGTACCCCTTAGGACGTAGGCCTTGGCCTCAGGTTCCCAAGGGGCCAACTATTACGGACAGGCCTCGACCTCAGGTTCCTAGGGGCCCATCGACCTGCGGAGCATAGATTTCGGTCTCAGTTTCCCAGGGGCCATCTCACTTGGAAAATAGGTTTTGGCCTCAAGTTCCTACGAGATGTCTGTATATAATTATAACTCGAAGATCATAATAATCAATAATCGCTCGTGAAATCTAAACAAAGAGGGGCAATATATGCTTACATGTTAAAAATAGGTATAACATGTAAAATTCTATATGCAAATTAGATAGAACCACTTAGAGATGTGTTTTAAACATAATATAATATGTGATTAAATATTCCAAAATACATGTAAAAACTTGTAAAGTATACATCTAAAAGCATAACCGTCGTGACTAGCTAGTATTCTTTCTATAGAAAGAAGGCTCTTCCAATCTACAAAAAGTCTTCATAAGTTAAAATTTTGCCATAACTAACTTCATCTCTTTATATTCTAACTAAAAAAAGCCCTACTTCTTGCACACTAAAGAATGTCATGTCTCATATCAAAAAACAATGTCATATTTCAACATGCAAGACTCCGCAATTCCATCAAAATCTATACTAAATCTCATGCCAGCACCCCATACATTGCTTGGAAAGGTGGTATTTTTGGTGTAACATGCTAACTTGAGTGACACGTGGCAAGTAATACAAAAAAAAAATATATATATATATATATATATATATATATGTTTGGAAAAAAAACTAGTAACTGCCCTCTTTTTGATAACTAAGGTAGCATTCGAAATAGTTTTTATTCTCAGTTTTGCGCCCCCCCCCCCAATTCAGTTTTATAAACCAGTTTTCAAAATGGGGCTGTTTTTAAAATTCCCATTTTGGAGTTTTCAGTTTTTTTTTTTTTTTGGAGAGCCCCGTTTCAATCTTCATCCCAACACCTATTACCCAAGAACACCAAACCACCAACATTGCCAACCACCACACTCATTGACCGCCACCTATATTACATGAACTCTTCAAAATGCGTGAAGTATCTGTGTTGGACACTCGACACTTGGACATGAGTATTGAGATATGTGTCCAACACATCCTGTAAGATATGCCACTAGGAACATATGTTATATATATATATATATATGGGAGCCGATCCGTTGAGAGCGCTAGCAAAATAGGAGATCTTGCAAACGCGATCTGGCCGTCCATCCTGAAAGATGGACGGCCCAGATCGCGCCTTTTTCGAATACTGTTAGTTGTCCGCGACACTATATCGCGGACGGACTTTTTTACCTTTTTGCCTCTCCGCCCCGTCCGCTAAACTATATCGCGGACGCGGACGGACTTTTTTTTTAGTTTTTTTTAAGCCCGTCCGCTACATTATGTAGCAGACAAATTTTTTGACAAAAATGACAGTCTGTTACGTCCGCTACATTATGTAGCGGACAAGTTTTCAGTCCATTTTTCTCATTCTTCCATTAATTTTCCTGACATCTCTATCTCTCTTTATCATCAATTTATGACTCTTTCTTCTTACTCTGTCTCTCTCCTTCCCCTCTCTTTTCTCTGCCTCACCGACTCGAGCTGCTTGAACCGGCGCTAGAGACGAGCCGGCGTCACCGTGTAGCACAGCGCGATTCCGGCGTCATCGACTCGCGTTCCGCTCCTCCATTCGCCGAAGAGCAACGACCACGCTGCGGAGCTGAACGGAAAAAAGAAATTCAGTAGAAGAGGAGTCAAAGAGACGGAGGACCGAATTCCCAAAGGTATAGCACCGCCGCCCCCGTCGTCTCAGATGGCACCAGTGACGCTGCTCTCTCTGCATGCCGCCGTCGCCTCTAAAACAAGAAGACCGATAGATTTTCTTCAGATTTCTTCCAACTAATTCAAAGCAATTCTCCAGATTTTCGTCAAACTTCTTTTTTTTTCCATCTTTTCTTCTAATTTAATTGGAGTTAGATACAGATCTTGGATGTTGATGGTTGTGGGCGGCAGAGGTTCGGATGGTGGGTGTTGGGGGAGACAGTGGTGGTGGTGGTTGGGGTTTCTTCTTCCTCTCCTTCTATGGTGATGGGTTGATTTGAGGCAGCGGTTGCTTGATCGGTCGTGGCGGCAATTTTCTATTTCATGGTGGTGGTGGGTTTTCTGACTATTATTTCTACATGGGATGATGTTGGGCGGCGATGGTGGTGGTCTGAACGGATTTGTGGGCATCAGCAACATTGAATTTGTTTTGGTTTGTCTGATTCCATGGTAGTTGAATTGAAACTAAAAAAGAACATAACAGAAGAAATAACATAAAAAAAACATATAGATTCCATGTTAGTTTAATTTTGGGAGAACATCCAAACACATATAGAACACTCAAGAAGACAGAGCAAAGTCAATCCCTTTCGTCCGCTACTGAAAACTTGTTCGCTACATAATGTAGCGGACGTAACAGACTGTCATTTTTGTCAAAAAATTTGTTCGCTACATAATGTAGCGGACGGGCTTAAAAAAAACTAAAAAAAAAGTCCGTCCGCATCCGCGATATATTTTAGCGGAGGGGCAAAAAGGCAAAAAAGTCCGTCCGCGATATAGTGTCGCGGACGACTAACAGTATTCAAAACAGGCGCGATCTGGGCCATCCATCTTTCAGGATGGACGGCCAGATCGCGTTTGCAAGATCTCCTATTTTGCTAACGCTCTCAACGGACCAGCTCCCTATATATATATATATATATATAGGGAGCTGGTCCGTTGACAGCGCTGGCAAAATTGATTAAGTTGCTAGCGCGATCTGGCCGTCCATCCCGAAGGGATGGACGGCCCAGATCCTTTTTTTTTGCGGCGCTGTCAGTCGTCCGCTACATAGTGTAGCGGACGGACCTTTTTACCATCTTGCCCTCGCTCACCCGTCCGCTACACTGTGTAGCGGACGACATTCTTGGGCCCACATCGTCCGCCAAAAAGTCGTCCGCTACACTGTCTAGCGGACGACTGTTTCCGTCAAATCACCCACTTCCCCCTGACAGTTGTCACATCAGTCGATGCACGACTGTTACTTTGTCGTTATCCCAGCGTCCGCAACACAGTATAGCGGACTAGCCCCTAACTTCGAAACCCTTCTAAACTTCTATTCATTCCTTCTTCTCACAATCAAACTATTCCTTCTTCTCACAATCAAACTAGCGGCGTTGGCAAGTAGATCGGCGCAATTTCTTTGCAAGAAATCCTTTAATCGTCTCATCAATCACGTAAGTTCACAAACCAATCCTTTCTTTGTTCATAATCTAGAGTTCATCTTGCGGCGTTGGCAAGTAGATCGGCACTATGCTAGCGTTTGTCAATGTATATACATATATATTATATATGTGTATTGCGTATTACCTGATCACATGCTAGCGCTGAATATGCTAGCGTTGTATGTTTGGGAATGTTTACGCTTCCAACCTTGCCCTCTTTCCATTATTTCAGTTGCAAAAAATGGATTTCAACCCTGGACCAGAAGATCCGTCCGTATTATACGACCAAGCAAACCATATCAGTACGCTCATATGGGATGGTGGAGTAAGATACTTATTTTATCGTTTATATCGTTTATTTTGCTTACGTATTTCAGTTGCGAACGTTGTATATCGTTTATTTTGCTTAAATAATATTTATTAATTCGTAGGAAAGAGCACTTGTCAACACGGTAGAAGTAAGCGATAATTTCAACGCCTGGAAATTGAACAGAACCCAGAAAAGATTACTGCGTGGGATTGGGTTTGGGATTTTCACGCATGGTCAGATCTTTCAACAACTTGACCGGCACTTAATAGGTGCCCTTGTTGAAAGGTGGAGAAGTGAAACGAATACGTTTCACTTCCCTCTCGGAGAGATGACAATTACCCTAGAAGATGTAGGGTTCATCTTAGGGTTACCGGTGACGGGGCGGCCGGTAATAGCTCCTCCGTCCGAAGCAACGAATAAGAGGACCGCTAGGGACTTCTTTACTTCGATACCCCAGGATCAATTTAGCAATGGTGGTATCAAGTTGAAGTGGTTGGTAGATACCTACGGGGTTTTGCCAGAAAACTATACGGGCCATGACCTTGTGCTGTACACACAAGCCTTCCTCTGGTGGGTGATGGGGGCAATATTATTCCCAACGACGTCGAAGAACACGGTCAGCGTCAAATATTTACCGTTTTTGCGTAACCTGGCTGAGGTTGGGGATTATGCCTGGGGTGCAGCAACTCTTGCATACCTGTACCGAGCATTGCACAAGGCAACGAGGCCCGGCTCCAAAGCGATATGTGCATGTCTCTCGCTATTGCAGGTATATCATACAATTCTTCATTACGTGCTCTTTGTTGTTGAATGGACAATAAATGTTGACGATACTTTATTTAATGTCTTTGCTCTCAGGTGTGGTCTTATGAACACCTTGCTACCGGCGCACCCAGGCGTAGGGACGGAACAGATAATGTGTGGCCTCGGTTGTGCGCCTGGGAGTACAGCCACTACCCGAGGAGAGACGATCCCCATCACAACATTTCATACTATCGGGGGGAGCTCGACTCGTTATCTCCTGGCCAGATGCGATGGGCACCGTACAAACGTTTGGCGCGACGGGTGGGAGAGTCGTTCGTCTTCACGCTCTTCGGGTTGCAACGCACACCCCTGATCCACTTCGAGGTCGCAGAGTGGCAGCTGCCAGATCGCGCTATGCGCCATTTTGACTGCCTGCAGGGGTTGCCAGCCGGCGCGCCAGATATGAGGCTTAACAGGAACCCACCGGGTGTCGGACTGTTTGGCAGGGCGAATGCGCACGACTTGTGCGCGCGTGAAATTGAGGTCTGGAATTCCTGGCAGGACACGCTGGCGGCCATTGTGTCGGAGCCTGACCCCGTCATCAGCATCGAACAGTACAATGAGTGGTACTACCGCATCACCCGGAGGAGAGTAGCTCCAGTAAGGTTTGAACGCGGGGAGAAGTACCACCCTAGGGGTCAGATCGATGAGCACATGGCATACAATCTGGTAAGTTGCCCAACCAGTGCTTCTAATTGAACTTGATCATTCTAAGTGTGTACGAAGTTACTTATCTATTATCTCTCTGGATGTAGGTTAATGCCTCGTTCGCCTTCTTCCAGAAGTTGAGCGAGCGGAAGGATTTGGTGGATGCCATGGGCGAGGAGCTTCGCCAACAGGCTGAAGCGTTGGCGTATGGCTGCGGGAATTTTTTGCGGCAAGCATCGGGACAGCCTTCGGGCGTCACCCCGGGAATGGGTTATCCGGGGTGGCAGCGACTGTCTGTGAGCGAGGGATGCACCGATCCCTCGGGACAGACTTCGGGAATGAGCCAGGGATATGGTTTTCCCTCTGTACCGGAAATGGGTGGTGATTGGGGACCGCCAAGCACCATGGGCCAGGCTCAAGCGCCGTGGGAAGATTACAGTGCGCCCTCCTTCTCTTTGCTATTGGATTCGGAACCCCAACCCCTCTCTCAGAGTCAAGTCACGCAAGACTGGGGTTTCGGAAACATCAGTCTGTCCGAGACACTGCCCATTGTCCCGGGACCATCTATTGCCGAAGGCGGGCAATACCCCCCCGTTGACCCCCCCGAAGGAGTGCAATATCCCCCAGTCGACCCCCCCTGAAGGAGTGCAATATCCCCCGGTCGACCCCCGAGGGCAATATCGCAAAGGGCATCCGTTGAAGCCCCTAAAGCCGCATAAATGCCAGATAATCAGAGAGCGTTATTTTAGCGGCTACCGGCATGACAAAGCGTTGTATAGTGTGGATCATCCGGAGGGCATGGATTACAGTTGCTCGTGGGGAGAACTGGCCTCCCTGGCTCCGGGGAGTTGGTTAGACAACGGTGTCATCTCCACCTACGTGGAGATTCTGAAGGAAAGGTGTCGGCAGCAGCCGACCTATCCGGCCGTTTTTTTGTTGGATGGCTTTTTTCATAGCATCCTAGTGGCTGAATGGCGGGAGTGGGTCGAACATAGGCGGAAGAAAAAGTTGGCCCAGTGGAGACCGTCCGCTAACCTACGAGCGTATCTTAATAGGGATAGTCCGGTGAGCGCAAGTGTTGCCGATGTGTTTCTAATCCCATTTCTAGGGGAAAGCCACTGGTACTTGGTTTGCTACGAACCAAAAGATAAAGTCGTATCGGTGATCGACAGTCTCCACGACGATACTCTCCGTATGCCTGTGCTGCGGATGTACAAAGCCCAGTTGGACTCATTGGTAATATTACGATCGCTGTATAATGCTCTGATTCTATCTTGCCATAAATTTTAACTCGTGTCTTACGCCATTTTCTGTTTCTCGCAGAATATTTTTTGTGCAATGGTCAATGGTGTCTGTGGTAACCCCGTACCGGCGCGGCCAAAACTCGATATGCGATTGAAGAAGAGGAGGCCCAAGCAACGTAACACTTCGGACTGCGGCGTCTTCCTTTGCATGTACATGGATTTCATTTGTCGCTCTGAGAGCCTCAAGGCGGCCGTCTGGAGCCAAGCAGAAGTTGAAGCCTATAGATATAGAATAGCTTGGCAAATTATGAAAGGCCGGCCTAGAGCGGTTAGGCTTATAGAAAATCCGGCTAATGACGAGAATCCGCCCCAACATGAGGACCCCAGTTGAAATTGTATCATAACAGTATTTTTTACATAAACCGTGATTCATTGGTGTGATTTGATTTGTGTTGATTTCTGTTGTCGATTACTGATTGATTGATTTCAGTTGTTGGTTTTTTGGCCTCATTGGGAATGATTGAAAGGTGGAAAACGAAATGGTGCAAAAATTTTCTAGAATTTGCTGCGCCGTCCGCTATACAATATAACGGAGAAGTTAGACAATTTTTCTAAGTATTGTTCTGCTGTGCCGTCCGCTATACAATGTAGCGGACTAATGTAGGTAGAGAATTTTTCTAAGTGTTGATGGGTGGAGCTTTCTGCTGTGCCGTCCGCTATACAATATAGCGGACAAATGTAGGTTTCTGCTAAGCCGTCCGCTATACAATGTAGCGGACAAGGTAGACAATTTTTTTAAATCTCCTGCTCCGTCCGCGATACAATGTAGCGGACTAATGTAGGTAGAGAATCTATGAATGCCACGTTCATAGATTCTCTACCTACACAATCTAGAGAATCTATGAATGTAGCGAATTCATAGATTCTCTACCTACATTAGTCCGCTACATTCATAGATTCTCTAGATTGTGTAGGTAGAGAATCTATGAACGTGGCATTCATAGATTCTCTACCTACATTAGTCCGCTACATTGTATCGCGGACGGAGCAGGAGATTTAAAAAAATTGTCTACCTTGTCCGCTACATTGTATAGCGGACGGCTTAGCAGAAACCTACATTTGTCCGCTATATTGTATAGCGGACGGCACAGCAGAAAGCTCCACCCATCAACACTTAGAAAAATTCTCTACCTACATTAGTCCGCTACATTGTATAGCGGACGGCATAGCAGAACAATACTTAGAAAAATTGTCTACCTTCTCCGTTATATTGTATAGCGGACGGCGCAGCAAATTCTAGAAATTTTTTGCACCATTTCGTTTTCCACCTTTCAATCATTCCCAATGAGGCCAAAAAACCAACAACTGAAATCAATCAATCAGTAATCGACAACAGAAATCAACACAAATCAAATCACACCAATGAATCACGGTTTATGTAAAAAATACTGTTATGATACAATTTCAACTGGGGTCCTCATGTTGGGGCGGATTCTCGTCATTAGCCGGATTTTCTATAAGCCTAACCGCTCTAGGCCGGCCTTTCATAATTTGCCAAGCTATTCTATATCTATAGGCTTCAACTTCTGCTTGGCTCCAGACGGCCGCCTTGAGGCTCTCAGAGCGACAAATGAAATCCATGTACATGCAAAGGAAGACGCCGCAGTCCGAAGTGTTACGTTGCTTGGGCCTCCTCTTCTTCAATCGCATATCGAGTTTTGGCCGCGCCGGTACGGGGTTACCACAGACACCATTGACCATTGCACAAAAAATATTCTGCGAGAAACAGAAAATGGCGTAAGACACGAGTTAAAATTTATGGCAAGATAGAATCAGAGCATTATACAGCGATCGTAATATTACCAATGAGTCCAACTGGGCTTTGTACATCCGCAGCACAGGCATACGGAGAGTATCGTCGTGGAGACTGTCGATCACCGATACGACTTTATCTTTTGGTTCGTAGCAAACCAAGTACCAGTGGCTTTCCCCTAGAAATGGGATTAGAAACACATCGGCAACACTTGCGCTCACCGGACTATCCCTATTAAGATACGCTCGTAGGTTAGCGGACGGTCTCCACTGGGCCAACTTTTTCTTCCGCCTATGTTCGACCCACTCCCGCCATTCAGCCACTAGGATGCTATGAAAAAAGCCATCCAACAAAAAAACGGCCGGATAGGTCGGCTGCTGCCGACACCTTTCCTTCAGAATCTCCACGTAGGTGGAGATGACACCGTTGTCTAACCAACTCCCCGGAGCCAGGGAGGCCAGTTCTCCCCACGAGCAACTGTAATCCATGCCCTCCGGATGATCCACACTATACAACGCTTTGTCATGCCGGTAGCCGCTAAAATAACGCTCTCTGATTATCTGGCATTTATGCGGCTTTAGGGGCTTCAACGGATGCCCTTTGCGATATTGCCCTCGGGGGTCGACCGGGGGATATTGCACTCCTTCGGGGGGGGTCGACCGGGGGATATTGCACTCCTTCGGGGGGGTCAACGGGGGGTATTGCCCGCCTTCGGCAATAGATGGTCCCGGGACATGGGCAGTGTCTCGGACAGACTGATGTTTCCGAAACCCCAGTCTTGCGTGACTTGACTCTGAGAGAGGGGTTGGGGTTCCGAATCCAATAGCAAAGAGAAGGAGGGCGCACTGTAATCTTCCCACGGCGCTTGAGCCTGGCCCATGGTGCTTGGCGGTCCCCAATCACCACCCATTTCCGGTACAGAGGGAAAACCATATCCCTGGCTCATTCCCGAAGTCTGTCCCGAGGGATCGGTGCATCCCTCGCTCACAGACAGTCGCTGCCACCCCGGATAACCCATTCCCGGGGTGACGCCCGAAGGCTGTCCCGATGCTTGCCGCAAAAAATTCCCGCAGCCATACGCCAACGCTTCAGCCTGTTGGCGAAGCTCCTCGCCCATGGCATCCACCAAATCCTTCCGCTCGCTCAACTTCTGGAAGAAGGCGAACGAGGCATTAACCTACATCCAGAGAGATAATAGATAAGTAACTTCGTACACACTTAGAATGATCAAGTTCAATTAGAAGCACTGGTTGGGCAACTTACCAGATTGTATGCCATGTGCTCATCGATCTGACCCCTAGGGTGGTACTTCTCCCCGCGTTCAAACCTTACTGGAGCTACTCTCCTCCGGGTGATGCGGTAGTACCACTCATTGTACTGTTCGATGCTGATGACGGGGTCAGGCTCCGACACAATGGCCGCCAGCGTGTCCTGCCAGGAATTCCAGACCTCAATTTCACGCGCGCACAAGTCGTGCGCATTCGCCCTGCCAAACAGTCCGACACCCGGTGGGTTCCTGTTAAGCCTCATATCTGGCGCGCCGGCTGGCAACCCCTGCAGGCAGTCAAAATGGCGCATAGCGCGATCTGGCAGCTGCCACTCTGCGACCTCGAAGTGGATCAGGGGTGTGCGTTGCAACCCGAAGAGCGTGAAGACGAACGACTCTCCCACCCGTCGCGCCAAACGTTTGTACGGTGCCCATCGCATCTGGCCAGGAGATAACGAGTCGAGCTCCCCCCGATAGTATGAAATGTTGTGATGGGGATCGTCTCTCCTCGGGTAGTGGCTGTACTCCCAGGCGCACAACCGAGGCCACACATTATCTGTTCCGTCCCTACGCCTGGGTGCGCCGGTAGCAAGGTGTTCATAAGACCACACCTGAGAGCAAAGACATTAAATAAAGTATCGTCAACATTTATTGTCCATTCAACAACAAAGAGCACGTAATGAAGAATTGTATGATATACCTGCAATAGCGAGAGACATGCACATATCGCTTTGGAGTCGGGCCTCGTTGCCTTGTGCAATGCTCGGTACAGGTATGCAAGAGTTGCTGCACCCCAGGCATAATCCCCAACCTCAGCCAGGTTACGCAAAAACGGTAAATATTTGACGCTGACCGTGTTCTTCGACGTCGTTGGGAATAATATTGCCCCCATCACCCACCAGAGGAAGGCTTGTGTATACAGCACAAGGTCATGGCCCGTATAGTTTTCTGGCAAAACCCCGTAGGTATCTACCAACCACTTCAACTTGATACCACCATTGCTAAATTGATCCTGGGGTATCGAAGTAAAGAAGTCCCTAGCGGTCCTCTTATTCGTTGCTTCGGACGGAGGAGCTATTACCGGCCGCCCCGTCACCGGTAACCCTAAGATGAACCCTACATCTTCTAGGGTAATTGTCATCTCTCCGAGAGGGAAGTGAAACGTATTCGTTTCACTTCTCCACCTTTCAACAAGGGCACCTATTAAGTGCCGGTCAAGTTGTTGAAAGATCTGACCATGCGTGAAAATCCCAAACCCAATCCCACGCAGTAATCTTTTCTGGGTTCTGTTCAATTTCCAGGCGTTGAAATTATCGCTTACTTCTACCGTGTTGACAAGTGCTCTTTCCTACGAATTAATAAATATTATTTAAGCAAAATAAACGATATACAACGTTCGCAACTGAAATACGTAAGCAAAATAAACGATATAAACGATAAAATAAGTATCTTACTCCACCATCCCATATGAGCGTACTGATATGGTTTGCTTGGTCGTATAATACGGACGGATCTTCTGGTCCAGGGTTGAAATCCATTTTTTGCAACTGAAATAATGGAAAGAGGGCAAGGTTGGAAGCGTAAACATTCCCAAACATACAACGCTAGCATATTCAGCGCTAGCATGTGATCAGGTAATACGCAATACACATATATAATATATATGTATATACATTGACAAACGCTAGCATAGTGCCGATCTACTTGCCAACGCCGCAAGATGAACTCTAGATTATGAACAAAGAAAGGATTGGTTTGTGAACTTACGTGATTGATGAGACGATTAAAGGATTTCTTGCAAAGAAATTGCGCCGATCTACTTGCCAACGCCGCTAGTTTGATTGTGAGAAGAAGGAATAGTTTGATTGTGAGAAGAAGGAATGAATAGAAGTTTAGAAGGGTTTCGAAGTTAGGGGCTAGTCCGCTATACTGTGTTGCGGACGCTGGGATAACGACAAAGTAACAGTCGTGCATCGACTGATGTGACAACTGTCAGGGGGAAGTGGGTGATTTGACGGAAACAGTCGTCCGCTAGACAGTGTAGCGGACGACTTTTTGGCAGACGATGTGGGCCCAAGAATGTCGTCCGCTACACAGTGTAGCGGACGGGTGAGCGAGGGCAAGATGGTAAAAAGGTCCGTCCGCTACACTATGTAGCGGACGACTGACAGCGCCGCAAAAAAAAAGGATCTGGGCCGTCCATCCCTTCGGGATGAACGGCCAGATCGCGCTAGCAACTTAATCAATTTTGTCAGCGCTGTGAACGGATCAGCTCCCATATATATATATATATATATATATATATATATATATATATATAGTTTGTTATTGATTTGAGATGATCTTAGTTTTAAATTAAAACAATATGTGTATCATAAAACACTATGTGAACTAAGTAATAAGTAAGAAACAAGAATAGATAAGAATATTTTGCCGTGTCCCTATGTCTTGAATTTTGAAAAATAGACGAATTCGACACTAGGACACATATCCGACTCGGACACTCATACCGAGTCCATGTAAGATAGACCGCCACCGCCGCCAACCCGGATCTTCTTCCATAAGCCACTGACCACCGATATGCCACCACCACTGATCAACACTCCCGAACACCAAACTTGCCAACACCGCCAACCACCACAGCCACTGACCGTCACCACAACCACCAATGACCAACACCCATGAACACCGTCAAC
Organism: Escallonia rubra; assembly: GCA_033065855.1. Classification (NCBI taxonomy): domain Eukaryota; kingdom Viridiplantae; phylum Streptophyta; class Magnoliopsida; order Escalloniales; family Escalloniaceae; genus Escallonia; species Escallonia rubra. The sequence goes on from JAVXUO010001785.1 coordinate 343,557, forward strand.
CACCCTAGCCACGGATAACAAGAACCACCGCCACTAACCAATACTGCCGAACACGAAACCCTCTAACATCGATCACCACCACAGTCCCACCACTTCTCTAAATCCAAATCACTATCATATCGACCACCATTGTCCCTACAACAAAAATCACCAAAAGATTTTATCCATCGAATAGCCCTAGTATCTTCCAAACCAATCAAACAATTCACTCAATGAAACCCATATCAAACCAAATGAAGCCCTAATTTGCAAGCTAGTGCGTTACTGCCATAGCAGTGTTTGGACAATGGCAGAGGAGATGTGTTGGTTGTGGTGGGGGCGCTTCTGGTTGTTGAACATAAGAGCTCAGAAAAAGCTTTCAAGTATTGAAAAATGAAAGAAAAGAGAAGAGGGGAAAAGTAGAATAAAAAAACAAAAGTAAAAACCAATTACACAAAACTGTATCAAGCAACCCATCAGTTTGTTAAATAATAAAAAAAGAAAACTTAAAAGAGGTTTTGGTTTTGGTTTTTTTGAAAACAAACACTGAAATGGGTTTCAAACACACCCAAAATTTTCAGTTGATTTTCTTCTTTCTCTCTGACTTTGTGCATGCATCAGATGAGCACAAGAACTAGCCATGAATAATGATAGGGGTAGAAAGGATCCCCCTCAAAGAGGAAAAGAAGTCTTCATCAAAGAACAAAATGTCCAAGCACTCTAAGAAGGGTACGGCTCTCTTTATTAGCCCAAACACAATCTTCTGCTCTAATGTTAACTGCTCCGATGAATAGAAGAAATTTCTTTTTATCAGTGCATATACACACGCAATCCAAAAGACCTCCAAAATAGAAGCTCCATAACTCCATTAACCTTCTTACTATCTCCATAATCGACCCAGCATTGATGCTTTCGAGTTCCAGATTCCGCCTTCCACAAATTTCTCAAAAAGCTTATCGAATTCCCGTCTTTACCGCAAAAAGATCAAGAACTTTACTGAATTCATGGTGTTATCATCCATCCAACCAGAAGAAGATCACTTACAAATCTCCATTGTCTTGGGAATCTAAAATATCTTGAGCAGATAAAGGAGGCCGATAATCTACTCATAGATTTATCTTTTGTCATTTCACGTCCAAAAGCTTTATTGGGCACACTTATGGCGGTCGTTCATGATTTTGGGTTCTAAGTGCCAACAAACATAATTGACATTACAGAATTCCAAAACAGCTAAACTCGCCGAAAAACTATCCAGCCTTATGATTAGAAAGTGCACACATTGAGAAGAAACTAAACAGTTTAATTGATTTCAGTGTATACATTTTTTGATTTTGCAAGGTTGTCGATGCTATCTGCAATCCGGATGGATTGCGCTATGTGTTGATGGTTGGATACTAGAGAGAGTAAAGAACGTTTATGGAATGCAAAAAGAAAAGAAGAGCCCATCTCTCTATGATGAGAGTATCAATGATGTAGCAGCATCTGACACATATCCACTGCAATTACGTTGCTACAAGTACTACCTGTTTATTCGCTTCACATTGTCGATAGAGGCACTAGTAATTGAGTTGAGGAATCAAAATGTATTAATATCAATTCTTTATTATCTAACTTCAACTGCGACACGAATTTAAGTATACAGTTCTCACCTAGTCACCTTTAAATGTTGGTCTCTCTATAAGACAACACTTAGAACTAAAGAAACCATTTATATGTTCATCTTTAGCAAGGTACATACTACGAACCCAACTTGGGTTCCTCAACCTCACTCTCCGGTACTGTCTTTCTAGCCATTGGCACAATTAATGTTACCTAATTTTGCTCGTGACCCTAGCAACAAGTACTGGTACTCACAACCCCAAAAATGTGGAGTTCACGTACCAATACTCCAAATGAGCAAACCCGAAGAAAAATCACAAATTCTTCCTGTCTCATGAACTCCCTCAAAAATATTAACAAGACGGGTCGTCAAGCTTCAATTGGGGCCTTCACTGAATGACAAGATGAGTTGCAGGTTGTTACTTTAGTTCTACTAGATGGAGAAAACAAAAGGTTTGGACGAGAAGTTCATTGTGGAAAAGATGAGGCCGCCAAAAAATAATTACTTGGTTAAGGGAGTTAAGGGCACTAATTAAGCTCGTAACACTTCGCACGAGATGTCTCTGAAGGGAAGGGGGGGGGGAGGAGAGAGGGAGAGAGAGATCACATGCTAAAAGGCATAAATTAAGGAAATTACAGTTAAGGACATTCATTCAGTGTGAAACTGTACTTTTTCAAAATACAAAATAAAGAATGAAGACACTTTCTCAATTAAACGAAAGAAATACTAATCATGGAAATGTTCATGGTGTGTTACTGAAAATTTGTATTCATCAATTCTATGTGTTGTGCACGCGCACACCCACACACACACCCACCCACACACACACGCACGCATATATAACTATATAAATCATGCCAAAGTGTACCGCGCACACACACACACACTAACTATATATAAATCGTGCCAAAGCGTACCGTATAAGCAAACCCCAGCATATTGCGAATTTAAAACGCGAACTTACTAATCCTACCTCCCAGGCATTGCGTACCTACAAATCAACGCACCAGTCACTCATACCTATACCATGTAGCGAAGCGCACCGCATGCTCCTGGGCACAACCTTATTTGAAACCAAAATTCTGCACAAAGACCAACTCTAATCTAGTGCAGAGTCAAAGAAGCCAATAAATTTTTAGTATGTGTGCCGTAATCGAACTATGGTGTAGACCTCACCGAACATCAAACCTAATGCAACACAAAATTGCACATGAATACGATGCCAAAATTCGATCTTTACATGACGTAGTGAATTATAACCCAAGAGATTGCCAAGAGATCAAAAAACTGCACAAATCAATTTTAAGAATGATAATATTCATTCACTCACATTTAGGGCAAATACGACAGAATTTGATGTTCTAAAGTAACTAGAAGGCTTTTGATTGAACTAAGAAAGGCAATTAGGGTTTAGAGGTGTGTAAACATACCGGGAATTGGGGATAAGAAACTGAAGATGTGCATGAGACAGCCGTCGTCTAGATTGTTTATATGTGTATGAGCTGATGGGGTTGCTGCTGCTGGGAAGCAATTCCATTCCCGCTTCGCTGCCTTCGGATTCTGGCCCGCGCACATAGCTAGCATCATTTTTCGGCTGTCTTCCCCTCTCCGTGAGAAGCTCTCTGGCGTCGCCATATTTTGACCGATGATGGAGATGATAAGTAAATCTTATTACATGCAGTAATGAAAATCTGTCGGTTCGTCCTATTTGCTTCCTTACGAGTCAACTCATAGCTAAGAAGAATTTTTCTGTTAATATTTTATTGGAGCCAAAAAGAAATTATTGTGTCCATATTACAGTTTTGGTGTTAGATCTGAATATTTAAATGCATCAAATTTAATAAAAGAGAATTAACGTTGTCCATTAAAAGCATTTTTGTAGATTTTCTTGCTAATTTTTGGGCTTAAGAAATGATATATATATATATATATATATATATATATAGCTGATCCGTTAATAGCGCTAGTAAAATAAAAGATTTTGCTAGTGCGATCTAGCCGTCCATCCTGAAAGGATGGACTGCCCAGATATTTTTTTTTCAAAAACTGTCAGTAATTCGCTACATAGTGTAGCGGACGAATCTTTTTACCAAATTGCCCATCCTCATTCGTCCGCTATACTGTCTGGCGGACAACTTTTTTGTCCTCAAAAAGTTGTCCGCCACACTGTGTAGCGGACAACTTTTTGACTGACACGACTGACACACGGCGTTTATTTCTGCACACGTCATAGCTGTCCCATACTGTCCGCCATACAGTATCGCGGATAGTATTGCACCTATACCCAAAAGTTCCCTAATTCTCATCTCTTTTAGCATTTTCATCTTCTTGAGATTCACTTGCTTCCATTTTCAGCTCCCTTCAAGCTTCGAATAACATTTGCTTCAAGCTTCGAATAACATTTGCTTCAAGCTTCTCTCAAGTAAGGTAAGTTTGTGAATGATGAACACTTGATAAAGTATTTTAGATGAATATATAGTTTTCTTTGAGATTTATCACTATATTCATCAAAGTAGTTTTAATTTGTGATGTTCAAGAAATAATTTGTTAACTTCAAAAAATTTATTATAGTTAAATTCGAATTTTTTAAATTCGTTAACTTCAACAAATTTATTATAATTAAATTCGAATTTTTGGAGATTATGTTTGTTGTGTTTTGGCATGATGAATTTGTCTATTTATCTTAGTAATTTTAATTTGATATGTTCAATAAATTAATAATTGTTAAATTGGAGACACTTTTGAGATTATGTTTGGTATATTTGTCATCCTAAATTGGTCTATTCATGAAGGTTGTTTAAGAAACGCCATTTGATAGTTAAGCATAATCTATTTCTACATAGGTCTTGTTTCACAATGTCTGATTTCGTGACGAGCTCCAACACCCCCGTAGATGCTCGTGATTCGTATCTAGGACGAACATTTCAAACATTGGAAGAAGCCGAAGAATGTTTTCGAGCGTATTCATTGAGGGTTGGTTTTGGCATTAGAATAAAGACTATAAGAATAAGCAACATAACAAAAAAAATATGTTCTCGCTTATACGAGTGTCATAGGGGCAGAAACCCACTGCAAAAATGAGACACGCGTAGGCAACGATGACAGTGATGATAAAATAGGATATTCGCGTAGAAGACAAGACTGCTTTGCACGCACGAATTGCCAGGTCAAGATGTTCGTAAGCTATAAACCCAAACAAGATCATTGACTTATTACTAGTCTGGAACTGGCACACAATCACCCATTAGTAACCCTTTCTAAGGTGAGTCAGATGCATCAACACAAGAAGATGGGTAAGGTCTCAAGGAGCCTGATTCAGACAATGAGCAATGCGCGGTTAGGACCTACCAACATGATTAATGTTCTTGCTAAACATGCTGGAGGAATTCAGAATCTAAACTTTAACACGACAGACGTTCATAATGCGGTCCGAACCTAAAGACGAGCCGCGTATGACCTCAATGATGCTCAATTCACAATGAGTCTATTGAAACGGATGCAGATGGAAGACCCGCAGTTTAACTTCGATTATAAACTTGACGACAAGCATCGAGTTAGCACAATTTTTTGGGTCGACGGTTGTTTGAGGCTAGCTTATAAGCATTTTGGGGATGTCGTGACTTTCGACACCACATACCGTACCAACAAGTACTCGATGTCGTTCGCTCCTTTCACGGGCATCAATCATCATTATCACTCCATCTTGTTCGGGTTCGCCTTGTTAAGGGACGAGAGCGAGGGTTCTTTTGTATGGTTGTTTAGGGCGTGGATGGAAACAATGAACTTCAAAGCACCCAAAGTTATCATCACCGATCAAGATATGGCAAAGAAGAAGGCTATTGCTACCGTCTTCCCAGACACTCGACACAACTTTTACACTTGGCACATGTTACCGCCGAAAGATGGTTCGTATGCCACGTGAGGTGCCACAAAGGATACAGTCTCTGCGTTGGCTTCCAAGTAGACGAAGTGGGAGACAACAAGGATGGAGTAAGGGCTGAGAGCAAGGCTCCCCAGGCAAGTCGCAAGGGCTGGCAGTGCCGCGTCAGCAGGGAGACGACGAACAAAGGCGTCAGTCAACAGCCAACAGTCCGCGTCAAGGGTGCAGCGTCAATGATCCAAAGCCAAGAGGTGGAATGTCTTTCTCTCACTAGAAATCCAGAGAGAATGAGTTTTAGAGAGAGAAAGTGAAAATATCAAATGAGAGAGAACTCCTTGAATAAGCTCCAGAATCCACTATATATAGGCACAAATATGCGCGTGTCATCAGCCGACACGTGTCATCCTCCGGGAGTGACACGTCGCCGTAGGGGGTCCCGCAGTATTGATTGTCCGTAGAATATGCCGATCCCCGAGTTCGTGTCGCCCTGCCCTTGCAGCGTCCCTCTGCCTGTCTGAGGAGACGGACCACACTGCGGTAGCATGGTCAGAGCAGCCCGTTGCCCCAGCCTCCAGTCCAAGCTCTTACTGAATCCCACGAGATGCGTCATGAGACGGGCAGAGATCCTGGCAATGGTGAGGGTTGCCCCTACAGCCAACTGCTAGACGTGCCGGACACGATGCCCTCCGAGGACCTGCTCCCATCCCGAAATGACCCGCGGTTCATTGCCTTTGCGACGTCGATGATCAACAGTAACATGAGCGTACATACTCATCGCTCGATACTTAGAGTCCGTGGCCGGGGGTCCTCGTGCTGGAGCATTACGAGCGGAGCCCCCAGAAGCCCGTCGGTTGATTACGCAGGCAAGGGCTGGAGCCCACGGTTGATTGAGCGTACGAGGGCCAGAGCCCGTCAGTTGATTGAGCCGGCGAGGGCTTAGGGGTTGCGAGCCCATCCCAGATGTGAGGGCTGGAGCCACGTCGCTTTGATTGAGACGGCGATGGCTGTAAGGTTGAGAGCCCATCCCGGTGCGAGGGGCGGAGCCCCGTCACTTTGATTGAGACGGCGATGGCTATAAGGTTGCGAGCCCATCCCGGTGCGAGGGCCAGAGCCCCGTCGCTTTGATTGAGACGACGATGGCTATAAGGTTGAGAGCCCATCCCGGATGCGAGGGCTGGATCCCCGTCGCTTTGATTGAGAAAGCGACAATGAGCGTTGTGCTACTGAAGATAGCGGGTGAGTGTTGGAGTGAGAATCCAGTGTCAGCAGCAGGTTCCCCCCCCCCCTCGCAGGGCAGTGGAGGCCGACCCCGTTGAGGTGGCCGACCCCTTCCTTCACCAAGGAAGGTGGTGGCCGACCCCTTCCTTCACCAAGGAAGGTGGTGGCCGACCCCCTCTTTCACCAAGGAAGGTGGTGGCCGACCCCCTCCTTCACCAAGGAAGGTGGTGGCCGACCCCCTTGTGGTGGCTGACCCCCTCCTTCACCAAGGAAGGTGGTGGCCGACCCCCTCCTTCACCAAGGAAGGTGGTGGCCGACCCCCTTGCGGTGGCCGACCCCCTCCTTCACCAAGGAAGGTGGTGGCTGACCCCCTTGGGGTGGCTGACCCCCTTGAGGTGGCCGACCCCTCCTTCACCAAGGAAGGTGGTGGCGGACCCTCTTGGGGTGGCCTACCCCCTCTTTCACCAAGGAAGGTGGTGGCCGACCCCTTTTGAGGTGGCCGACCCTTTCCTTCACCAAGGAAGGGGGTGGCCGACCCCCTAGGGGTGGCCGACCCCTTAGGGATGGCCGACCCCTTGGGAGGAGGCACACTTTTGATCACCGCTCGTCCGTTCGGGGCATTGCGCTCTGACCGAGCAAAGATGTTGAGCGATGTTGACCACCAAACGGGTGACATGTCGTGCTACTGGGATCTCTTAGTGGGCCCCAGGATGCAGTCCGAATATGTTGTGAACATAAGCCCCCTGAGTGCGGGGTGCGCGGAGAGGCAACCCGAGCGGGAGCCGCACGCATAAACGGTGTTTGGATGCGCTTGGGGAGCGAAAGATGGTTGTGGCGAAACAAACAATGTGGAACGATGTTGGTGGCGGAGGAAAAAAATGGAGCGCAAAAAAATTTAGATGGACCGTTGAGATTGAAAGGTGGCCCACCCCTATAAATAGTGAGAAGGGGCAAAAATGTGCACAAAAAAAAAAGGTTCATTTGCATTTTAAGCAAGAAAGAGAGAAGAGAGAAAAAAGGAGAAGTGGTGAGAGAATAGAAACAAGTGGCCGAGGGGTCGGCGGGTGAGGGGGGTCGGCGGGGGTGGGGAGAAGGAAAGAAGGGAGAAGGGAAAAGAGGAGAAAGGGGAGGGACCTCGGCGGGGATAGGGGGGTCGGCCGCAAGGGGTCGGCCGCAAGGGGGTCGGCCACTCCTGGTGGATCGGCGAATACGGGGGAAAGAAGGGGAGAACGGAGGGAGGAAATAGAAGAGAGAGGAGGGGGGTCGGCCGCACGAGGTGGCTCGGCCATCCGTGGGGGGTCGGCGGGGCATGGAAGCTCGGGAGGTGCTTCGGCTGGTGGGGGAAAAGAAAGGGAAGGACGCCGAGAGGAGAGGGGGTTGATGGGGGCAGGGGGGTCGGCGGGGTCAAGGGCCGGGGCCAAGGCCAAGCCTGCCGAGCCGGCGCCCGTTCCTAAAAAGTTGAAGCAGAAGGTGGTGGCGAAGCCGCGAGGTGGTGCGGCAAGCGCGGGGCGACCGCCTCGAGTTGTGACGGCAAAGCCAGTGCCGGCGCCACCCATAGATGATGAGGCCGCAGCTGCGTCCGGTGGTGAGACAGGGGTGCCGTTGGAGTTCAACGATGCATTGGTGAGGACATTTGATGCGGAGCCGAACAAGACGAACACAGTGCTGGGGGTGAAGGGGGTGGTACCGGCCATACCTGACAGGGAGTTGTGGAGGGAGTTGGCCATCCGGGTGGCTGATGGCGCGTTCACAGTGCCCTAGAGTGGTGTATCGATGGGCGAGGAGCCGCGAGTGCCGTCGCCATATGTGCGGGCGCCGAGTTGGGAGGAGGCGCCCGTGTCGTCGCCTAGGTACGTGCCGGGGCTGTTGGTGGAGCGGGAGGATATACCTTGGGCACTTGTAGTGTTCAAGGGTCATGGTCCGATGCCGCTTGGATGAGACTACTGGTGTCGGCACATGATAGATACGCCGCAGTGGTGCGCATTGCTGCAGACATTGGGGTTGTGGCCGGCAGTGGATATTTCCGGGAGAGGGCTGGAGCTGTATAGGGATACGCGGGGGATGACCCTGCTGTTGTCGAGGTGGAGCGCTCAGATGCAGACATTCATGACGGAGTTTGGAGAGATCGCGCGCCACAACAATAATTTTTTTTAGCGTCCGCAACGTAATATAGAGGGAGTTTTTGCCCTAAATAATACAAATTAAAACCTTAATAACCTGTTTAACACAATTTGAAACTTATTTACCCGCATACCACATTTTGGGAAATCGCGGTTTCAAACCACGACTTTAGAGTTGAAAACGTTTTTTGAAAACACGTTTTCAAAATTGTTTTTTCCATTTTAGCCTCGTTACTCAAAATCCAACCAAACTATACCAACATAAAACCAACAAAAACCGCTGCACGACTCTCTCCTCTTTGCCCTCCCCTTCCTTCCTTGTTCCCCCCGAGCTTCAAGAAGACGGTTTGCACCTACTCTCTCTGCCTGACTCCGTCTCCAGAGTCTCCAACCACCATCGGCCACCATCGACTCTCCAACCACCATCGGCCACCATCGACTCTCCAACCACCATCGCCTCTCTGGCTCTCTCCTTGCGACTCTGCCCTAATCTCTGAAACTCTCACCCAGACGGCCAGACACCTGTTCACCGACGGCCGGACGGCAATCGGCAGGGCTCTTTCGCCTCACCCTTAGCTCAGGATCCTCTCCCCCTGGAATCAAGATAGCCGAGTGGAGCTAATTGAACAGATTTTCTCCGAGCGAAGGTGAGAAAACTTTGATTCCATTTTGCATTTATTTGATTTATTTCTTTTGGGTACATGTAACTCTAATTACCATTACCATTGAATTTGATTGAAACTTTTTACACTAGCTCTTCTAATCCTGCGTTTTTTTATTTACCAATGGTTGAAACCATAACCCTAGTTATTGGAAGTTAATCGTGCTATCTTTTATGTTATATAGTTTAGGCATGTCCGGTCGTCCTCTAACTGTTTGAGGAAATGCCTCAATGGATAGCGGATGTTGGTGTTGAACTGTTGCTCCATGCCTCAGTTGCTCCATGCCTCTAGGCTTTATATAAGCTGTATACTGTTTTCCTTGTGTTGCTTACTGATTTTGTGAGTTTTTGGCATGCGGGTATCTGTTGGTTTTGATGAATTATTGAATGGTAATCGTGTTTTACTTTTGGTGGAACATTGGTGCTGGCATGTGGATTTTTACGGATTTTTATGATGCTTGATTTTTTTGGTTGCTTATTCATTTTTGTGGGTTTTGGCATTTCGGTGTATGTGGTTTGATGCATTTATTAGTTTTTTTTTTTTGTTTTATCAGTCCTCACGTTCTGTAATTAGTTTTGGTTTCTTCAAAAGAGAGAGAAGATTTTAAATGTGGTGGGTGCCACTTCCAATTCATCCTATTTTTGGAGGTCTTGTACTTTGGGCTAATTTTTGGATGCACGGAAGTGGCACTTTCCTTTTTGGATTGTACAGCTCTATTATGGGTTTTGATAAATTAAAGTATCCATTTTTGCAGTTAATATTCTGGAATTTCTTACTTTTTGAAATGGATTCAGGTATTTTTTATTGTCAATTGTGTATGTGTCTGTGCTTAGAAATTACTTCAATCACAGAAAACAACTGTAAAGTGGAACTGTAAGTTGTACCTGTACGAGCAATACTGTTCTAGTTAGGCTTTGCTGCAAGGTGCATTTTTCCTTGGGCGTTCGCTGTCGATAATGGTGTTTTTAAAGTCATATCTAACTTTTTGTGTAAGCATTTAGAGCTTTTGCAACTAGATCATCTTTAATGGTGTTGAAATTTTTTTCCTTCCTGCTTGGTGTTTCGAGTCTATTTACATTTGCTGTTGTCTCAAGTTCACTGACTAAGTTGATTTTGAGTTTTCATCTGCATAATTTCTCTACTAGTTCTTTGTGGTCAACGACTATTGGCTTCAAAGTGGGTTTCTGTTTACATATATTTTGCACATTTTCTGGCAGGATCCATTTTTCTTTCCTGTTAGTTCAAGTGTTTGATAAATCGTAGAATTTGTTGGCAGTGTGCTGCATCATCTGATCTGGTGTTTTACTGGTCTATTAACTCTAATTACTTGATTGATATGTTGGTGGACTGTGAACTGGTATTGACATGTATACTCTTTTGATTTGGTTCTGGCATGTAGTTTGCGCATCGAACGTGCATTCAGAAATGGTGCAATAAAAAAGGCGATATTACCTGTGAAATTTGCAACCAGGTTGGTGTTTTGTAAAATTACTTTTGGTAGGTATTCTTATATGGATACATATGCTAATTAGATCTGTCTCTTTTTCTAGGTTTATTCACCAAATTATACTCTCCCACCAGCAAAAAGCAATTATGATGTTATGGCAATTGATATAAGGTAAACTTTTGAGGCTTCACGCTCAATTCTTTCCTTTGTGTTTCCTCTTTATGATGTATGTCTACGCACAAAACTGTCATTCAAATACTGGATGTTCTTTGCTTCCGTTCAAATAAGAAGTCCTTTTCTTAATTTATTCGGGACCTTTTTTTAACTATAGGTGAATGCCATGTCAAAGATAATAGCAATATAACAGTAAATTTATCTCTCATCTGTAGAGATGTTGGTAATGGTATATCCTACTTGGTAAGAACATTAGATTTAGTTCCCATGTATTGGAGATTAAGCGCTTTAGATGAATTGAGACAAAGTCTCTGATGAGGACAGTTAGCGCCTCTGAAGCACGGACACCTCTCCTAGGTGGAGGTTTGGTGTCCTAAACGGACGGACACCCCAACACCCTCCGGACACCGCCCGACACGTGTCGGACACCGCCAATCTGTGTCGGGATTTTTTTTTTTAATTTTCCGACACCGCGTCGGACACTTCACCGAGGAGTGTCGGACACTTCACCGAGGAGTGTCGGACACGGCAATCGGCAGTGTCGGAACAGTTTAGGGCCAATTTTAGATTTATTGAACTATTATCGTCTTCTTCTCTCTCACCTCGAGTCTGCTGTCTGCCGACCACATCAAGGTTGTCGCCGGTGTCGCTGGTGTTGCCGGAGCTGTCGCCGGTGTTGCCGGAGCTCAGTCGACGAAGATCCGAAGCCGAAGCCAACGGATCTGAAGGCTACAGTCGCCGAAGGAAGAGAACTTAGCTGTTGCCGTTGTCGCCAGAGTCTCGCCGGAGGTCCTCCGCCGCTAACCCGTAGTTGTCTTTCTTCTCTTATCCTCATCTCGTCTCCTGTTCCAGTCCTCTTTCTTTTCTTTCCTGAGAACAGTCCTCTCGTTTCTCTCTTTTCTTTTTTTCCCTTTCTCCCTTTGTCGTCACTCATCTCGTTTCTTTCCTGTTATTTTTTCTTTTCACCCTTTGTCCTCTCGTTTCTTTTATTGTATTTAAATTCCTTATTTTGACAGTTTTTTATTATTGTTTGTTATTTTAGATTGTAGAATATATTTGATATTTATTATATATATATATATATAATAAAAATTATATTAAAAAATAGGAGTGTCATACGGTGTCCAAAATCTGATTTTTTGGAAATTGCGGTGTCCGGTGTTGGTGTCGGTGTCCGACACCGACACCAACACCGTGTCCGTGTCCGTGCTACCTAGATTAGCGCCAGCTACATTTGTGGAAATTGGTACCCACAACAGAAAACCCATCCCTGGGCCTGGCAAAGTATCTTGAGTCATTTGAAGTGGTGAAGATAATGGATCACGCCCCCCCACCCCCCTAAAAAAAAACCCTGAAATTAATGCCAAAGACTTGTTTGTTTAAGAAATTGTTCTTAGAGTGAGAGAATAGGCACATTCTCATAATTTTTCTGATGTTTTTATCTCACAAATTTGATTGTGAGATAAAGAAACAGAATTGTAGGGTTATGTCAACACCACAGTTTAGTGGCTCCATCATGACCTTGAAAGTCACGAGTCAGAAATACGAGGGTCTCTGCTAAATCGGGCATAAGGATACGCACATCTAACCCTCCTCAAGCTCTGTAGTACTTGGAACCTCGTGCACTTTTTAGCGAATTCTTTATATCTTTAAGTCCTGAAACCTCATGAGTGTAACATGCGGGTGTTGTTACACTAATATTTCTTCTATTGTAAAAAATTGTCAGGATTTATAGTAAAAAAGGATTACATATACAAACAATAGTACTTTGTCAGTGGGACAGGGCATTCAGAGCACTCACATCTACACGATCAACAAGGCCAGCAATGTTCCCTCCTCCAGACCAAATCCTCTCCACCACACTTAGTACTCTTCGGTTCACTCTCCATTTGGTGTGTCCTAGAGTATTCAAAGCCTGCTCATTGTAGTCCAAACTTTATTATAGCTGAAATCTAAAGCCACATCCTAGCAATGACACGAGTTTTTGGTTTAAATAACTAGCCAAATAATCATATTCGAAGAGACATTCAAGCATGAATAACAGTGTATCATAAGATATGAGATAATTCACGTGATCCATAAAAACGCACATGCAGATTCACATACTTCAGTTCTTCTAATACAACGCATGTAAAAAATTTCCACAAGAGTAAACAGCCAATGATGAACTACAGGGCAAGCCTGTTGAGCTTTGGCATATTCGTTGTTGAATGTCCCATATATTTACTTATTATACATTATGTTTGGTACTGAATTTCGATTTCAAGATAATTGGACCAGATGGTATCCCTACTAAGGTTTCGAGATGCATGGGTGATGTGGGCATAGATTGGATGACGAAGTTCTTTAGCAAGAGCTTAAATCTTAAGAGAATGCCCAACGAGCGGAGGAAAAGCAGTTTGATACCTATATATACTATACACTAATACTAATACTAATATTAAAAATTTATAAAGGAGTTATCCAGAGTTGCAACAACTATAGAGCGATCAAGCTTATGAGTCACACTTGAAGCTTAGGAACTTGAGCATATGAAATAAAGCGACGCTAAAATATCTGACAATCAATTTATTTTCATGCCTGGAAGATCCACTATGGAAACTCTATTCTTGGTTAGGCGGTTGATGAAGGGATTTAGAGAGAAGGGAAAGGATCTATCATAAAAATTAAAGATTTAAATTAAGCATATGATAAGGTACCAAGGAACGTTGCGTGGTGGCCTCTAGAGGAAAAAGTGCCCACAGAAGTATCCTAATGTGATTTAAGAATATGTATGATGGAGCGACTACTAGTATGAGAAAATTGATGGAATGACTAATGAGTTACCCATTACTACTTCATAGCTGTAAGCCCATTCTTTTACTTCGGTTATGTGAGAGCTTGCTAACAACATTCAGGATGAGGTCCCATGGTGTATGTGCTGATATAGATTTCAATCAATGAGACTAGAGCAGGACTATACGTTCAGTTGGGAGTTATGAAGGAGTACTTTAAAAAACAAAGCCTTTGGTTGAGCAGGAATGCAATTTTAGTAAAACTCGGAGGAGGTCCGGGGAGGAAGTGAAAGGATGGGCACCGCATACCCAAGAAAGACATATTCAGTATCTTGGATTTATAATGCATAAGGAGGGAGAGATTGACAAGGATGCTGCTAAAGGATAAGAGGAAGTTGGCTGAAGTGGACGTCTGATTCTGAGGTGCTGTGTGACCGTAATATTACTCTCAAGCAGAAGTTAAAATTATATACATGGCAGTGAGCCAACAATATAGTATGGTTCAGAATGTTAGGCAACTCAGAAATACCATAGATATAAGATGTGTAGTTGAATTGCAAATTTTAAGGTGGATATAAGACCAAACAAGAAGGGACAGAATAAGAACTGAGGATATCCAATGTAGGCCATCATATACCCCTGTAAGAAGAAGTGATTTGTGCTAAGTTGATGGGCTAAGACGAAGCAGGGGTAGAAAGGGGATAACATGGGGAGAAGTAGTGAGGATTCGTCACTACTTAACCTGGGATAGTGATGCTTATGGGTGGCAAAAAGGTAGGTGGGTCAAATTTGGGTATGGGTTAAACAGTTTAGGTATAAATGGGTGGCTGAACAATTGAACCCATTTAGTTGTGGTTTACCTTGGTCATCACTTAAGTGGTTGGTTTTACCCATTCATCCGATGCTGACCCATTTACAATCTGTTTGTGACTCTCCCCTCCGCTTCATCTTCATCTTCATCTTCATCTTCATGACTGAAACAACACCTAAGGGTTTCTCTCCTCGACTTCATCTTCATCAACGACCCGAACAACTTCTCTGCCACACCGAACCGCCACCATACCCACAACAATCAACATCTTGTCTACCGTCACCATATCCAAAACCACCACAATCGCCCATATACACACACAACGACCACTACCACAATCGCCTGCCACACCCACAACAACCACCACAAAAACCACTCAGAACGCCACCGAGGCCATTTATTGAGCCACCACCGAAATTGTTGATCCATACCAGATCTAAGCAAATAGGGTTATAGGTTGAAGATATTGCCTGGAACTCCTCTAAGCTTCTGGAGTGATGGCGGTGCTTGGTTGTGTGTTGGATACTGGCTCCTATGGTCGCAACGGTGACGACAGGGTGGTAACAATGTCAACGAGTGGTGACGGCGGCAACAAGTGGTGACGCGACGACGGGTGATGACAGCAACGAAGCGTCATGAGAGGTGGCAATGGCAGGTTGGTCATTAGGATAAGGATAAAGAAATTAGGTTTTTGGAGTCTTCTGACTCAAAAAGTCAAACTAAGATAATACGGTTAAATCGGCATCCATTTATGGTCCACTAAATTCACAAGTTATTTGGTTCTAGAATATATGACCAATTACGACCCAATTATTTTACGGGCCGGATTTGGGTAGCTTTTAAGTAGGCGGATTCCGGACGGGTAAATGGATTTGGGTTTAGATTGCCACCACTAACGATGATGATGATGACTTCATTCAATTTCAGCAATTTGGGCACTTATTTTGCGGTCAGATTTGGATCGATTTAAGGAGGCGGATTTCGGACGAATAAATGGATTTGGGTTGCAATTGCCACCAGCAATGGTGACGACTTCATTCATGATAAACCAAATGTGGGGCTCGTTATGCCCTGTCTCATGCTCATAGCACACTTACGAGGAAGCCCACTCATGGTGGTTTCCTTTAGAAGTAATCTAATCTACAGTAGGTCTAAGGAAACCCACTTATGTCATCTTAGGCGGGATATTAAGACTCTTTCGGTCTGAAGTTGTATGCCATGCCCCAGAAGTGTCATTCAATGTAAATTCTATTGATCTTCCAGAAGTTTATCACACCTGCACAAATAAATGCACCAGAACTCGAGAAAGTGAAAGCTAATAAAAACAAGAGAGCGCCCAGTAACATTCACCAGGTTTCAATGATTGGACACATTGGCTGAGCCGTTATTAAGGGTGGGTTTAAGTCCATTATGATCCTAAATTCACGAGCTTAAATGCAGCGTTCAAAGTACATCAGCTAATCCAAAAGACATACAAAATGAGTCTCGAAAGTCTTTGAGGTCCTTTGTGTGCATCAGGCATCGGGACAGACCATGAAGGTGCTTCAGAAACACAATCTGTAGAAAGCATATCTCACTACAATAAAACCTCACTGTTATGGCTACCGCTTTCAAGACTCAACTCTTAGACTCCTAGTTCTTGTTTGTTCGCAGAAAAATTTAAAACCTGATAGGTGCAACAGATTATAAATGTGGAGGCTGCATTGCCACAGAATGCGCTTCCTCTAAACTCTGGCATTGAAGAATTGGTTCAATTAGAAATTCTTTCACCAGTCCTTAATCTGCTTCTGAATTCAATTCATGTAAATCTTCAATCATCAAGCATTAGTGCTTAGTTATTTGAGTTCGTTTTTTCTTTAATTAAAATTAGACCCAAGTCCAGCTCCTCATCTTCCTTTTGAACAAAACTCCCAAGAAAACCTTTTATAGAGAAAAAAACGGAGGCTCAACAATTGCCAAACTATCATTTTCACTTGGCTTCCGATGAATGCACGCCTTTTTTTTATGCTCACAAGTTTTTAGCAAACATGTCAGGATAGCGTGACTCCATGTTATTTAACATTTTATGCATTGGTTCTTCTTTGTCATATTATAAGGTAACTAGGACAAAGAAATTCTTGCAGATCTTCTACAAATTCAGGGTACAGCTATTAGATATCAGGAAACAATAAACTGTAGTGACTTCAAGTATAACATGCTAAATGAACTACTAATGACTTAAACATTTGTTTATAGGTTCTAAATAAGCTAGTGTGTTTGGAACCTTCTTAAAACAGACAAAGGTTTTGGTGGTCATATAGATAATTTCATTGGCAGTGACACGGAAATCAAGTTTCCCTTCAGAAAATGATGACTAGCTTCATAAATGGTACATAATTGCACCAAGTTAATTTGCTTCTTGTAGTCAGACTGGTGAAAGTACCATTCACTTAGAAGGCTCAGGCACTTTTGAAGGTGCTCTATTGGATCCATATTCCAAAAAGCACAATTTAAGCTCTTAATAGGCAGAAAAGAATCTCTATGAACTATTGAATTCAGCTACGTAAAAGTGATAAATCACCATTCAGAAAAGGATGGGAAGGAATTGGGTGACTAAAACTTGGAGTTGCGAATTTATAACATCAGTTCGTCATCGTTCAAGCGGATTACGTGATGGACCAGATGCCCGCATCAGAATATAACCAGAAAGCATTCTAGCTTTTTCTCTTTAGTAGTTCTTACCTCGTATACTTTCTGCATTTGCTTTGGAGGAACACTCTTAACAGCATCTTGTTGCTGCCTTGATCCATGAGTACGCATGAGATAAGAAGGTAAGAAAAAGTGACCACCTTTGTCGTACCTGGCAAGATACTTGAAATGTCAGTGAATAGCTTTTAGGTAAGAAAACCATGCATTATAAGTTAACAGATGCTGTTATAAGTAATACCAATTTAAGTCTTTAGTGACAATTGGCGTGACCGAATTTTATCGGCAACTATTAGCGATGATTAGTAAAGCATGGTTAGTAAATAAATAAATAAAATTCGAAATCTTATTTATTTGGAAATTAAGTCGACCTTTTATTTTGGAAAGAGCAGGTACCAAGGAGGAAATTATCGAGATAATTAACCTACCATTAGAGGGAATTTTCAGTTACAACTTACAAAAGATAAAGAGCATTTGCTCTTCGGTTACAACATACAAAGAAGAGAAGAGACATAAAGAGAGCAGATTTGCTCTCAACAGTTACGGAGAAACAGAGACATAAAGAGGAAGGAGAAAGAGAAAAGAGAATTATGCAGAGAAGGGGTGTGTGTTCGTGAGATATGGAGAGAGAGCCACACAAAGGAAGAAATTGTACCCAGAAAGAGGGAGAGAGAAAAGGACGGCAGATAGGAATTTCGGCAATTCTCCGATAAGTTTCGATCCTTTTCTCTTACATGACAATGACTAGGTGTATATTTTGAGTAATAGATGAGTGCGTTTACTTGTGGGGCTGCAAGGGAGTGGGTATGAGTGTTTAGTCCACTGTGTGTGATCTGCGTAAGGGTGCTGGACATTGATCACTGTAAGAACAGCCATGGGGCTGCCCTAAAAGTGTGTTTGTGTGAGTGAGGAGCTGCAATGGCAGCCTTGGAAGAGGGGTGAGTGCACTGTGTGAGAATGAGTATTTTTGTTTGTTTATATCTATGCGTGTACTATGTGCGTTATTGAGATCAGAGCTAATATCAATTACCAGTCCATCCGTATTATTGAAGTAATGCCTCCACAGTGGCCTAAGTTTCTCTTGTCCGCCTACATTCCACACCGTGAACATCACATTCTTATACTGGACCTTCTCCACATTGAAACCTACAGGAGAGCATTTGGTAAAATCAAATCAAGTATAAATGCATAATATGCTTACTCTCTGCCTTAACATCATTCATGCACCAATTACTAGTGCGGGCATGGGAAGGAAAGGGAAGAGACAAGCCACCATTTCTTCCCCATGCAAATGGAGGAGGGGATTGAACTTTTTGACTATATCAACACGGTTCCTTTTCCCCTGCTGGGAGACAAATTGTGTTAGTACTATGCTGCGTTTATATCATGCTTTGTAATGACACATAGTTTGTATAGAAAACTTAATCATATTTCTATGTAAACATTGAAGGTTCGCCATGGCTCCTTCCGTAAGGTTGCTGTGCTACTGGGGAGGAAATGCAGTAGAAGATTCAGATGGTTATGCATATGATTGTGGACCAAAGAAGTTGATAAAGGTGGAGGGGAACTGCACATTTACTTGCTTGATGGATAAGTTGTGTAGCTGCACAAGATTGGACAAGGAACATTTCAGGTTGAAGTTGAATTGTAGGTATCCGCGGATGGTTGGAAACGGTGCTCAGACCTTCTATATCAAAGTACCGATTGAGGATGATGGAGATGTAGAAGCTATGTTTGATCTCCAATCTCAATTCTCGCAGCTGAGCGCCATTGAGTTATTTATTGAAATGGAGGCTATTGTGACGGGATATGGTTCCTCTTCCCGGAATCTTGTGTCAAACTGTGACAGGCTATCCCCTCCGCAACGTAGCATGTCCACGCCCATAAGGGATCTAACCTCGTTGGACATTGGTGATCATGCCACACAAAGTTCGATTTTATCTCCCGTAGACAACGATATTAGAGCTAGTTACTGTGGCGGGATTTCCAATGTCACACCTCAGGGTATAGGTGTGACTGGTCTTG
This sequence comes from Escallonia rubra, assembly GCA_033065855.1. Lineage (NCBI taxonomy): Eukaryota > Viridiplantae > Streptophyta > Magnoliopsida > Escalloniales > Escalloniaceae > Escallonia > Escallonia rubra. Next base: position 362,932 of record JAVXUO010001785.1, read on the forward strand.
TTTCCTCTTTGCTTTTACCGCTGCATAACATGATTGACTTGGGGAATGAGGCATCAACCATCATTGAGGCACCTAATCTGGATAATGAACATGAGAGGACAGATTCGGAAGGCGAAGAAGATGCATTCATGGATAGGCTAAATGAAGATGACGATGGGGAGGATTATGGTAACGGTATAAGTATTGAGCTAGAAGCTCAGAGACACGTATACGAGCCTAACGAGCATTTTTTCACAGACGTTGATTGGGCACCCGCTGCAGTTATTACAAGTCCTCTTGAAAGCAATCACGCTACAGTATGGCATCCCGAGCACGATGAGTTAAGAGTGGGTCTAGTTTTCAAGGATAAAAGCGAGTTTGTGAAGGCTATTTTAAGGTACCACGTCAAGCATAATTTGATCTACAAGGTGAAGCAGTCTATCCCAACTATGGTGGCTTTGAAATGTAAGTTTCCGAATGAGTGCAATTTTTATCTCCGTGCAACGTGTAAGAAGAGTCATAACTATTTTGAAGTTACACGCTATCGAGGACCTCACACATGTCCATTGAGGACGGCCTTGAACCAGGACCAACACCACGTAAACTATAGACTGATTACTGAAGCAGTCCGCAATATAGTTGAAGCTGATCCGATGGTTAGAATTAGCTCTTTAATCGCAGCTGTGAAGGAAAAATATGAATACACTGTTTCATATAAAAAGGCGTGGAAGGCCAAGGTTGCGGTTATTGCTGATTTGTATGGGAATTGGGAAGAGTCATATCGGGCATTGCCAAAATTTTTTGCTGCCATCCAAAAGTATAATGCCGGTACCATTGTCGAATACGACCCAAAAGGGCGTGGAGAATCTGATGCAATACGCTTTAAACGAGTTTTTTGGGCATTTAAGCCATGCATCATGGGATTTAGATTCTGTCGTCCTGTTATTAGCATTGATGGCACGTTTCTCCATGGAAAGTATCTAGGGACCATGTTAATTGCCGTATCAGCCGATGGAAACAACCAAATATTGCCGCTTGCATTTGCTATCGTTGAAGGGGAGAACCATGATAGCTGGAATTGGTTTTTGCAGCATGTTAGAGATTACGTGGTCCCAAGCGATAGGTGTATTTGCTTGATCTCAGATCGCCATCCCGGTATCTTAAGCACTGTGAGGAGAAACCAATTATGGCAACCACCTTATGCCCATCACCGGTTCTGCTTGAGACATATTCGTAGCAATTTCACAAAAAAATTCGGTAGTTCGGAGCTGAAGAAGCTTATTTGGGCTGCTGGGAAGGCTACTCAAGTTCGCAAATTCAACGAGTTGATGGAAGAGGTCAAAAATCTGTCGTTAGAAGCAAAAAAGTGGTGTGATGAGATACCCGTTGAACAATGGACACTTGCACATGATGGTGGTAAACGTTTTGGAATGATAACGACCAACATCTCTGAAGTCTTTAACAGTGTTTTGAAAGGATCTCGAGGCTTACCTATCACAGCACTAGTCCAAACCTCTTTTCACCGTTGTGTACATTACTTTAATTTGAGAAGAAACCTTGCGGCATCCTCTATGGCAGATCAACAGCATTATGTCCCTTCCGTCATTCTTGCAATTCAACAAGCGAAAAGGAAAATTGGTTCTATGTTTGTGCAACCTTATAACACGACCGGTGATCGGGGGGATTTTTTGGTGAGAAATAGACGCGGCCAAAATGCACAGGTTGTGCGGCTTCAAGATAAAACATGTACATGCGGGAAGTTGACGACATATGGAATCCCATGTTCTCATGTTCTAGCATGTTGTGCAGTGGCAAAGCTAGATCCTTGTGCATTTATCAGTTCCTGGTTTTCGGTTGAGGAATATAGCAAGATATGGGCTGAAATGTTTCAACCGCTGGAGCATCAAGATTACTGGGAAGAATGGACCGGCTGTACATTCATGCCCCCTGCTGTAAATAGAGGGAAGGGTCGACCAAGATCAGTCCGTTTGCGTAATGAAATGGATATTCGTCTAGAGCGGCAGCCAAAACGTTGTGGATTATGCAAAAATACTGGCCACGACAAGCGTACATGTCATGCAAGGCAGACAGCTCAAACCACAACGTTTGACACTTGACAAGAGTCGGCTCCCTAGCATGTTTTTGTTCATATTGTCTGCGTTGTATATTATGGTCAAACTTTTGTACAAACTAATGTAGTCCTTTGGCTGAAAACTCTATGTCATGTTCCTATTATTAGTTTTAAAACTTTTGAAAGTTTGAAGTTTATCTCCACATGGAATGCTACACAATGTTGTGATACAAACACAATTGACAAGCCTTATTTCATCATATAAGGTAGTCACTTCGTAGGCCCTTTTTTGCATGTGCCATCTCACGTAAGCAATCTTGTTTCACAGGTTAGTGATGCAAAGAAGCTGATTATTAACGAAATAGCATTGGATAGCATTGGATGGTTATTAACAAAAGAAGCTGGTTATTAACAAAATAATCTTGTCACAACTTTGAGGATGTTTTTGATGAACCAAGGGGCTTACCACCAAAAAGGTCACAGGATCATCACATACCCATTATTCCAAATGCAACACCTGTTAGCCTTAGACCTTATAGACAAACGTAGTATGCACAGAAAACAGAAGTAGAAAAGATAGTGCATGAGATGTTGGATTCAGGGATTATACAAACCAGCTCATTTGCTCTTTAGTTCACCTGTATTATTGGAAGAAGCACTCAACCTTTAACTGTTCAAACAGACCATTGTAGCCTGAAATATTAATTAGGCCAGAGAGTGACTTCACTACTCCAACATAAATGTTTATCTAAACTGCTGGGGTTCACCTTTGAGATACACTATAAGGCTGGAAAAGAGAACAAGGCTACAGATGACAAACCTTGAATTGTAAGCGGCATTAAGTGACAAAATAGACATTAGGTGATAAAACTTGAACTAGGTGACAAAAGTGAAATTAGGTTGACAATGCTTGAAAAGCGAGATGAAGATAATAATGAGTTTATTATTATTTCGTGCATTGTGCTTTTTCACGCTACTTAACATAGAGTTTGCATTGGTTTTTTGTAGAGATGGAGGGACTAAGACATGAAGGACCTAGACAGGGGGAAATTGTGGAGCATTTGGTAAATCCAGGGCCCGTCGATCCTCATGTACTGGATTTGCAACATTCTCATCGTTCTAGCTGTGTCTGGAATGGAGAGGTACTTGATTTTGTTATCAACTTTAATTATTCAACAGTGTTTAATTTACCTGATATAGAAAATGCATGCAGGTTGATAAGGTATTGACATGCCGACGAGCCCTAGGACCACTAGTTCGGAATCGCGGTGGGAATCGAAGGATGGAGCCACATGCGCGTGTCATGCAGTACTTGGTGCGAGTTGGTTTTTATGGGCTTTACCGGATCATGGAGGTTAGACTTGATCATGCTTTCATCACAGCACTTGTTGAGCGATGGCGGCCTGAGACCCATACTTTTCACCTTCGTGTTGGGGAGGCTGCCATTACATTACAGGACGTGGCAGTGTTGTCTGGGCTACCCATTGACGGTGATGCTGTTACAGGTGTTGACACTACACGTTCCACGGATGCGTGGCAGGAGTATTGTCATATATGGTTAGGTGTCAGACCACCTGAAACGGTCATACGTGGAGGGTCAATACAACTTCGTTGGCTGATGGATCAATTCATGGTGTTACCAGAGGGTTCAGATGATGAGATTGTACAACAGCATGCCAGGGCTCTTATATTGGCCTTGATTGGTGGTGTTTTACTCCCAAACCTATCTGGTGCTAGGGTTCCTCTTATGTACTTAACTTTGCTTCAAGACCTTAATGCTGCGAGTAGGCGTAGTTGGGGTAGTGCAGCTCTAGCTTACTTGTACCGTGAGATGTGCCGAGCAAGCAGGAGTTCAGCATATGAGATTGGGGGACCCCTAATTCTGTTGCAGGTAAGCTAAAGTGTTAATCTCCTTCTTTTTCTATACGATATCTTATCATTGATCCTTATTTGTAAAATACCTTATCAAATAGTTATGGGCTTGGGAGAGGTGCCCTAACATGCGTCCCGAAAGAGGCCCTGAAAGAGTCCCCCCCGTAGAGGACCGGGCACAACCTGCTGCTGTTGACATACAACATAATGAGGCCGCTGGTGATGCACCTGTTGCTGGTGGAGGCCCTCCACAGCCACATGAAGTCGAGCCTTTACCTCGAGACCCTTTGGGTAGGAGGTAAGCCCTGATTTCTGGGCTACAGTAACAGTTGGAAAGCATCATAGGAATTGTATGCGTCTATGGTTACTTTCATACTTGTGATAGTATGAAAGTCTATAGGAATTGTATGCGTCTATGGTTACTATCACCTTTTATGTTTATTAACCACACTTGAAAATAACATCGACAGGTGGCTTGTAGCACTGGAAAGTGACAGGGTAGGATCACAGTGTCTCAGGGGATATAGGGATCAGCTGGACAATTTAAAGTCATCAGAGGTTTGTGCTTAAGTATTCACATGTGGCACATAAGTATGTAATTGGCTTGTATAGATGTTATTTTAAAAAAATGTGCCTTTTACATCCCGCAGTTCATATGGCAACCGTATGACTTAGCTTCGCTACCGGAGTACTGCTTGACCGGAAGGCATGTTTGGATGACTCGATCGCCGCTTATCTGCTTCGAAAGAGTGGAGTGGCACTTCCCGGACCGTGTTTGCCCGCAATACAACATGAGCCAGGTGATCCCCCGTGATTGTGACACAGGTGGTGAGGACCTTCATAAGATTGATCGTCGGGGCCACCCGAACACCGACTGGGAGCTGAAACATCGTGTCTACATTGACATGTGGAATGCTCGTGCAGATACTATATATCGTATAGACGCGGCAGGAGAATATGTTGATGCAGGGTACTCTAGCCCATACATGTTGTGGTACCGCTCGATCACCCGTCTGTTGGTTGGCAAACCGGTGCAAAATATACCATCTGGATACCAAGGAGGGCATGCTACTGTGGAGATGTTGGTATGTATCT
>JAVXUO010001600.1:0-108646 GCA_033065855.1 Escallonia rubra
TTCTTTTAGCTAAAGTGCACCATTCACATGAGGTAAACTAAAAGGAACACTACTCAAGAAAAAATCCGGATGGGTAGGAAAGACCAAATCTACATGATCATTAATTGTGACCTTCACCCCCTTCGGCACCATATTAGTCGTTTTCATTATCACGTTTCAGAGTAAGTTATATTTAAATTTACCATTTTCAATTCTGTTTCTTAAAACACAAAATTTATTGTATATATATAATTGTGAAATTAACCCGATCACTTTAACATATAAATGTGTTGAAAATGATATTCAAACATAGAGATGCTTCTATTTTCAAAAATCGTATGGATCTAAATGGTATATTTTGTGAAATTCTGAGAATGGTGGCCAAACAGGTTAGTATACGTGTTCATTTGTTCTAAAAAGGTAACTTTACCATATTGTCGAAGACATGAAAAGGGAAACAATAAAAATGGTAATCAGATAGGGTGTTGGTAATTTGAACTCACCTGATGCTCCTTTGTAGCACCAGTAATAACTGATGAAACATTAGGATTTGTACAACACCAAGCAATTGCAAGTTGAGATAAAGGAACTCCTAGCTCCTCTGCAATCGGTTTCAGTCCATTAACTTTTTTCAGCACATCGTCGACCAACGATCTACTCGCCAGATTCTACAAGGCAGAATGTCCTTCAGGTGAATTCAACATCAAAAAAAAGAAAAGAAAAAGAAGTTGTAGCACATTGCTGATGTCTAGAGACCAGAAGTTTACAAAGATAAAACAGAAATTCAAACTTCAATAAAATTCTGAACATAGAAAAGCCTTGGGTCCTGATTACATGACAAAGAACTTGATTTCAATAGAACAGCATTAAATCGAAAAGAGCTCCTATGATGGAAATTAAAGAAGTTTAAACAGCCAATTCCCTATGTATATCGAACACAACCACACCAAATAAAACCAAAAAGATACAAAACATCTACCACTCTTACCAGTTTCCAAGCAACTGATGCACCATGGCTACAGATTCCTAGCTACAGTGTAATGCAAGAGCAACTATAGAGGAAGTACTGAGCGATCAATACAGTGTTTTACAGTCTTTCCAAGGTTATTCTATTTAGTTATTATATGTGGCTGAGATCTAGAATATTCTAGGGCTAGGATTGGAAGCTAGCCTATAAATGATGATGGCAGCATAGGGATGGCAATTTGGCCTAACGTAGCCCCGCCCCGCCCCACATGCTACCCTATGTTACATGAACTCTTCAAAATGCGTGAAGTACCCGTGTCGGACACTCAACACTTGGACATGGATATGGGATATGTGTCCGACACATCTCATAGGATATGCCACCAAGAACTCTATCTTAAAGTGTTTCTTTTAATTCATTATTACTTTGAGATGAGATAACATTCAATTAAAGCAATGTGCATTCGCAGATTATACCATTTTACCTAAGGAGTAACTAAAAACTAGTAACACAGAGAAATGTTTTGCCATGTTCCGTGTCTTGGGTTTTGAAAATTAGACGAATCCGACAGACACGTATCCGACTCGGACACTCATACCGAGTCCATGTAACATAGATGCTACCTATGCGGGGAAGCCCTAAATGGTTAGAGGGCAAATGGGGATGGGGCAAATGGAGGATCTAACCAAATGGGTTATTTGGATTTTTCCTAATTAGATTTGCAAAATATTAAGCCATCTACATGTTTTTTAATCTCTCTCTAACACAAGCAAGAAAGTCGCCAGTTGGCAGCCACCACCAACCGCCACAAGCAGTTGCCCCTGCTACAGCCACAAGAAAATTCCGCCAGCCACCGCTGACTGCCACCACCCTCCGCCGGCAGTCGCCACCACTGGTTGCCGCTTATTGCGCCGTCCAATCTCGGCAGCCACCTCCGCCCACCGCCACTATCGGAATAAAGAAAATAGTTTTTTGTAAGACTAGCTTAAACAACAAAGTTGGAAACTAAAAAGGTTGACCTGTATACAATCGGATTGGGGCGAGTTGGATCTAATGGGATGGGGTGGAGCGGGTTAAATCAAAGATGGGGCAATGTGGGAATGGGGCAAATGCGGATGGGACGGGGTGCCCCATATTGCCATCCCTAATGGCAGGCCTGTGATTGATAGTGTTATTATGTTATCATATCGTTCCTCAAGGAGGTTTGTTCCTAGCCGTATTGCCGAAAAGACAACCCTAAGGCAGTGTCGTCGCTTTGTTCTGTCTTCAAATTCTTTATCAACTTTTTCCAACCTTTGCTACAGCCAGGATAGCTATGTTACGTGGACTCGGTACGAGTGTCCGGGTCCAATTTGTGTAAGTGTCCGATTCGTGTAATGTCTAAAACACAAGACATCTGGGACACGGCAAAATGTTCATATCTACCATTACTTTTTGGTTATTTCCAAGGTAAAACTGGTGTTTTATGTGACACGCATGGTTTTAATTGAGAACTTGCCTCATCTAAAAGCAATAACAAATTAAATGAAACACTATAAGATAGTGTTTCATAGTGGCGTGGCAAATCTTATGAGATGTGACGTACACATATCCCATACCCATGTCCAAGTGTTAATTGTCCGACACCGGTACTTCAGTCACGCATTCTGAAGAGTCATTGTAGCACAGCACGATAGTACTCTGCTGCGCCAAATTGGGTATCAGATCCGAACAGCGATCCGAGTTTCTAATGGCAGCAAGACGCTAGCGAGTACTGAGGCTTAACCAAGCATGAGAAGTCAAGATGTCAGAAATGTGAAGGATCACTAAGCGACTAACACAGCAAGTGCAGAACCTAGAGCGTAAAAATCGTGTGTTTACACGAGCAGAATAACCGGAAGGTAACTTGGAGAATCCAGAAGGAGGTCCCAAAGAAGAAGTTTGAAGAGCATATAAAACCATTTTGTGGCCTGAATGGTGAGTAGCCCAAGCGCCCTGCACTTGAAGAACGGTCAACAACAGCACTCGAACTAGACTCTGGTGCAGATCAAATTAAAGTTCCAGATTTTCATGGTATGATGCATGTCAAGAATTTTCTTGATTGGAAATCTACTTTGGACATTATTAGAAATAGAAACAATTGCAGAAGTAGGGAAATTTCTATTGCTAAGATAAAGGTAAAAAGGGAATAGCTCTTCAATGGCGGAAGCGATTAGGAGCAGTGTGCTAGACTTGGAAAGCCTAAGATACAAGCCCTGGAATAAGTGAAGTTGAAACCAAGGAAGCAATTCCTCCCAGCAGATTATGCGATGGACCAGTACGAGCGGTTGCATGTACACCAATAGCAATCAAGCGTCAAAGAGTACACCAGTTAGTTCTATAACTTATGCATAAATTTAGGCTCAAAACCAGTGAACAACGTACTGCCCATTCTTGGTCCGGATTGAGAGCTGCTGTACGTGATTATTTGGTGGACCAGTACGAGCGATTTCATGGGTTACACCAACGTCAATCAAGCGTCAAAGAGTACACCAGTGAGTTCTATAACTTATGCATAAGAGTTGGGCTCAAACCAATGAACAACTTACTGCCCATTCTTGGTCAGGATTGAGAGTTTCTATACGGGACGATGCATTGCCTTTCTAACCTTGAGGATGTAGACTAACTTGCTCTTAAAGCAGAAGAACAAGTGACGCGGTATTGGCCTAAGCGTCCAACAACAACTTAACTCGGGAGTTGTTGAGGTATTCAAGAACATGGATAAGGAGGGAAAATATAGCACGTTCTGGTAAAACTTGGCAATACTGGCAGCAGCTTTGTGATACATGCCATGAAATTGGTCGCAATCCCAACACTTGCCTGAGTTGTCAAGTTACTTTGGCAGACTACAAGGAAGAAGAGGAACATGTTTTGGCGAGGATGAGGAAATTGATTTGCTACCTATCGACGTTCAGAATCTTGTTGTGAGGCGAATCATGATTGACAACGGCACCTAAGGTAGACTAAACAAAGGATTGGAGAAGTCGTAGCTTTTTCCGCACTCGAGTAACTTGTGAGGGAAAGCTGTCTGAAGTAGATAAACTGCAGTAGCAGACTGTTGGTTAATGACCTCCTGGTAGGCATCAGCTCGTTAAGCTGGTAGAGTCCCTTGACTGTAAGAAGAAAACAGGAATCACAACATAAAGAAACCTGGAACTGATTTCTGCATGCAACCGGGATGGTGGCGTAATGGGGAGGGGAGGACTAACCCAACTGTGTAGCCCATGCCCAAATGGCCTCTAATAGAGCACAAATAACTTAAAAATGCCTACTCCCCTATAGCTCATAAGAATCTGGTGAAGGGTCATAGCTTTAGCCAGGAAATGAATATTTACTATCGTGTACTAACGACTTCAGCAGCATATGTGCATACCCTGCAAGTCTAAGAAGCAAGGAGAAAATTATGCATTGGTACATAAGGGCCCACGTGATCCTCATCAAGGCCTTTCATCTATACTCATAACCTTCTCCAGAAGAAGTATGTTAATTATTAATAGGTGTCCCATGCTAAACACTTCCTCCCAGTGCTAAGAAACCAAAACATTGCGCACAAAAATTAAGTTACACAGTAGTGCAAGTTATCCATGGTGTCCACCAAGGAATAGCAGCACAGTTTCAGTGTATGTCAAGTAGCCATGAGGCAAGCGCTTAAGCATGTGATGCATTCACCTCAACCCTCTGTAAGAAAGGAAGAACTTTACTTCTAATTCATTTTTTTTCCTCCTGTTTGTTGTTGTACCCATTGAGTATTTCTGGAAACTGAGGTGAAGAATGAATGCTGTCTTAGCAGGAGGGAAGCACTGAAGAATAAGAATCTTTTTTTTGTCCATGGCATCAAAAGGCAATGGGTGGAGAGGCCTTACAAGGCTTGTATATTGGAAGTATCGATTTTTATGTCCCAAATGCGGGGTTATATCCTCAACCAAAATAAACAAAAGAATGCTAACTATCTATTTATATTCAAGCAACCTAAAATTAGCACTTCCAATGTGAGAAACTAAAGTCTCTTTCGATGAGTCAAAAAGATCTCAACAGAAAAGTCAGGCAAACAATTCAAGTGATCCAGCCCCCACCAATTAATGCTTGTTAGACGACTAAACTTGGACATCCCATTCTGTAGCATTATCGTGAACATGAGATAAATACTACCATTGCCCCGCCAATGTAATTTACTCATGATAAGAGTAAAGGAATCAGAGATCTTTTCTGACTGTCCAAGAGTATCACGCGTATGATTTAGTACGAACACCGTTGTAGCTACCATGAATTACTTTTGCATCAAACACCGCAGTGGCCCTTTAGTTGACAACTTTCTAAATTAAGTTTCATACATTCTGAGCCTAACCAGGGCAGCAAATGGGTCAAGCACCACCAATTATTAATCAGTGCCTTCTCATTGAGGACAAAGTACAGCCACTAATGATGGGAATCAAGATGGGCTGGGTGCACCTCACAAACGAATACGCGACTATGACAAGCATAGGCTGACACTAACTAAGAGAATTGATGGGTAGGAGATTAGAATAAATTGAGGAGTGGATTCGTGATTGTCAGATCTTTAGATTAGAATTTTATGTAACTTCCTTTCTGGTTATTTGAATTGTCCCATTAGGAACTACTGCTGTACAAGGCTAATCAGCTGCTCAATGAATATCATGTGGGTGTTTATTCTGTTTCTCCTTCCTCTGTCGCTGTTTCTCCCTCTTCTCATATTTGATCTCTCCATTATGTCTCTCCCTCCTTTCAGTGATTTCCTCTTCAAGTCTATCTCCACTAGTTCCACATTACCAAACTTCAAGCCTAGAGACAACCAAGATCGAGAAGGAACTACAAGGGTATTCACGACAAACTGAGGCAAAACAATACGTAAAACTCGTACCCCTTCCGTTCCAAAATAACAGATCACATTTCCTTTTTGGGATGTCCTAAAATAAGTGATCACTTTCCTCTTTGGGGATCATAGCCTGTCCTAAATTATTCTCTCATTTCCTTGCAACCAGCCAGCCTTTCAGCACAGTTTCATTAACAGACACCAACTACACATGCCATCTTCTGGAGTCTCAACCCCAGATTCTTCTGCCAAAAGGGAAAACAAATTGCAATTGGTACCACGAACGGATAAACAGTGGTGATCGTGGCTGACATCGTGAGAATGAGCAATAAAGAGTCGATAAGTTAAACAGTGGCTGAAGTTTGGTCTGGTTGCCTACTAAACATGCTATCTCCCTTGATATGCTACAGAGAGTGCTCTTTGCCAAAGATTAAAAAAAAAAAAACTATATTTGATGTGGCCCTCAACCAAAATCTTTAAAGTTGTAATATTGGTTTGCGAAACTCGATTTGATCTTTCCTCAAGTAATTAGCCATCACAGCATCAATTAGAAAAAATTCATTCAGGTTAAGAACTTTATTTTGGAGTTGCCAAAAGAGAGAATAATAGAAGAAATTGGTGAGAGTTTAAATCATAATGAAAATTGAACCCTATAATATGGCTGAGAGTAAAACAGTGGCTTAGATTATAGCTAAATATTGAGTAGGTTGTTTTGAGTTGAAGTGAGAGAGACAGATAGAGAGACGATTAAGGTTATAGCAAAATATGGAATACATTTTCGGCGCAACAGCAGCAGGATAAATAAGCTTACAGTTGGAAAGAGTAATGAATTGACCGATTTCTTAAGATACGTGCAAAGTCAAAGCTACCACTTATTTCGGGACGGAGGGAGTATCATTCAAGAAAGATACTTCTGCAATCAAAAATTTGACTAAGGAGATGTTTACCTTGTAGTTCTCCAATGCAAACCGACTATCAGATGGAATGGTTCCTTTGTTATATTTTCCAGTCAGAACTCCCGAGGCAAGTGGACTCCACGTGGTGAGGCCTATGCCGTAGTTGCTGTACAGCGGAACGTACTCAGCCTCAACCTGCAAAGAAAATATGGCAGCCATGAAGCACACAAAAAGAATTAGATACGTACAGATAATTCAGCTCTTAGCTATAGCTGCTAAAACTGCAGATGTCATTGTACATAACAAAAGCATTGCAGTGACTAGTATTGCAAAAGCACCCGTATGAAAGCACTATATCCTCCCAAAATTAAAGAGAACTGTTACTCTATACGAGCCTAAACCCAAGCAAATCAGATTCAAATCTTTCTCAGCAGAAACAAAGATAGAAGGGGGAAACTCCAAAAACATCCCCAGACTTCACTTTTAGCCAAACTAAGTCATTAGAACTATCAAACATTTGCCAACTCCATCCTTTTGTTACGTTTAGACATCCCTAGGCCCCACATTCCAGGATAAGAAGTCATTTCCCCCGCAAAACCAAAACTTATGACCAACATTGTATACTCAATTGTCACCAACTCCTCCACCTCCACCGCCACTGCCACCTGCCACTTGTGTACTCACCCTCGGATTCCTTTTAAACCATCAAAGTCACCACCACCTAACATCACCGCCCACAAGCATCAGAGCTGTCAACTTCTACACCAAATACAGTCCATGACCCTGCTTTAATACATCATCATAATTCTGAACCACCGTGTTAGAAACCGGCATTAGCCATCACCATCCTGATAATAGCCAGAAAAATCACATAATAGTTGTATATAGTATCAAATATCAATGAAAGCATCAAGATCACTCATCTTCTGCCTACGGCATAGAATATTCCACTTGAAAGCAAACTAAATCAGGTAACACGATTTGATCTCTCCATTTATGCTTCCCCCTCCTTTGAGAGATTTTCTCTTCAACTTCAAGCCTAGAGACAACCAAGATCGAGAAGGAGTACAAGGGTATTCACGACAAACTGAGGCAATACAATGCGCAAAACTTGTACCCCCTCTGTAATAAAATAAGAGATCACATTCTCTTTTTGGGATGTCCTATAACAAGTGATCACTTTTCTCTTTGGGGATCGTAGGCAATGCTAAATTCTTCTATCATTTCCTTGCAACCAGCCCTGCCTTCCAACACTCTTCATTGACAAACACCAAGTACACATGGCATCTTCAGCAATCTCAACCCCAAATTCTTCTGCCAAAATAGAAAACAATTTGCAATTCCTACCACAAATGGTTTAACAGCGGTGATGGTGGCTGACATCGTAAGAGTGAGCAATCAAGAGTCGATAAGTTGAACGGTAGCTGTAGTTTGTTCCGGTACTAGGCGGTAGGTTGTGACTTCTCTGGCGATTGTTTTTTTGTTATTCAGCATGCTATCTCCCGTAATCTGCTATAGGGGGTGTTCTTTGCCAAAAGAAAAAAAAAGAACCCTTATATCTGATGTGGCCCTCAACCAAAAACCTTAAGGTTGTAATATTGGTTTGCAACACTTAATTCAATCTTTCCTCAGGTAATGAGCCATCACGGCACAAATGAATTTAATTTCATTCAGGTTTGGAACTTGAATTGGGGGTTGCCAAAAGAAAGAATGATAGAAGTAAATCGTGAGAGTTCAAATCCTACTACAGTTTCAAATATTTCTCAGCAGAAACCCACGCAAAATAGATTCAAATCTTTCTCAGCAAGAAACAAAGATACAAGAAGGAAACTCCAAAAAGACGTCCTTAACTATTATGTGTTCGTCACACTAGTCCTAAACTTTACTCCTAGCCAGTCTAGTCTATCAAACATTTGCCAACTCCATCCTTTTGTTACATTTTAGCATCCCTAGGCCCCACAACCCAGGGAGAAAAGTCATTTCCCCCGCAAAACCAATACTTATGACTAATATCAATATACCGAACTGTCACCAACTCCTCCACCTCCACCACTACTGCACCTTACCACTTGTGTACTCACCCTCCGTCTTTCTTTTTGAACCACCAACAACTAGCATCGCCGCCCACAAGCATCAGAGCTGTCATACTTCTATCACCAAAATACACCCATGACCCTCCGTTACTACATCATCATGAATCTGAACCACCGTGGTAGAAAAAGGGAATCAGTCATCACCATCACGACAACAGCCAGAAAAAATCACATAATTGTTGTACATAGTATCAATGACAGTATCAAGATCATACATCTTCCGCTTTGCAATCCAATTAAATCGTGTAAAGATTTAATTAAATTGCATAAACGATGAAACCGCATATCATCACACTAGCTGAATGTCGTCAATACACACATCCCTGACTTACATAAAAGATCGTAAAACAAGACACCTCCCAGATCCTACTTCACGTCAAGACGGAAAACCACAAGCAGTAACCAATTAATAGCATATTTTCAATCTCAACCCCCTCGCTCTTCCTAGCCAGCACTACAACATAACACCTCTTATATGATCATAATACATGACACGCTAAAAACGACGACACTCGTTCACACAAATCCACTGCCTAGTTAGCAGTGCGAAAAACCACCTCGGTTTGATCACAATCTTCCCCTTTGGCTTTTTGCATACTCCTACGATAGATATAGTAACACATAAATACTGATTGAACTCAAAAAGCAATCATAGACTAAATAGGTATCCTTGGGCAGGTTAAACTATGGTAAAAACGAGTGAAGTTGACATTTACACGTACTAAATCTACCTAGCAACTCAGAAAGGGTCAAATGGAGAAAATCCGAACGAATGTAGTACGTCTTACGATCACAGTACAAGACAGGCGACTGAAAAAAAAACACCATTTCACACAAATGCACGTGCATCGAGACACCAAAAACCATTTTACCTTGTGCCTGGACAGCAGATTATACTCGGGCTGTTCTACGATGGGCCCAACGAGATCCAGGCGCTCGGCGATCCCCCAGGCCTCGGTGATCTGCTGGGCGGACCACTCGCTGGTGCCCCAGTAGAAAGCCCACCCCTGATCGATCACATAGTTCATGGCCCGAACCGTCTCCTCAATCGGCGTGGAGACGTCGGGCCGGTGGCAGTAAATCAAGTCGACGTACTCCATGTCGAGCCTCTTGAGCGAGGCCTTGGTGCCCTCGACGATGTGCTTGCGGGAGAGGCCCTTGTCGTTGGGGCCGGAGCCGCCCCAGAAGATCTTGGTGGAGACGACGAGGTCGGAGCGGCGCCAGCCGAGCTCGCGGAAGGCCTGGCCCATGATCTCCTCGGCGCGGCCGTTGGCGTAGACCTCGGCATTGTCGAAGAAGTTGACGCCGTGGTCGCGGCAGCACTGGAGGAGGGACTTGGCCTCCTTGACGTCGAGCTGGTTGCCGAAGGAGACCCACGCCCCGTACGAGAGCTGCGAGACTTTCAACCCCGATCGGCCCAGGTTCTTGTACTGCATTGTGGGTGTGTGAAGGGGGAATCTGGGGCTGGCGTGTGGGAGTTGATATAAATGTGAAGGAGAGTACAAAGCCAAGTGGAACTGCTATTATTCTACTGTGTGTGTTCCAGGATGTCTCCACGACTCCTTCCAACTTTGATGATTTGACTCTGAAGATCTCAAGATTACTCCACAGTCTACGCCCCTCTTTCTTTCTCTCTCTTTTTTCTCGGCACAGGTTAATAGTCCTTTCATTTTAGAAAGAAAAAAAAAAAGTTTGATCGAATTCTTTTTTTAAACGGTTTGAAAAGATTGATCGCTTTTCAAATTAAATCAAAGGGATAATTACACATATGTCCCTGAAGTTATGATATAATTACTGATAAGGATAATAGTTTGCAATAATTACACTTATGTCCGTTGACCAAATGGAATTTAAAAAACCCTAACGGTTTTAATGAAATGACTTTATTGCCCCTAACCTTATTTTTTTTTCCAATGTCATTGCTTCATCTAAAACAGAAAATCAAACTTGGGCTTGGGGGGGGGGGGGGGGGCTCTTGACTGCCTCACCATCATCTTTTATTCCTCCACCACTACCACGCTGCCGCAGTGGCGAATTTGACTGAAATCCGGTTGAAACTCATCCACCCCGTCAGCCCTAAGCTCCGCCGTCTTCCTCTTCAACCTTACACACACACCAATCGCACCACTGCATCCTCGACGCCGGCCCCCGCCACCGCGTAATGAATGTTATTCATCATGAACAGATCAGCCAACAATGCATTTTTGTAGTTCTTCGACTTGACTTCCAATTTGAACTGTAAGTGCACAAGGATTTGAATCAAATGGAGTTCTAATGGCGTTCGCTCCTCAGTTCAATCAATTCCAGCGGAACCTTCCAATCTGCTAATAGGGGAGGTCGATCTTCATTGCGACTGAAATCTGGCTGAAATCATTCTGTTGAAATCACTCCGCTTGTATGGGCAGCGACGATGTGGGTTAGGGGGAAGGAGGGGCTTGGGTTACCGACGACATGGGTCAAGGGAGGGGGCTGGGGCTGCCGGCGTCGTGGGGCGAGGGAGGAGGCTTAGGCTGCAAGCGGCGTAGGGTGAGGGAGTGGGCGGCGAGATCAGATCTGGAGATAGAAACCCTAATTTTAAGGTTTCAAACCCTAATTTCAGGATTTCAAAAGCGTAATTTGCAAATTAGTTTCAAACCCTAATTTTAAAAAATTAGGGTTTAATTTGAAAATTATAAAAATTATTTATGATTAATGTACAAGGGCAGTATTGCCATTTTTTAAATACGTAATGATGAAAATTACACTTTTTGGACGGAACCTTGGCAGATGGATACAAATGTTACTTTTTTAACATTTGTGGTCACGGTATGTTACATTTTGAAACTTAGTGTCATTGACTGTAATTATACCATAACTTCAGGGATATAGGTGTAATTAGCCCTAGAAAAAAATATTATATGTATTTTTTTATAATTTTATATTCTATTTCTTTCACCACGTTTAATCATCCACAACTCATGGCTAACCTCCTTCCCCCTTCTCGAGGCGCGCTCTCTCTCTTGGGATACAATTGAAAAGGACTTATATACGTAATTATGCGTGTCAAGTCAAAATGAGATTTTTTATTTTTTATTTTTTGGACTGAGGGAGTAACATAATTTAAAGTTTAGATTAAATTTGGAGTGAAAGTAGCAGTCTCTACTTTTGGTAAAATTAATTAATATTTTTGCTCCGAAGTCTAGGCCATCCAATTTTCTCGGTGAAAGTTAAAAAGGGAAATTTTAAAGTGCCTCTAAAAGTCATTTTGGAATTGGTTAGTCTAGTTTTGGGGTGAAAATATAATTGCTCCATGCAAATACTTTTGAGAGCATTTTGTAAATAGATCCTACTCAAGAAATGTATTGAAGCATCAAAACTAATATTACGCGATCACTTCTTTTCGGTAAACAGCGCCAAAATATATATATTACGATAGGCACCCTCAAGTTATCACTGTGTAGCGCTCTGCACCACAAACTTTTTTTTAGCTACCTTACACCCCAAACTTGCATAAGTTTGGCAACCATCACTCCCCGTCAATTTTCTGGCCAACAGCCTCGCCGGAGAAGTAATTTAACTCAAACAAATGGGGCATTTTTGACAAATTTCCCTTTTTCTGTGACATTCATCTTCATCTTCTACCTTTCATCTTCACCAACACCATCACCAGCAATATGCAGCCCACTCCCACCTCCATGCCCACCACCATGACCTCCACCAATCACCAAACCCACCGCGACCTCCTCTCTCAACTGTCGTCGCCACCTTTGATTGGAATACCGCCGCCACCTTAGCCACCATTACAGAAACCCGTCACAAAAACCCACCACACCATCAATTTTTGCTCTAGATCCCACCACAACCATCAATTTCTACCATACACGAAGCCTAGAACCCTTCTTCCTCAATTTGATCACAATAAACCCTAGATCCCCAATTTTTGACCTGATATTCCAAAAATACCCTCCTGAGTTCAGCCATTTGCCTGAATTTTGGTCGGAATATGGTCGGAGGTGATCGGTGCCACACTTATGGAAGTTTGGGGTGGCAGATAGCTAAAAATAACTTTGTGGTGCAGAGAGCTACCGCGAGCAAACTTAGGGGCGCCCAGTGCAATTGACCCTTATCAAAATTGACGTGTCCGAAGCAGTTTGCTTTTTTTATAATGAAATGTATTCCGTCTAGATCACTCGCTATAAAAGGTGATGTATTTGGATTTGAACCCCTTGCTTCGAACAAGTTAGTCGCAGCCTTCTAGCCGAGATTCGACAAGTTGATGGAGACTCAGTAGCCAAACAAGAAGCCACACACAGCAAGCCCAAAGTCCCATTTTGTGAGATCTTGACCTCGTCGTTGTTGCTGGATAACGTGAGAAGCTTCAATTTGGTAAAATCTCAAAAATAATCTAACAAGGGAGAAATGAAAACCGTGTACATTAACGGTCTGTTTAGAATCAAATGTTTTAAGATTTAGATTTTAAATTCCGAATGAAATTTATTTATTTATTTATTTATTTTAGAACGGAAGGAAATTCAAATCACAGAATTTTTATTTTGTATTTGGGGAACAAAGGAAATTGAAAGGTGATGCCAAGGAATGTGGGTTCGTACTTACGTGGAGGTGCCACCAAGGCTGCAGTCCATGTAAGCTTCCAAGTATACAAAGTGAGAGACAGCAAGGACGGAGTAAGGGCTGAGAGCAAGGCTTCCCAGACAGGCCATGAGGAATGGCAGTGCTGCGATGGCAAAGCTAAGATGAACAGGGCCGGTAGTCGATAGTCCAAGTCAGGGTCCAACGTTACGATCTTAAGTTATGTCCAACTTTGTGTTTCTCTCTCTAGAATCCAAGAGCTCTCAAATTCTAGAGTGAAAAAGTGATTTTGGTGAGAATGAAGAAGTCGCCCTTTTTGAGTTGTAAAGTTCACTATTTATAGGAAACATTGTGCTTATGTCATAAAGTGTCACATGTCGTCCCCTGGGAGTGACACGTCACCAGGGGGTCCGAAAATACCGGTTCTCCGTTGGACTGTCGTTTCCCAAATTCGTTGTCTGTCTCGTACAGCGTTGCTCTGCCTGTCTGAGAAAACTGCCCACACCATGACAGCATGATCAGGGTAAGCTCGTTGCCCCAGCCACCGGTCCAAGCCCTTACTGTTCATCAATAGACGCGCAGAGAACCTAACAGCGGTGAGGGTTATCCCTGTACCCAACTGCCAGGCGGACTAGGTGCGATGCCCTTCGAGGACCTGCTCCCGTCTTGGAGTGACCCGTGGGTTATTGTCCTGGTGGTGTCGATGATCGATAGTAACATGAGTGGAGATAGTCACAGCTCAGTGCTCAGAGTCCGCTGCGAGGGGTCCTCGTGCCGGAGCCCCCCGTGATTGAGACGGCGATGGCCATAAGGTTGTGAGCCCATCCTGGTACGAAGGTCGAAGCCCCCCCTGTGGTTGAGACAGCGATGGCCATAAGTTTGTGAGCCTATCCCGGTACGAGGGCCGGAGCCCCCCCTGTGATTGAGACGGCAATGGCTATAAGGTTGTGAGCCCATCCCGGTATGAGTAGACCTGGCAAACGGGTCTACCCGCGCGGGTACGGGTAATACCCGACCGGGTCCGGGTATTTACGGGTCGGGTAATTTATACCCGGGTTTTCCCGGGTACAATAATCAGTGATCCGTACCCTACCCTGGCAGGTAGGGTATTACCCGCGGGTATTGCCCATTTTTGGTGTTGGAGATGAAGGTAGGGTATGTGCTGGATCCAAGCTTCCTTTTCCATGATCATGATGCCTATTGCAGCAATTAAAGAGATTCCATCTGTGGTTTTGAGGAGAGTTTAACATTTCCTTGCAGCGAAGCAGCACATATAAGCGGGTTCATCCTGATGTGTGGCCAGATAAGTCCTTGATTGGGGATGGATATCTACTCTCTCCACTAGAATGTTGGCCACAATTGTCACAGAACTGTGGTGGGCATGTTTTGATCCTCTTTGCAAAGTAACAGCGCATGCGCATGTAATAATGGTAGTACCATAGGGGAGCCCCGGTATCTGAAGTCTGATTGCATACTCTCTCTGGCAAAGCAATGGCTCCTAACACCGTCGGAAGCATATGCAGCCATATCTGATTCGAATTATGTGAACATCACCATCTTTATAGATGCATACAGTTTTGGAAATAAAACTTCTGCCATGATGCCGCCAAACCAGAAAGAGAACATATTGACGGCGGTGGTCGATGGCGTGCTGCTACGGCTTGAACAGCGGCTGTCGACGCTGCTACGGCAGTGGTCGGTCGGTTTGGATATGGCTTCGCGCCGTCTCGAAGAGTTCACGATCTGTCGCCAGCAGATCTGAGATGAGCGATGAGCCGATGACGGAGGGCTCTGTCGCCGGAAGGCTCCGTCGCCGGCAGATGGGTTGTTGGCTTGTTGCCGTGTTGGCTTGCGACGGCGCGGCGTGAGAAGTCTGTGAGAGTGAGACTGTGAGAGACTGAGAGTGAAACACAGCTGAAACCAATTTCCTTAGGGCACATTCCAATTTTGCATTATATACTCCAAAAAATCCGGGTAAACCCGGGTACCCGGTAACCGACCCGTACTTACCCGGATTTTACGGGGTCGGTTCGGGTCCGGGTACAATTTCAGCGGGTAGAGAAAATGGCTACCCGTATCCGGAATTTTAGACCGGGTACGGGTCGGGTAACGGGTCCGGGCAACATTTTGCCAGGTCTAGGTACGAGAGCCAAAGCCCCCCCTTGTGATTGAGACGGCGATGGCTATAAGGTTGTGAGCCCATCCCGGTACGAGGGCCGAAGCCCCCCTTGTGATTGAGACGGCGATGGCTATAAGGTTGTGAGCCCATCCCGGTACGAGGGCCGAAGCCCCCCCCTGTGATTGAGATGGCGATGGCTATAAGGTTGTGAGCCCATCCCAGAAGCATGTAATATGATTGTGGCGCATGGGCGCGGTGCCTACAGCACGAGACAATACCTGGTGCCGGGGCACATGTTATGAAAGTGGCGCATGGGCGCGGCGACGAACGTCGCAGAGACAATACCTGGTGCCATGGGCACATATCATGGAAGTGGCGCACGAGCGCGACGACGAGCGTCGCGGAGACAACACTTGGTGCCGGAGCACGTGTTATGAAAGTGGTGCGACGACGAACGTCGCGGAGCAATACTTGGTGCCGGGGCACGTATCATGGAAATGGCGCACGAGCGCGGCGACGAACGTCGCAGAGACAATACTTGGTGCCAGAGCACGTGTTATGAAAGTGGTGCGACGACGAACGTCGCGAAGCAATACTTGGTACCGAGGGCACGTATCATGGAAATGGCGCACGAGCGCGGTGACGAACGTCGCGGAGCAATATTTGGTGTCGGGGCACGTATCATGAGAATGGCGCAAGGGCGCGGCGACGAACGTCACGGAGCAATATTTGGTGCCGGGGCACATATCATGAGAATGGCGCAAGGGCGCGTGTCGGGTGTCCCGAAGACAAGATGTGAGCTAAGTGTACCTGTCATAACAAGATAATGAATGCAACATGTAGTAGTGACAAAGTTGGGACTGATGGTATGCGGTCGTCGGCGACGGGTCATTCGGTGGTAGCGCGCGACTTTGGGCGACGGGCATCGCGGGAGCGGTGTGCGGTCACGGGCGACGGACGTCACGAGGTTGATAGACGACGGACGTCGTGAAGTTGATGGACGACGGACGTCGCGAAGTTGATGGACGACGGAAGTCGGGAGGTTGATGTACGAACGGACGTCGCGAGGTTGATGCACGACGGACATCACGAGGTTGATGGACGAAGGACGTCGCGAGGTTGATGGACGACGGACGTCGCGAGGTTGATGCACGACGGACGTCGGGAGGTTGATAGACGAGAGACGTCGCGAAGTTGATGTACGAACGGACGTCGCGAGGTTGTTGTACGAACGGACGTCGCGAGGTTGTTGCACGACGGACGTCGCGAGGTTAATGCACGACGGACGTCACGAGGTTGATGTATGAACGGACGTCGCAAGGTTGATGTACGAACGGACGTCGGGAGGTTGATGCACGTCGGACGTCGCGAGGTTGATGGATGACGGACGTCGCGAAGTTGATGGACGACGGACGTTGCGAGGTTGATGTACGAACGTACGTAAACATCGTGGAGGTGCAAAGACTCGAGAAAACAAGTGCGCAGGAGGGGAGGCCATAGGCCAAACATTGGGGGGAAGGCCAAGGCCACCACCCTTGGGGAGGCCGAGGCCGACCCCTTGGTGCGGCCGAGGCCGACCCTAGGGGGTGGCCAAGGCAAAAGGCCAACTCCCATGAAGGGAGGCCAAGGCCACTCCCCCCTTCGATGAACTTCGGTCGCGCCGACGGTAGGTGTTTCGATGAGCAATGACAAATCCAGAAGTTGCGTTACGACGAGCGTGCTACCAAGAATCGTACCCACATGATGAACAAGATGTCAGAATCACGTACAAAATGTACGAAGCGAAAAAAGTGCAAAAATAACTTTGCGCGAAAAGTGAAGAACCGAGGGGGGGGAGGCCAAGGCCAAACCCCCATGGGAGGCCGAGGCCGACCCCATGGCCTTGGGGGAAGCCGAGGCCGACCCCATGGTCTTGGGGGAGGCCGAGGCCGACCCCATGGGGTTGGCCAAGGCCTTTGCCCCTTGACCCCGTTGCTCCGGTTGCGCCGTCGGTCGACATTTTTGGTGAAAAGGTGTTTGGGTGGTCTCGGCGTGACGATCGCGCTAGCGTGAGTGACGTCAACATGAAATAAATCGTGCCTAAGTCGCGCACAAGGCGCGCGGAGCGAAAAACGCACGTGACTTGAGCGTGCGCGCGCTGACCGGTTCGATGTGTTGAAAAAATGCACGTTGTATCTGTCGACGTGTTTGCGTGAAGCAGGACCCCTAGTTGGCCCTTGGGTACGACCAGAATAGATTGTGAACAAAAAGTAATAAATTTTTAGAAAATTATATCATTAACTTACGATAAAAAACGAATTACGATAAGTGGTTTCAGATGTGCTAATGCTACCACTTGGTGGTGGTGGCAGCACCACATGGGATAATGGCATTGACGGTGAAAGTAGTGGAACTAGTGGTGGCAGCAATGGTGGTGGCGACGGTGGCGGCAATAATAGTGGCGATAATGGTAATGATGGCACTAGTGGTGGTGGTGTTGGTTGTGGTCGTGGTGGCAGTTGTGGTGGTGGTGGTGGTTGCAGTTGTGGCAGTGGTTGCAGTAGTAGTGGCGGTAGTGCTGGTGGTGGTAATGGTGGTGGCGGCGGCGACGGTGGTGGTGACAGTGGTGATGGCGGCGATGGCAATGGTTGCAATAGTGGTGACAGTGGTGGTGGTAGTAAAAGTGGTTTAGCGGTAGTGGAATTGAAGATGGTGGTGGTGAGTTCATTGTTGGATAGATCTAGAAAAAGGTAAATAGGTAAATAATTACTTTTAATTCATCTAAATCCAAATTCTATGAAATCTGACTATTTCTCATCGGATTTCACATTATAGAGACAAAAACCAGTCAAATCCCATGAAATCCTATTCTACTTCATTTTTTTAATGTTCCAAACAACAAAATTTTCGTATTTGAGATGAAATTCCATCAATTCTATGGTTCCAAACACATTCAAAATAATCATGTTAGCATAAACCAGACTTAGATTTTCACTAAAAGGAAAATCGTGATGAGGAAATTGAGAGGCTCCATAAAGGTCCAAACACAACGCTAGGTTTCATATTCCTTACTCTGCTAATGTGGCATATGTCGAGAACTGCAATCTCGACTACAATACACGTCTCATAAACTTCTTCATTGTGCTAGAATTCGATGAATGGCAATGCGGCGCCTCTGTAGTAAGGTTTTAGCAAACCTCTGTTGGCCATCCCATCCCCGATCCCAATCCAGCGTTGCCCTCAAAGAGGGAAATGTGATAACCATCCTTGTCTTTGTTGCCTTTACAAGTCCATTCCCTGCTTTGCCAAATCTTATAGGGAAAAAAGGTCAAATTGGATCAATATATAATGATGATAATGAAGTTGATGAAGTTGATGAAGTTCTTGCCATGGACAAACATGGCCGAGTAGATTATGCTTTGAGTACTAAAAGGTCTACTATGGAAGGTGGTCGGAGAATTTTATGGAGTATGTTTGTGAAATGCGATGACTTATTGAGAATGAGATACTTTGGTGGCATATCCAGTAGCAGATTGCGGGACAGAGGGTGGCAGTATAGAACCTTGAGAGGCAAAGTGATAACTAGAAGCATATTTAGTTTTTATTTTTTTCCTTTCCTTATTTCCCGTGAACGGACGATGAAAATATACAACTAAAAGATTGTTGCTATCCCAATCTGGCTATACACATTTGGACCACTATTATCCCAGCCTACATACGCACTTTTGAACCGCTCTTAGGTCCCCTTCCCACGACACATCAAATTTTGAACGAAACCACGCCCTCGGCACGACGCCCGTCTTCACAACACCAGTCGCCGCGAGCTGAGTTGTAACATCATCAAAAATCCAGAGCCCCGCCGCCCCAAACTCTCGAGTCACTAAACTACTGGATCACATCAAACCTGTCAGACCTGTTAACTAACACATATTCTAAATCATCTAATTCATCATCAACTCAGATTTCTTAAAGTACTAGATTACAAACTACTTAGCTTAAACTATTACAGCTTAGGTCCTTCGTAATTCAAATTCGTAAGAACAAATAACAGTATCGACCCACGCAGGGGTCTTATTATACCGTGGTGATGGGCTCATCAGAATCTCACTCAGTCTCTCACCCATTCCCGAACAATCTACTACTGATCATCACCTGCAGAAGGGAGTCAAACAAAGAGTGAGCTTTTTTAGAGCTCAGTAAGGTCGTACAAATGACCAACAAAAGAATTACAAAACAATTCCAAGAATCCAACTGACGAAAATTTTCAAAATACTTCAAACGGTAAAAAACTCAATGATTTCTAAAAAATGATCAAAATTTATCAGAAACAAATGCCAAAATAGACAAATACAATCACGATGGGTTTCAAAACGATCAATAAAATATCATTTTCAAAGTCATCATTTCAAATAATATGATGAAGACTTGCCAAGGGATTTCAACCCAAGCACAAATCATTTCAAATAATACGTTGAAGACTTGCCAAGGGATTTCAATCCAAGCACAAATCATTTCAAATAATACGATAAAGACTTGTCAAAGGATTTCAACCCATGCACAAATCATTTACATATGGTGCAAATAAATTCAAAAATCAAAGTTGATTATGGGCGGTCGCAATGTCATTCAGGCAAAGCCGTACACATGCGTGATGTACTATAATATAATTACTAGCCCTCTTCATCGGTCAAGGAACTAGCATGCTTCCCCGTAGGAGGCAGTAACAATCCAGCCTTATACCGCCTCCCCACAAAATAGATACCCTGGTCAACACAGAAAAATCAATAATATCAATGAGCATTACATAAGCTCAATTCACCAAAATCAAATCGGATTTCCATAACAAACATACTGATATAAGTCATCATTCAGAATTCCAGAGGAAAAATCACAAATAAACAGCAACAACGACTGTGAATAGTTATCGAGTTTAGACAAGACAATTCGGAAGAACGGATACAAACAATTATCGAATTTGCTCAGCATGCAATAACAATTGAGCATCACAAGATTTCCAAATAACTGATTCAGGTTCAATATTGGGATTTTCTGAAAATAACATGTTGTTATCAATACATAATTCAGAGTTCGACTATAGTTATAAGTAAATCAAAGAAGTACTTACGAGTATGAGTTATCAAAATAAGAGTTCGGGCGAAATTCCTTACCCAGGGTTTACACGTTTATACGTTTCTGCACTTCACTCCCCGTGTTTGCAACTTTTGCAATAATATTTCCTGACCTTGATAAAAGCATTGCAAACAAGTCCAAAATTAGACGTCCGTTCAAAATCGGACATTAAGTCTACATGTGTTGTGCATATGCCTTTTTGGCATGGGAATATCTGTCAGTTCTCACCTTATCTCCCATTTCTCTCTCTACGTGTTTAATTTTCTCTGTTGTTGTAATTTCCTTACCAGCAAGGATACAAACATTGGATTGTCATCCATAATGACTTATTGTAAATTCTGCAACTTAACAATTCCTTTTGGGAATTCTCCGGGCAATCTATTGTTGCTCAAAGCCATGAAGACCAATGAGTTGAGCTTCTCAATAGTGTTTGGTATGCTTCTAACAAACGAATTCGAGCTTTAAATCTAACTTTTGAAGCAAATCCAATTGGGCAACTGTGTATGGGATAGGACCCGCAAGAGAATTATAGCTTAAATTAAGGTTTTCAAGGTTTTTGAGACTGCTTAATTGCTTTGGTATGTTTCCAGTGAGCAAATTGTAGCTTAAATCAAGGTGTACAAGAGAACCTAAACTAAATAATTATGATGGAAGTATCCCGCTAAGGCAGTTTTGCGACAATGTGAGGATTTGAAGAGACTTTAGAGAATAAATTTGAGGCGGGATTGAGCCAACAAGTGCAGAATTTGATCAGAGACTGAGCTGTTGCTGGGGAGAGTTAAAGAACACTCTGTTTTGTGAAAATAGAGTAATTGTAGTTTTGGTATGGATGAAGCAGTTGAAAAAGAAAGCAGACCGAAGGTAAGTGTACACACAAATTTTGTGTCTAAACTACAAGACAAGAAATAATTGCACAAAATTCAATTTATCAAATTTAAATTATAGGTTACACCACTATGTGGTTTTTACACAAAACAAAATGTAAAATCCTCTGATTCGATCTCTAGTTCGATTACAATCCAGGGGCTGAAATAACTTGATCTTGAAACGTGGATTTTGGCTTCTTCAATCTTCACGGTTAAAAGATCGTCGAAGTGGTGATTGCTCAAGGGCTTCGAAGCTTTATCCTAAACAAGGCGGCAATTCTTGACTTTGTGGAATCACCTAGGTTGAAGGCGAATCTCCTTTGATATTTAGGATCAAAGAGATATTACTCTTCGTTGACGTTGAGAATGCTCGATTGAAGAATGATACTAAACTAGTGCGTATTGTTCTTCAAGTGAAGCGTAATTCTCGATATTGATATGCTTGTCACAGAGTTTTCGGCAGAGCACTGGCTTGTTTGTATGGATTTTATGTGTCAGAAGTGCTCGATTAAAGAATGACACTAACTTAGTGCGTATTGTTATTTAAATGAAGCACAACCTGTGAGACGACAGAGTTTCGGCGGAGATTTGGCTTTGATGCGGAGACCCTCTGTGTCCTTCTTTCCTACCCCAAGCTCTCTATTTATAGGCAAGGCAGTGGGCTTCATTTTGGAAAGCCCATGATTTGAGTTGTAATTAAAGAGATTTTTCTTCCTTTAATTCGATTAAGATTTCTTGATTAAATGGATTATTATTTCCATTTAATTTAGAAATTCTTTCCTTAAGTCAAGTTGACTTATTTGACTTTTCTGGTAGTAAGACCACACTTGGGCTAGGCTTGTTGACCAAATAATATTAATTGGACTGGTTCTTTCAATTCGAGTTCGGTTCAAGTCCGTTATTTTGTTGGACTTCAAGTCAGCATTTGAGCCATGTTTTTCTACGACGTTGAATATTTGACCGGTCAACAAAATATTACATTGTTGATTGGTACAAATTTTTGGTGTCTACAGTAAGAGAGGCCAAATATTTGTGAGCGGAATGTTGATGTGTTCTTGCAGGCCGGGTTTGGTGGTGTCGAAAGACAAGCCTCGTAAAAAATGAGAAAAAAGGAAAGCAAAGGAAAAAAAGAGAACAAAAGGATGTTTTGTGCTCTGTTCTTGTATTGTCTTTGTATGGCTTTGAGTTTTGAAAATGGGTTAGCTTGGGGCGTGGTTATATATAGAAGGAGAAAATGAGAGAGAAGAAGCAGAGGAGAAAAGGAGAGAGAAGAAGCAGATGAGATTAAACACCCAGAGAGATAACTGGGAAATGAGGAGAGAATTGACAGATATTTCCATGCCAATATAGTATGTGCATAGTACATTCAGACTTAACATCTATTTTTTAATGAACATTTAATTTTGAACTTGTTTGCAATATTTTTGTCAAGGTCAGAGAATATTATAACAAAAGTTGCAAGTACGGGGAACGACATGTAAAAACATGTAAACTCAGGGACATTTTTGTATTTAATCCTAGGCGAAATGACAAATCTACCCATGCTAAAATGACATGTGCACAACACATCCGGACTTAACGTCCGAATTTAAACAGTCATCTCATTTTAGAACTGTTTGTAATGATTTTGTCAACCTCAAGGAATACTATTACAAAAGTTATAAACATTTTTTTTTTGTTTTGGTACATACAAGAGTTTTTTTTGTACGTACAAAAGTTTTAAACAGGGGAGTGCAAATAAGTGTCAACTTGAAGAACGGTTTTGTCATTAATCCCTCTATTTTTGCACTGGCGACAATGACAGCCATGTGGAAATGGAAGAGAGAGGGAGAATTCATAAATCAGTTACAGTTAGGACCCTCTTCCTGGGTTATTGCCGCGTTATCCTAAGCGATGTCCCTCTCACGAACCACCCTCGTTCAAATTCCGGG
Organism: Escallonia rubra; assembly: GCA_033065855.1. Lineage (NCBI taxonomy): Eukaryota > Viridiplantae > Streptophyta > Magnoliopsida > Escalloniales > Escalloniaceae > Escallonia > Escallonia rubra. The sequence goes on from JAVXUO010001600.1 coordinate 23,379, forward strand.
ATGTATGCAACGTCCTCCCTCCCTCTCTCTCTCTCAACCTGTACCTCACAAACAAAACCCAAATCCAAACCTCATTTTTCCCTTTTGCTCCCCCCTCCAATTTGATCTAAGCAATGCAATTTCCCCAGCTGTAATGCACTCCTTCTAGAGGTACCCAATTCCCCAGTCCCTCACGATCAAAACCCAAATTCAAGGCATGCAACTTTCACAGCTAAAAACCAGACATCAAGGTTGAGTTCCTCAGCAAAAAAACAGGTACCCTTTATGCAATTTCTTATCAGAAGTATTATTTCTTCTAGTCACACCCATTTCCTTCACTTATATTTAACTGATTCTTTTTCCAATGTATATACCATACCGGTGATTGATATGCCTGCTTATCGGGTTGTTGTGGATGTAATGAGCTTCAATTTCATGCTGATTTAACAGTTTTACATCTCAATTTGGGAATGGATTACCTTCTCTTTGATGGGTTAAAGCAAGAAACATATGTGGTCCAAGGGGGTATGAATGCAGCGACAAAGTGTGCGTAAAACACGAGAGGACAGATTATTTGTGCATATTTTAATAACATCCTGAAGGAGATGTTGTTCATTACGATTACTAAAGAAGAACAGTACTTGTGGATATGATTTGGTGTTTAGAGCTTGTACATTGTTAGTGATTTTGGTAATTCTTGGTGCAATTCAAGCCAAAGGCTTGGATAAAGGCAACTGATCGAGCATATACACAATACAAAGTCTTGTACAATTTATTTGGTTACATTCTGAGATGGGATTTCAGAAAGGAGGCTCAAAGGAGCTGACGCTATCATGCGCAAGCTAAATGAGCTCGGATTTCTGGCTGAGAACATGACAAGTAAAGTTCCTGTTACATTAGGCCAGCAGTTCAACAATGATGCTATACCAAGTGACAGATTCTATGAAGAAAAACGTGTACTCAATATTTCCGTACAAACAGGCGAAGAATTTTCTCCCGAGTTTCTCAGAGATCGTGTTACACCGAGAAAAGATCCCTTCGTAAACGATATGGATCACCATCAGCAGAAGAGAGTGGGGTTTAACATCAATCAGAACCAACAGCTCGTTTATGAGGATCTTTCTGGCCTTCTTGGCATAAGAAGAAATGATTCTGAAAGTGGTAAATTTTTGTCAGATTTGTCTCCCGCTAAAGGATATGTGAGGGAAGTGGAGAACAAGGCATATCCTGATTTTATTAGCCAATACCACCAGGGATATAGTCCTGTTGGGCAGCAACCATGGACGCACTTGGATGAATATAAATCTGATCGCATTGCCCATAAATCAGACTCTCCTCAATCAAACCAGTCTTATGGTCATGGATCCAGGGTTTCAGATGGTTCTTTCTCGGGAAAAATGAAATTTCTCTGCAGCTTTGGGGGTAGAATACTGCCAAGGCCTAGTGATGGGAAGCTTAGATATGTGGGTGGGGAGACACGTATCATATCCATCAGGAAAACTCTTGCTTATAGTGAACTTGAGAAGAAAACTTACACTATTTGCGGTCAGCCTCATACAATCAAATATCAGCTACCTGGTGAGGATCTCGATGCGCTCATATCAGTGTCTTCCGACGAGGATCTTGATCACATGATAGAGGAATACCATGACTTGGAAAGAGGTTCACAAAGGCTACGGATATTTCTTGTATCTTCAACTGACCCTGAGAGTCCGTGTTCTTTGGAATCAAGGACCGTACAGCCGACTGATGCTGATTATCAATATGTTGTTGCTCTCAATGGGATGATGAACCCAAGCCCGCGTAGGAGCTCCAGTAGGGAGAGTCTTGCCAGCCAAGCAAGCCAGTGGGGAAATGCACTGGAGTGTAGTCCAACTTTTCAAAGAGACTCTCCTACTTTTCATCCATTGGACATGCGAATGCTCTCCAATCCTACTGCTCACTTTATTAATAAACCTCATACTGAAAACAAGTTGAACATTCAGTCTCCTCCTTTATCTCCAGTGCCTGTTCAGCTTAGAGATCCAAAGGGATCTCACATGAAAGTACGTGATGATCCTGCTATGGATCAATTAGCAAATGAAAATTCTTACTTTTATAAACATCCTCTTGATGCTGTCCCGGTGGTGAAGCACCTCCATGAAGACAGGCATTTGATCGAAAGTAATCATCTAGATGAATCACATTTACATAGGCGCAGGTCCAGTAGAGATTTTTTGTCTTCTCCACTATACGGTCAAGGTGATATGGACCACGAGAATCCTACAGTTAATGGATATCCATTCCATTATGAAAAGTTTCCCCCTTCTCAGGCTACAATGGGTTTGTTTTTTGGAGACGACATTCCAGGTGTTTCTTGTCACAGAATATCTCGTGCACTCTCTGACTCACAGTTGCAGCTTGAAGAGAGACATACTTGCGGCTTAAAATATGGGATAACCCCGTCCCCAGTAAATCTTGAGGCAGAAAAGTCTCCATCACTTGCAATGTCAAGTTCATCGCAAGGCTGGACAATGCAACGTAATATGGGTGAAAATGATAATCATCCTACTTCAATTGCACCTGAAGTTAGCAAGGATTATATCGATTGGGGTCAAAATTTTATAAAGAAAATGGAGAACAAAGATTTGCATTTGCCTCAAGACAAGGAAGACCATGATGGAATTGATGATGTGGAAAGTAAGACAGATTTGCCTAGTATTCACAACTATCCATATTCACGACCGAATATTCATATCTCACCACAAGCTATAAATTCAAATCTTTATGGTGGCAATGAATCCAGCTGGAGCTTGTTTGAAAATGACCCTCCTAAAGATTTGTCAATGCCAGGTCCAGCAATTGATGCTGCTTTAACTAGGGAGTTTTCTTTACAAGAGGATGACTCACAGCAAAGCCCTGAAAGAAAATCTTGGGAAGGATTAAAGTTCAGAGATGGCATCTACGTCCAATCACAGCCCTCAAACAATCCTGATGATCCCGAGTTGACAGTTATTGTTGAGGATGTTACTGATAGTGTGCCTCTCGACATTCCCTCATCTTCGACTGTGGTCCCATTTATACAAGATGAACCCAGTGATGGAGTTTCATCCCCTAGAGAAACAGAAAACGAGAGCATGGTTCCAGAATCTAACGACGGGGTAACTTGATCTTATCTATTTGCTAATGTCATACGTATGATTCACCATTTGTTTCTTGTTACAAGGATTGAGCGATATTCCCTTTTTATAGGATAATAATGACAATATTGGAGATATGGATCAATCAATTAGTGATGCTGCAATAGCTGAAATAGAAGCGGGCATCTATGGTCTGCAGGTTCAGAACTTTGGTTTTTTCAACCCATGCATAACACATAGAAGTTTGAACTTTCATCATATGCAGATGCTTCTTTTTCTCGTTCTATTTTTTTGTTAGTTATTGCCATGATGTTGGGCTAGCGTATAGTTCCACTGAAATTTTTGGTTGACTGTCCTGCAATCATGTTAATAAATGCAAATGGCTTGAGGATTGTGATTCCTGAAACAAATATTTCGGACGCATATCCAGAATAATCAGTGAGAATATGCATCTCCGAAGTTGATCTGGACGAATACATGAAATTTATTGCAACAAGATCTCAGTTTCTTGTGTTATGCCAATAGTAAGAGCAACCTCAAGAATCCTTGATGCATAGCAGTATAACACCTTTTTCTCTCTTAAATTGAGCATGTCCATTGGAATGCCTCCATTTTTTTTCTGAAAGCACCTGGAAGCCTTTGTGAAAAATTCGTAATGATCGTTTTGTTTGGAACTGGACTTGGCAGTATCCGTGGTTACTAATTAAGTCTAGCTACTCCACAATATCCTTGATGCAGTCTTTTTCCTAAACATGTGCCAGAAAGTGCAGTAACCTGAGTTTATGCTGGCAATCAGTCTTGCATAATTGGACTTATCACATTAGTCTTTGAAGCAATTATTGAGAATCATAAACAAATGGCTCTTGGACAAATAAGGAACTTCCATGCTATTGTGGGAGCATAAATAGGCAGATGTCTTTGTATGTGTGTGTCCACAAACATAAAGGCTTTGTGAGCCAGAATCATGTTCAAGACTATCCTCTCTACCATTACTAGATTTCACCTGGACAAGAAAACTATTCGCAGCAAAATAAAAATTTTCTCTGTTATTAAGTTCTACCTTTTCATATCTTTGGGCTTCTGAGAAGCTTCTTCTTTTTCTTTTTTTGATTGTGGACTATTACCGTAAGGGTTCAATCATGAAGGTTCCGTAAAGCTCTCCCAGTCAAAGTTTCTTAGGCAATCTGGCCAATATTTCACAGGAGCACTTGGGTCTTAAACTTTGATTTAAGATTGCCACTTGTGGTTTTCTCTTTACTGAAAGGCAATTATCAACATAAGGGCTAACTTTGGGGGTTTATGAGGCAAAGAGAGTTTGAAATTGAGATTGTGAGGGGCGATATTTCATTTTCTTCTTCTCCTCCAAACTAAAGTCATTGCCTGTTTTTGCCTGCGAATGTAGGCTCTTAGCAGAGCATCGTGTCATTGAATGCTTTGTGCAATCGTGCTCTCTTTCCCACGTGAAGCCAAATCACATCCTTTTGCCCTGTAATAGTTTAGTGCTGGTGTTCATATAACTCTTAATGTGAAATCCTTGATAGTGAAAATTAGTGCAACATATTGCTAAGTTTCAATATCTACTGACCCAGCTTGGTGCATGGATCTCTTAATGAATTTAACGATGAAATGATAACATAGTTAGTTTTTTAATATCACTGTTGCTTTAATGCATTAAGTTTTCGTCGGTTTAGATATACAAATTATCATGCCTAGTAAAAGCTGCAAATGTACAACTCCCTCTCTCTTGTTTAAGTGTTTTCTTAATTCAAGTTTTTATTTCGGACATTTATGCTCAGACACTATGTGCAGACCATAAGAAATGCTGATCTAGAAGAATTACAAGAGTTAGGATCTGGTACTTTTGGAACTGTTTATCATGGGAGGTGGAGGGGAACAGACGTTGCTATCAAGAGAATAAAAAAGAGCTGTTTTGCTGGTAGATTATCAGAGCAAGAACGGCTGGTGGGTCCCAACTTATCATCAGAAATTAGGATTGAACTGTTTATAAATAGAGATTGTTCTAACTATGAGCGTTATTCGCGTGAATTCGTGAATGTATTCCTTCAATTTGCAAAAGGCAGGAAATTTTGCCTTAAAGAGAAAGTAATAATCCTGAATAGATATTGTCTATTGTCTATATCTGATAGTAACTTCTTTTGACAGACCAAAGATTTCTGGAGAGAGGCTCAGATCCTGTCAAAACTTCACCATCCAAATGTTGTAGCATTTTATGGGGTGGTTCCTGATGGACCTGGTGGAACTTTAGCTACTGTAACTGAGTTTATGGTTAATGGCTCACTGCGCCATGTCCTATTAAGAAAGCTTCGGTAAGTTGGGCAGTTCCTTTTCTCCATGTTCTGCATCTTACGCCAGATACTTCTAGTGATATTTTCAATCTCTTGCTGCAGAGCGCTTGATCGGCGTAAAAAGCTTTTAATTGCACGGGATGCTGCTTTTGGCATGGAGTACTTGCACTTAAAGAATATCGTTCATTTTGATTTGAAATGTGACAATCTGCTTGTCAATTTGGGAGATCCCCAACGACCTATATGCAAGGTAATTAGCAGAAGAAACGGAAACTTTACTGGAGCGCGTTATCCAGATATATATCTCTAGTTCACAGATTGAGCTTTTCTCTTTTGGAGTACATATTAGGGATCCCAGCAATTCTACTAGATTAGTAGGAAATTAGTACCATTTCAGAAAAAGTAATTCTTAAAAAAAGCTTTAGTCTGTCTTGAATATTAAATTTAGACTCCTATCATTGTCTAAAGTTAAACTTTTGACCCTGAGCTTTCACTTGTCTAAATTGATTGTGGAAAACAAGTTTTAGCAGTTCCGTGACCAACCGTCACTTAAAGTTGCACTCATTTGTGTATGTGTATATAATATTGGACAAATTTCATTTCACTGGGTGTCCAAAAAGTATGGGATAACATGTTGAAAAATTTAAGGTCAGGATCCGAAGTGCAGTTTTTTGCAAGCCTCAAGGGTGCAAGGGTGATAACCCATGATTTAAACAGAATTAAGTTTCTAATTAGTTTCTCTCAGATCATTGTGAGTTTCAAATTTTCTTTCTGATTTTCCTTGGGTTGGGTGGGTTTTCAATATGTATTCTGGAAGTTACTGAATTCATGTCCACTGTTCATGTGTGCTATTCTTGATTGCTCCTTTTTCATTTCTATAGTCACTATAGCGCATGATGGATTTTCAGGTTGGTGATTTTGGATTATCGAGAATCAAACGCAACACCCTTGTCTCGGGTGGTGTTCGAGGAACACTTCCATGGATGGCACCGGAGCTACTTAATGGTAGCAGTAGTAGGGTTTCTGAGAAGGTGAGAACAACACCCTATGATGTTGCATCTATTTATTCAGAAACTTGGAAGATAAAAAACATTAATATCTCATGTCTGTAAGAAAGAAGTAAGTCGTTAAGACAAAAGAACCAAGTCCTGACAGCTTTTCTTTTACCTTGCTTTTGTTTTCCCTTTTCTATTTCTCTTACGCTGCCACAGGTTGACGTATTCTCCTTTGGAATTGCATTGTGGGAAATCCTGACGGGAGAGGAGCCCTATGCCAACATGCATTGTGGTGCCATTATAGGTAAGCTTTGGAACTTAAGTGACAATAACTGAGGTTGGATATGCCCTCTTGACCAATACCAGAAAGTATTGCTATACTTTTGTCACTTGGAGATACATATGTGCTAATCGGCTCTCGCCCCTCCTCAAATTTATCCATTGATATTCTACTTTGGAGGTTTTTATGACATTTCCAAGATATATAGGTTTCTTCATAAGCTAACTATTAAGTTACCGGTTGCTCTAAAAGCTTAAGCTGTTGGAGAATGGACCTAACAATGTTATCATGCTTAACACTTCTCCCCTGCAAGCCCCCGATTGCACGAAGAGAGACAAACAAAGTGTGCACCACTACCAAGTGCACAAATAAACAAAGCGCAAGTTGCACGATTATTAAGGGAGGCTAATTATGCAAACGGGAAGAATCAAACCCAAGACCTTGCCAAACCAGAGATTTGATACCATGTTAGCAATTGCTCTAAAAGTTTAAGCTGTTAGAGAATGGATCCGACAACGTTATCATGCTTAACATTAACAAACAGTTCTGTGGCTTCCAAGTAGATAAGTTTTGGTTTCTAATGCTCTTCGTTGACGAATAGAAAGAAGAAAAGTAATGTTTCTAGCTTAGTAAGGAAAAAAGGATTTCTTTCCATAATTTTTTTTGGCAGGAATCCCAGTTGACCTTTGAATGAATTTAATCTGTAAAATGTTGTAAAACCTACCCATTAGACTAGCTTGACACGCATTGGATATGCGATGATGAAATACAAATTAACAAAATGGGCGAAAACCAGCCAAAAAAGGGATTTGTGTCCTGCAATGATTATTAATTTCCACAACGATAGAGATCAAATATCTGAGGTATACTTAAAAAGCTCTATCTTTCTGCAAAATGCATTTATCCTCTGTTCATGCACTGCCTCAAAGATATGATGTAAATACTCCATAGTCTCTAGAAAAGGCCATATTAATGCCCAATTTGTATTCCAGTTAGCCATTTTTTTCATTCTTTTTCTGTTAGTGTAGAGCCAGTGTGCCTTGTGCTTGCCTTTTGAGCCCACTTCCTGGATCTGGCGCTCCATTACCATATCTTCAACGTGAAATGGAATGAATTACACCTGAGACCTATTTAATTAGACTTTCAGGCATCCTCAATGCTTGGACGCGATCAACAATGTTCTAAAAGGGGATATAGTTGTCCTTGTAATTCAGTAAGAATTGCTTATATTTATCTAAATAAGCAGCCTAATTGCGTACATAATTTTGCTTAACATGCTTGAAATTTCCTTAGCGGTATCTGTGGAATATGACTTCCCTCAGAGAAAAAAAAGGCAGTTTTTTCATGGCTATGCTATTCTTTAACATAACTTGCATTCATACATTGCTGTTTCCATTCTTACTGTGTGACCATGTTTAACAACTTGACATGCAGGTGGAATCGTGAGTAATACACTTCGGCCTCCTATTCCCGAACGTTGTGATACTGAGTGGAGAAAGTTGATGGAAGAGTGTTGGTCACCAGACCCAGCAGCCAGGCCTTCGTTCACAGTGATTACAGACAGACTTCGTGTTATGTCAACGGCGCTCCAGCCAAAGCGATATAATCAGGTAAAGAGATGAGATATTTAACATCTCTCTGTAAAGTACAAAAGTTTGTAAAGAAAATCGTAATTTTATTAACTTTAGATTAAGGTTGTGAAGTAGCTTCCGTAGAAGAAATTGTTCTATAGGATTCCATTTTTGTAGTCTGAGAGTAAAATGAAGCTTGAAGTCCCCTATCCCAATTTTTGGTGATTGTAAAACTTATGAACTATCAGTTTTGGAGTCGGATTTAGTACAAATCTCTTTCATTTTTTTACGTTCACAACTATTTAAGTTCTTTTTAGGGAATTTCAGCTGAGAAAAACTGCTACCATATGGAGTTAATCCGGGGCTATCATGTCAACATGTTTTCTCTTCATTGAAAAGCGTGCCTAGCATTTTCCCAAATATCGGTCGTTTCGCCCCTCCATGAAGGGTTCAAAGGACAACTGCACTCCTCGTTAGGACCCTTTTGTGCCTGGTTTTTGTATGACCCTTCATCACTTCACGCGGAAACTTGTTTTCATCTTCCCACTTTCTGAACTTTAGGCGTCCGGCTGTAAAGTTCAAAATCCTCGAGTGTAGCTCTCTAGAAAGTTGTTGGCATGTTCGAATGCCTGGAAGCCAACCATAAAATGCTTGCTACTAGCTATACAAGAGTTAGATGGACTAGCATTATATCTTCTTATAATGAAGCGAGACTGATGTCCTAACACTGAATGATCATGTAATATGCAAACTTATCAAGTGCTCCTTTAAATGTTAGAGCCCCTCCTTAAATGTCACATATTGTACTAAAAAGATTAACTTGATTTTTAGGTAGATATAATATTTAAGCTTGGTAAGTCCATAGCTCGTCTTGTAACAAAAGCGTGCCTTTGTTTATCCGTGCCAAGGAAAATGCTTCACTCATTCAAAATTATTGTACAAGTACTTGTTTCTCTGCATCTTGAGGTGCCTTTGTGGTTGTGCCTAACAAAAGGAATCTTATTGGCAAGATTCTGTAGTGTGACCTGAGCATATATAGATCACTTCTGAAGAAACTGTGGTGTATATCTGCATACATATCATTGAAAACTTAAGGTTTTCAGCATACAAAATTTCAAGAACATGGAAGCCAACAGAACGATATTCTACTTCATATGGACACTGATGGTGGGGCTAAAATCCTGAGGGTCTCAATTCTGGTGAGATATGCATATTGTTTCAGATACTAGTCTTTTGACATTTGCTTCTCAATGATACATGAGCGTTATCTGTGCCGTTCTCTGCTTCTCAAAATGGCATATGTAGCTTATTCGGATGAAATTTGAGAATATGCAGAGCAGCCCTTGAATTTCGTGAACCCACTTTTGTCGTAGCTTTACTTATTTACGTCAGATAACAGGCGATGTAGGATGAAAGAACCAAAAGACAATATGCTAGAGATTATGCTTCCTTAAGAGCTTCTTAGTTGCAAGTATTACTAATCATTGAGGGCCGTCATGATACAGCACGAGTGTTCTCGGCTTTCATTACCCTTTCTTGGTCTTTCCTAGCTAAAAAGTTGGGGACAGAAGGATGGAAGTCTAAAGTGAAATAGTACTGCCAAAACATGTCTTTAAAATGTGAAATAGCTGGGAAAGGGATAATTCTGACACTCACTTTGCCAGTGGTGAAAGCAATTCTAAACTTGATTGTTAGACGTCGCGTAAAGGAGCCTCATCAAGAAAAATGGCTACAAAGCCGAACGTTCCTGAGGTAATATGGACTTCTATCTGAACGGGTTGCTTTATCTTCCATTTTCTGTGCGTAACTCTGTGCAAAAATATAAGTTGACAATCTTCAAATAGACTCTACATTATCTCTCAAAAGCGACATATGATCCAATAGTCATTATGCATCTCGAAATTCAGCAGCTCAAGTGCTTTATGTTGGGTAAGCATTGATGGTAATTAGAGGGCAAGAAAGTCATCGATTCCATAGGTTAACTCAGGGAAATGTACACATTTTAGACCCGTAAAGTTTGTTGCTGCTTTTGCTGATCGTATACCTCGGGGACACCGCACCCCCACCCTCCACGCTCACGCGCACAAGAGTCTGATTCCCTATTGTGAACCACTGAACTGTTGCGCTTGTTCGTTTCCTATGTTCTACAATGCAGACTCGACTATGTCTAGGTCATGCCAACATTATTATGACTATTTGCTTTATTGAACATAAGAAAAGTAATGGGCTTTCATGATATGGCCTAATTGTTATCAGCAATATGTAATCAGCCAAGCCGTAGATGTTCGGTAAGAGTCTTGTGCACTGAAAGTGACAAGGTTTATGACGGCATACTTGATAGAGCGGCCTACTCGATCTACAGATTAGCGCAACGCGATATTCTTTGGGTTGGACTCGATAGATTGTTCTGAAAAGAAGTCATGAATTTTATCTTTTCAGTGTGAACTTTGCTGAGTATATTCACTGAACTCACCTCTTCCAAGACTGGGAAACTAGACCGTATTCTCAAGTCTTCTTAGAATTGTGGATGGCATGCCAGTTTGAAGCTTTCAGGAACATAAAACTAATCTATTTGAAATGTTTCTTTGTCTACACTTGATACATGTCTCAGCACAGTTTCTCGAGTTTTGAGCACTGCATTGCTATCAGATTTCTGATATTGCAATTGGAATTAGACCTTGAGGTTATCCTCCATGATTGTATCCATCTTCCCGGCCAGTAGGTCAATCATCAACAACCTCTTATGATATACACTTTTTGTTCCTTTCTCCTTTCTTTTGCCTCGAAATATATAACAGAAATCAAACTTCATGACTGATTTCGTGACTGTAAAATCAGTGTTCCATATTTTTCTCTCCTATTCCTACAGGACAAACCACAACCACATGCCACAACTATGGGTTAACCAATGCGTTGGCCTGTTGGCTATGGAATTATGAGGTTTCAGTCTTGTGCTTAGAGTCCAGATTCTACTAGAAATGTCAACTGGTTTTGACTCAAAAGACTTGGAAGTATGGCTAGAGTTTTACCGTGACAACTGAAATATACTATCAATTGCTGAATGCTGGGTATTGTTCTCTTTGGGGTGGGTAGCGTAAACATTGAAAGCATTACTTGGAGACTTAAACAATTTTCCGTGCTATATAGCTCATGTTTTTGAGCCAGATAATGACTTTGCAATGGTTTCTTTAGTAAGTAGCGTAAATCTTGCGACTAACATTCATAGCTTTGCGAATTGCGTTATTGCATGGTCGCTTTTGGACGTTTTAAGAGTATGTTGTCGTTGATACGGACAAGAGAAATGCTGAATTCCATGAACGGGTGTTGAAACACACGATCTAGGCATCACATTTTGCTGACATTGATGACCAATATTTACCATCTCGACTCAAATGTAAGACTCTGCACTGCAACCTCCGCACTCGATCTATGCAGCGACCAAACATTTCTTTCCACACTTGTTAACACCAAGAGTACGCTGGAAGTTTTCCCCTCATCGCCACGCCAGCGTCGCCGTGTTAAAGCTACACCCTCCGTCGCCACCACTTTGGTCAAACAATCGCCATGCATGCACCACCGGATAATTTTTCGCCGGTCACCGTGCTATACTTCCATATGTTACAATGATGCACTTAGCTTGTCATGCAGTAGCATGTCCTCGGTTTTGGAATTTTGTCAACCACTGGTTATGCTGTGTTCATGTATCACGCATACATAGGTGGTGAAATGTTGTAAGATGCCACAAAGTATTTATCTGTCCGTTTAGGCAACTGCATGACAATTTACCAGTCTTAACTCCAAAATGGGTTCATAACCCCCGGAGTGCATAACCCCCCCTTTTGGTTTTTGATATGTACGGGGGAGTTTTGCCCATGCGGATTCCTGTACTATAAACTTCTTATTATGTATATATTATTAGTATGTGACCAAAAAAAAAAAGTCCAAAATGGGTTTATCATTTAGGCATTTACTATTCTTGTTTTGGATTTTGTACGTTCGGTCTTCCATAATACTCGTAGCAAAATTTGTAGTAATGTTGTGATGGCTTTTGTAGCTAGGAATGGAGGGAGCACGGTGCACTAGTAGACGCGTGTTCACCCTTCTTTTTTTGTTTGTAAAAACTCACTTTTATGTGTAAAGTTGTGATGTTTGGGACAGATGTGTCCCCTCCCGACATCACGTGCAAACGTTCGATTGTATGTGGTGAAATAAATCAATGAGATGTAAACGAAAGTGCGCCAAGTTGCACTAATAACGGAGTGCAAATTGCACTATTATTACAACGAGATCAATTGTGCAAACGAACAATAATAAAGCCAAGCCTTGCACAACGAGATAGCGAATTACATAATCTATTGTTCTAAAAGTTTAAGCATTTTATCATGTTTTTTTGGTGACGGCGGCATATTAACTTTTGGCAACCAAAAAGCGTGGCAAACATATTAGGTCATCGGTTTAGCCATATCCTCATTGTTGAATCGTAAGAAAATAAAAATAAATTAAAGTGCCCCACCCTCTCAGCATTCCTAGCTCCTCTACTATTTGTAGCACATAGTACGCCACAACAAACAATTTTGTAGCCCTTTTTCCAATTCTTAACGACATTTATTGGCGCGACAAATTCATCGAAGACGCTTTTCCCACATTCATAAGCAAACAGTAGGAAATCCAGAACTTGCGTGTGAATCAACCTACTGTTTGCTTATGAATTCTAACGTGTAAACCAGTGGGAAAAAGCACATGTTGTATATACTAACTTCATCATTTTAATTTTTTTTAAACTGTTCGCTTTTAGAGAATGGTATATTATCTACACGGATAAAATGATTCTACTCAGCATATTATGAGGTAAAAACGAGTATGCACATAAATTCTTGTCAAACGAAACTTATAACACATTAGAGTTTCGGTTAGGTTCCAATTTCGGCGTTCTATAAAAAATCCTCTGTATACAAGTGCAATTTGCACTTTGTTTCTCAAGGCGATAGTTCACCAGAAAGAAACTGAGCTCATGCCTTGACAGCTTATAGTTTTAGCCCACACCCCTCACGGGCACTAAGCAAATGAGCTCATGCCTTCGATGGCTAGCACGAATTAGCCTACAAGTTGTGCTGCAGTTCAAGTTTCGTCTCTAACGGAGCCGTAACCTCGGTCTCCCTTAATAACAAAATACAACACGACACACGAGAAGAATGGGAATGGGCCATCCACAGGGGGCCCTTGGCATTTCCATATTGAGAACTAGCCCAAATCTCATGGTTTGGCAGGTCCAAGCCAATGCTGGGCTGGTCAACCAAATAAGGCCCAAGTGAAGCCATCACAGATTCTGCAGTTGCGTTATGGACAGAAATAGAAATAATTGGCGTCAGAAAATGGCAGAGATCACTGGATCGTCTTTCAGTTGCACTGATTCCCAAAGACGGTACGCAACTCAATGTATTCGCGCGCGCAGCATTTGTCACTCTCCTTGAAGCGCGTGTAGCACAGTTTTCTTAAGAATTTTAATTTTTTCGCTTCTTTATTTATTATTATTAATATTAATTAATATTGCTGAGGAATTTAGTTGGCATGGGAAAAGTATATGCAAGTTGGAGTTGAAGCCACCCTTCTTCATTGAAGATTTAATGGCATGTCAAAAAGGAAGAAAGCAATGAATTTTGGACTCAGCCCTCGCAATTTGAATAGTTCCTCAATGTGAATAGATTATTCAAATATTTTTTAGACTTTTCCTTTCATTTATTTTAGTATATCAAGGAGTAGATAATGTTAAGTTAAACGTAAATTTTTGGATTTGTAAAAAGTGAATTAATTAGCGTAAAATCAATTGAAGAATTATCACGTATATCCAGATAAAGATAGAAAAAAGAAAGACAGTTTCTTTTTGCAAGATATGGAGGTGGTTCTGCATTTTGCTTAATCAAACCTAATATGCAAAATGCGGTTCATTCTGCATCCCTGAACTTTTGGCTTAATGACAATTATAAAGCAATTTAATTAGTCATCGTGAACCTCGATCACTTTGCAGCAAAATAAATATTAACCGAGTGAAAATGCATCGTTCAAAAAAAATCACGTAATTAACATTCACATTCCACTTTGTAGATAAAATTAATATCTTTCATGAAAAATTACCACCAAAGACATGGTGACAACGATAACATAAACCATAATTATCAGTTTGATAACTAGTAGTATTAATTCTGGTGTATTTTTTCACGCTACAAATACTCATGAACACACCTTACCTCTCAGCGAAATGATATTAACATAGTTTTCTAACAAATAAGACAATTTTAATAATCACTTAAATACATCTTTTAAGTATAATAAACGTAACAAATAACGATATCTCTTTTATGGATCTATATTACAGAGTACAACATTGAATACATTTCGTCCAAATCTTTTTGCTTACGACGCTGAAACTTAAAGTAGCGTTTGAAATCACTTTCAATTTTGATTTTCTGTTTCCAAAAAAAATTAAAAATCAAAACCAGTTTAATTTTTATTTTTTACAAAATAAATGAGTGTTTAATTACCCAGTTTTTATTTTGAGTTTTTTCTTTGGTGGTGGTTTGCAGTGGCGATAACCAGCGGTGGTGGCTAGCCGACGTCGGTGGCTGCCGTGGCCAGCGACAGGCGATGTGCAGTGGTGGTGGGCGGTGATGGTCTCAAAATAAAAACTAAAACTGAAAATCCAAAACTTTTAAATGGAAGTTTTAAAAAATAGGCCTGTTTTTAAAACTGAAGAAAAAAAAATTATGTGCCAAACACATTTTTTTTTCAGTTTACAAAACTGGAGAAAAAATAGAAGATAAAAATATTACTATTAAGGCTCCGTTTGACAACACTTTCAATTTTGGTTTTATGTTTCTAAAAAAATAAAAATCAAAACCAGTTTATTTATTTATTTTTTTTACAAAAATAAATGGGTGTTTGATAACCTAGTTTTTTTTATTACCCAGTTTTTATTTTGAGTTTTTTCTTTGGTTGTCATTTGCAGTGGCGGTGATGGGGCGTGGTGGTGGCCGGCCGCTGGCGGTGGCTGCCAGTCGTCGGCGGTGGCTACCGGCCGCCGGCAGTGGCAGTCACCGACGATGGACAGTGGCGGTGAGCTGTGGCTTGCGGCGATGGGAGGGTGGTGGTGGTGGTCTCAAAATAAAAACCAAAACTGAAAACCGAAACTCATTTTTGGAGTTTAAAAAACAGCTCTGATTTTTTAAACTGAAGAAAAAAAAAACCAAAGCATTCCGCCAAACACACTTAATTCCAATTTACAAAATTGAAAAAAAAAATTCTGTCATGCGGGGCCCTAAGCTTCCTACCCACGTGTACTATAATTGACCCATTTTACATTAGCGGCACCGTACCAGAAAAGTCGCAACACCGCCATACGCCCCCTATACCCAAGAAAAGCTTGCTTCCGGATAAACATTCAAATCACACATCCCAACACACACACACTTCAATCATAGACCCATCCTATATATATACAGCAATCCACCGGTCTTACGTTTCTTCTTCCTTCCTACCTTCCCTCGCGAAACACACACACGCACTGAACAACACGCCGTAGTTGTTGAGACAAGACATGGAGAAAGCAATCGAGAGGCAGCGCGTCCTGCTCCAGCACCTCCGCCCGTCTCTCACCGCCTCGTCGCTCGAGAACCTCGATTCCTCCCTTTCCGTAAGCTCAATCCCAATCTCAAGAAACTCTGTTTACTTTTTATCCCCTGATTTGATCAGCTGCGGTCCTCTGTTGTTGAAGTCATTTTGCACGTGCGTGCGCGTGTGTGGTTTTGGATGATCATTTTCTGAGTTTGGCTCGGATGTGACCGATTTTTTGTGTTCTCTCTATGTTAGGCTTTGTGGAATTGATTGTTTGATTTGTAATTGATTGGTGACTTCGCACGCGTTAAAGTTTGTCGTGCGTGTGTCTGTGTGTGTGTGTGGGTTTTTTTAATGTCTACTTAGTTGATTCTAAGCTTGGATTTGTTACTCTCTGATAATTGTTTTACGTCGCATGCACTTTGTTAAGTGTGTTTTTAGCTGATTTTAGATCAGAATTGTCGCTGGTAAATTAAATTTTTGAGGTGTGGCTTTTTTTATCCAAGGCTTATCCAGTGCTATTACTCCGTGTAGAAATGATTTGATCTTCTGGTTGCTTTCAATATCGTGAGTCTGAATTCAGTTGTTTTTTGGTTTGTCTAGGCAGTCCTCAGGCTAGGCCTAGCCCTGTTTGTTTCACAATAAGGGCTCACTGAAGACAATTACTGGAAAGTCTTTTCTGGAGTTTCCAAGAAATAATTTTCCTAAAAATCAATTTCTTCACTTGTTTGAGTAGGAGTAGAAAGAAAAAAGGTCGATCTCATAAACAAGAACATGATGAATGCATGTGTGTGTGTGTTTGGATGGGTGGGTGGGTTGTATCATCTCACAGAATGGATGTTCAAAATGGTCTAGAATATAGATCAACAAAAGTTCTGGAAAAGATTGGGGTACAAAATAGGTGGATTACTAGAAATTCTCAAAGCAATAGGTCTGGGGGAAGAGGGGGGAGGGAGGGAAACGATTTGCCAAGTTGAAGTTTCATAAGTTGTTTTTGGCGTCGCATCCTTTTATTTTGGCCTTGACCGGAAACAAATTTTTCCGTTGAGTACTTTTACAACGCACCAAACCACCAGAAAATGGCAGAATAACTTTTAAGGGAAAGGCTTTCCCAGAAACGTACAGCCCCTTAATCTTCTGCCTTTTGCTTAGAAATGGACAAATGGTATTGTCTGTTAATTCCTTACCTTAACGAATATATTCAATTTTTTTGAGAAAGGCCGATTCAATTTACGTGGGATATTATATGAGACTCTATTTTGAAACCGATGAGGCTCGGAGGTATATAGCTTTTGCTAAGAAAGGTTTACACGACTGTGTCAGCGAAATGGAGAGGGATACTGAATATTGGGAGTCTTAAGGGCTGTTGTGTAAAAGATTGCATTATCAGGAACTACACTGGCTCATAATTGTGATCTATTTTGCCAACTTGTGTTGAAGTCGGTTAGTTGCATCCCTCTGAGATTGGATATTGATACCTACATATGCTTGTATACATAAATGTACCTTATGAAGATGCTTATGTCTTGTAATTGAGTGAGACACTTTAAATTGCAATAACCAGGCATCTGCGTGTGCTGCCGGGGATAGTTCTGCATACTATAGGACTTCTGTTTATGGGGACGATGTTGTTATAGTAGCGTAAGTTCTTCTAATCTTAAATTTTTTCTTAGCATTTAGCTGAACAATATCAGATAATCAGCCAGGTGGACCCATTTCTTATGTGCTCTTTCTTGTAAATTTGTGCAGTGCTTATCGTACTGCACTTTGCAAGTCCAAGCGAGGTGGGTTCAAGGATACTTATCCTGATGATTTGCTCGCTCCAGTTTTGAAGGTTTGCTGTTGTTATTGTGATTTTCACTGAAATAGTTCCACCTAAATTTGAGGACTCCTGAAATTAGATTATGTTTTCTTGTGGACGTAGGCGTTGTTAGAGAAAACAAATTTGGATCCAAGTGAAGTTGGGGACATCGTGGTGGGCACAGTGTTGGCACCCGGCTCGCAAAGAGCTAGTGAATGTAGGATGGCTGCGTTCTACGCTGGTTTTCCTGGTATATCTCTCTGTCCTTTACGTTTACCATTTTCCAATTAGTCTTCAAATTCTTACTGATATCCATTATATGTGACTTTCGCAGAGACTGTACCAGTTAGAACCGTGAACAGGCAATGTTCATCAGGTCTACAAGCAGTAGCTGATGTAGCTGCAGCTATCAAAGCCGGGTTTTATGACATTGGTAAGGATGAAGCTATTCCATAATGGTGACACGTTAGTTCATTTTTGTACATATAGCATCTCATTTTTCCATTACAGTTTTTCTGACTGTTGTATCTGCTATAAATAGGAATTGGTGCTGGGTTGGAATCTATGACCGCGAACCCTATGGCTTGGGAAGGATCCGTCAACCCAAGGGTACTCTTTCTCTCTCTTTCTCATCTTTTGCAAGTATTCTAGGTTAGCTGTTAGCAATTTCGTTTGGCATTGAGATTTTCTTTGTGTAACTTTCCAGGTAAAGCAGATGGCACAAGCCCAAGATTGTCTTCTTCCCATGGGTGTGACCTCAGAAAATGTTGCACACCGTTTTGGTGTAACAAGGCAGGAGCAAGACCAGGCTGCTGTGAGTTGAATGGTTCTGTCAATTTTATGGTGGCTTTAGTTGGGTTGTTTAATTAATTTTCCCTATGTTATTCTGTCAGGTTGACTCCCACAGGAAGGCAGCTGCTGCGACTGCTGCCGGAAAATTTAAGGATGAGATAGTACCTGTAAACACGAAGGTGAGAACTTTTTCATTGTAGGCACCAGTGATGTAACTTCCATTTGTCAGAAGTTTTCTCACATGTCGTCTTTGTTTTGGCCTATCGTTGAGAAAGATTGTTGACCCCAAAACTGGAGATGAGAAACCTGTTACAATATCCATTGATGACGGCATTCGGCCGAACGCAAATGTGGCAGATCTTGGAAAACTGAAGCCTGTATTTAAAAAAGATGGGACCACCACAGCTGGTACTTAAGAAGTTTGTGCTTGTGATTTGTATTCTGAAAGATTTGAAAATCTTTCTTAATAAGTTTATATTTTTGTTGATTGTACAACTTCTCTGGCCTTGTGGCACAGGAAATTCTAGCCAAGTTAGTGATGGTGCTGGAGCAGTCCTCCTCATGAAGAGAAGTGTTGCAATGCGGAAAGGATATCCAATTCTTGGTGTTTTTAGGTATGTTTTTGCTAATTGTGAAATAAAAATTGGTGAAGTTTTTGGAGCAACAAGCCTACTATTCTCCCTCTCTGTGGAGACATAACTCCATATAAGTTCCTGTGTAACCGCCTTTCTGTTGGTTTAATTTATTGTTCGTCGTTTTATGCTTCTATTTTAAGTAAATCATTCATTTCACTACTTCAGATTGCGTGCTCTTCTCCTCCCTTCTTTTGTGTGCTATAGCACATGGCAGAACATTTGATAAAATTTATAAACTACTCATACGTGTTAGTTTTGTGCCATATCTGCAAGAGTAAATTATAGCAATGGTTACTGAGCTATTGGCTAAATTTCACTTTGATCACCGAACTATCATTTGTTCCAAACTGGTCACTGGACATTAATTTCGCCAATCGGCCCATTCTGTAGCTGGGATTAGTAAGAGCCCCGTTAAGTGGTCATGTGCGAGGCACATGACTCTTAACCTAGGAAGCACCGACACCTTATATAGGTCGAGGTATAGTGTCCGACACCTACAAACATTTTGACACCTCTGGACACGTGGATGACACCTCTTAGCGGTGTCCGAATTTTTTAATTTATTTTCACAATGTGTGAAACGGTTTTCACAATGCGTGACACCTCTTGAAGAAGTGTCCACAAGTATGGGGCCAAAATACAATATTTCAAGCTTGTTTCAAGTTAGTGTAATAATTCACAAATCTAGAGCTTTTCTGAAATGAATTTTTAGGCCCTATCCTGATCGGATCGACCCAGCAAAAGGTACCCTACTTCTCACCGAAAGCTTCCAACCTTACCGGTCCAGAGGAAGATAGGTCAACATAACCGACCTTATTTAAAGAACCATCTAGTTATACAAGACCTCTCCTTTATGCCTTTGGTCTGATATCTTTTTTCCTTCTCTCTTGTTACTATTAAGACACTAATCTTGGTTTCGTTTGGATATTTAGCTGCTTTCTTGCTACCAACATTCTTTCTTGTTATTGTTTAGACTATTCCATGTTACTATCTTTCTTTCTCATCCGTTTTTGAACGAGATTCACCTGCTTAAATTGATGTTTGTTTTTGTATCTATATAAATTATATATATATATATATATGTGTGTGTGTGTGTGTGCGTGCGTGTCCGTGTGTAAATAAAAATATATTAAAAAATTCAACGATGTCCTGCGGTGTCTGAAATCTCGTTTTTTTTAGAATTGTGGTGTTCGGTGTCTCGGTCGGTGTCGGACACGGTCTCCGTGTCCATGCTACCTAGCTCTTAACTCACGGGCAAAATTGTCACATCCTCTTAATTCTTGTTTGTTTAATGATAGATTTGAACCCATTAACTTATGTTTCGATATCCTCGAAGTGAGGCTAAATGCACGCATTTTTTGCGAAATTTGTGTTTTTTTTGTCACTAAAAGAAGCATTAGTGTTGCGAAATTTGTGTTTTTTTTTTCCGTCACTGAAATAGTCACTTGTAATCATTTTAGCACGTAAATAGTCTAAATTGAGTCTTGCCCCTTTTCTTTAGTTTTCAACTTTCCTCCACCATTATCGAATCACCACCAGCCCAACCTCATTGCTGCTGCCGCCCAAACCCACAACACCTCCATTGCAACTGGAAACCAAGACCCAATCTCTAAGCTCAACCCCACCGCCACCACTCAAACCCCTTTAGCACTTCCACTCCCATCGAAATTCTAGACCTAGCCACCCAACCCCTTCCTGCCGTCACTGACATTCAAACCCCATTGACACCTCAACTCTCGCCGAAAGCACAGATCCAACCACCCCGATGCTGCTGCCATAGAAACCCCATCATCTCCTTCTGCCACCAAAAGCTAGATCGAACCACCCAATGCCTGTCCAACCTCCACCTATCCCTCAAATCCAACCCAACATCAACCCTGTGTGTGTTCATTAGCGGGCGCGAGAGAGGGGTAGTTGTGGTGGTGGCAAAGGTGGGTCAAGGTACGGTTGAAAGAAAAAAGAGAAAGTGAAAATTTGGTAATGGTAGGACGAATTACCCCTTAGTTAAGGGTCATGTGCCTCTAACATGACCAGTTAACGGGGCTCTTACTGACCCCAACTAACGGAATGGCCCGATTGGCCAAATCAATGTCTCTAGTGACCAGTCTGGAACAAATGATAGTCCAGTGTCCAAAGTAAATTTGGGCCAATAGTTCAGTGACCATTGGTATACTATACTCCATCTGCAATATACCTATTGTCTAGCGCGGTAATATCTCATTTTTTAATATTTATTCAATTTTGTTGAAGGCTTATTCTATTGCTAAAGCAGTTTTGACTTTTGCTAAAGCAGTGTATGCCTTGAAGTGGTGGTACTACCTGCTTCTGAAATGGAACACTGCTTTGGCAAAAGTCATACATGTTTTGGCATTAGGGCTGGCCTTTCTGAAACATTAATGTCATCATCTCTCATAGTTTCGTGGCTTTCTGTGGACCCTTTCGTCAAAGATAATGAAGACAGGCTACTTTTTTGGTATTGAAAGAACTACCTGTAATTTTCTTGCAGGACTTTTGCGGCCGTTGGTGTAGACCCTGCCATCATGGGTGTTGGCCCTGCCGTTGCGATCCCAGCTGCAGTTAAATCTGCTGGTCTTGAACTCGATGATATTGATCTTTTTGAGATAAATGAGGTACATGATCGTGATGGCACATATATGCATCTTGTTGGGTTGCTAGATTGCCTTAATTTATGATATGAAATTGTTTCAATGTTGTTCCTTATGCAGGCATTTGCATCCCAATTTGTATATTGCCGCAAGAAGCTAGAGCTTGATCAGGAAAAAATTAATGTTAACGGTGGTGCAATGGCTATTGGGCATCCTTTGGGTGCAACAGGTATGTTCAATGCAATTCTGGTTTGGAATCTCATGATCTATCCGTTTTATGATTCTGTTGGATTAAAATGTTTGATGTTGATTCGGGATGCAAAACCCAAGATTTCGCCATCCAACCAAGGCTACTTAATTTTTCTAGTTGAAAAAGTATCTTTTAATTGGCGGCTTTTGTTTTTATCTGTGAGTGAGGTGAGAGATGTCATCCAGTGTGCTTTGACCTAGAATTTAATGGTGCATAAAAGAATTAGTAAAAACGATTATGCATAAAGTCAAGAAGACGACTCCATGTGGAAATGGTGGATGGTTTTACTTCTATCTGTTTGTTGGTAACCACGAAACATAAAAATGGTTTGCACGCACTTTGAAAATTATCAACAGCTACTCGTAACTATCAAAACCTGGAATTTCTAGTGCTGCATCAAATCTTGTTTCTCCATCTATTGACTGGGACTTGACCCGTATCTTAACAGGAGCGCGATGTGTCGCCACATTGTTGCACGAGATGAAGCGTCGCGGGAAAGACTGCCGTTTTGGCGTAATATCAATGTGCATAGGTGTGCCTCTCCCTCCCTTCCTCCCTCCCTCCCTCTCCCTCTCTCTCTCTCTCTCTCTCTCTCTGTGCGCGCGTATGTATATGCGTCAGTAGTGGTTTATGACTGACGCACGCAACACAACTGCAGGCACGGGGATGGGGGCTGCCGCTGTTTTTGAAAGGGGGGACTCGTGCGATGAACTGTGCAATACTCGCGTAGTCGGAGCAAACAATCTTTTGTCAAAGGATGCACGATAGAGCTCCTGTTCGTCCATCACGTTCTTGCGTTGTCACCAATAATTATTCCAGCTAGGAACAGAGCCCTGGTGAAGTGATGTAATAAATTCAATCTTATATCTGTATCTCTGTCTCTGTGTTTCGCAAGGAACCCGAATACACAGTTCCAATTATTTTTTCTTGTATCTTGACATTACCATAGCTTGAGTTAATAATCCTGTTACAGTTATAGTTTCTCATGTCCTGTCTTTGTTGCTCAGACAAATACCGATATCTCGGTTATCTGTGATTCATGTTCGTTTTCTGATATCTCGCTTGCTTGTCTCCGCTGTTTTCTGCACTTGATTTCTAGCTGCCTTGTTGACCGAAGTTAATAACAGCATATTTTAGCGCCTCGGCCTTCTGGGTTTGATATTTAAAAGTAGTTTTTGATTAAATCGGAAGCGGTTTCTAGAATCAGTTGAAAGTTGTAGAAAATGTTTGAATAAGAAGTCTGAAAGCAGGTACAGTGTGTCAAACTGGTCGAAGGAGTGTAGTGTGATTTAAAGTAATGCTTTCATAATTCTCTGATAAAGCTTAATTTCTCAAAACTGATTAATTTCAGAAAATGAGTATTATTGAATCTAATCACTTTTGAACATTTTGAAGTGGATTTTACAGTTTATTTTTTTGTCAAACATTTTAATAGGTAATTTAGTTTGAATTTAATCGTATTACAATCAATTTCAAGCCAATATTTGAACTTAAAATTTTTAAGTCAACTAGTCTTCATTATTGCTTGTTAGGCAGTTATATGGCGCGAGTGTTCGAAAGGATAGCTTTCCCTCGTCTCCGCAACGCACAGACACCACAGTCCACAGCCAGTGTATTTTTCTTTTTTCTTTCTTTTTTTCCTGGAGGAAAGTAAAAAATATCAAGCAGAAGAAGTCAGAGCGTATACAGTAGGCATACGCATGAGAAAATACACGAAACGACATATAAATAGTGAACTTGATGATAATTCTATCTAGACGAGTAGATGACAAGATAGCAAAAGACTACCGTAAGAAAGCATCTCAGGAGATATCACCAAGCACCGCACCGACTAAAGTGAGAGACACTACAGTCTGTACATGAGCTAATTGCTCCGGTCGAATGCCTTTAAACGATCTGTAAGCAAAAGAGACCAGTACAATTTAACGATGCAAGTGTTTTGTCGAACTGTCCTCCATTATGTAGTATAGTCTTCCACAAGTTTTTGACTTATATAACTATTAGGGCTAATTCCAAAACTGTACCCTCAAGTTTATATCCAGTACAACTTTAGTACATAAATTAGAAAGTGCGCCAAATAAGTAACCAACTTTGAAATAACGTACAAAATCAGTACATCGGCCGACGGACGAAAGATGCCGTTAAAAAGTTTGAGGGGGCAAAATGTCATTATAAAAAAATGCCTTAAAAGTCCGTCCACGTGACGTGGACCGTCCCTTTTTTACATTCCCGATGCAAATTGACTATATACACACACACATATTATATATACACATCATATTATATATACATATATTAAAAATACACACCCACCCCATCTTCTCTCTGTCTCTCTCTGACAACACATACACAATCCACACAGTCTACCGGTGTGGTCGTAGGTGGCCGTCGGTGGGCCAGATTCTGGTGTGGTTGTGGGTGGGCGTTGGTGGGCCGGATTTCGGCGTGGTCGTGGATGGTATTCCGGCGTGGTTGTGGGTGGCCGTTGTAACATCCGTCACTGGCACTGGTGGGGGGGATTGCCTCTCAGTGGGGCTGGTGGCTACTGTGCGCAATTGTTGATGAGCGTGGTTTACAGCAGTTGGTTCGCGGCTGGCCGTGGCATGGCTGCGAGGTCGTTTCTTTCCTCCATCGGTGATGTAGCAGTGGTCGTCAATCGACCAGTGATGCTGCTCCGGTCTCTATTTTTATTTATTTATTTCTTTGGGTGTTGTAACTCCATGGTGATCCACGAACAGGCATCACCATCGGCCGGACTGATCGGAGAAGGAAGCGTCAATTACGGTCAGGGGCGGAGCCAGGATTTCATCCGAGAGGGGGCTAAATATATATCGAAATTAATAATTATTTTTATTAGTAAAATAGCAACAACAAAAAAATGCATTTTTCGACAAAACACAAATTAATACGAAAAAACATCCAAAAAGTCATATTTAATTTCATGAGAGCTACTAAAGACTCTTTACAGTACAACAAAAGCAAATACAAAATAAATATTTCAGAGTTTACAAACGAAAGTACTAAATAACTATTCGATGAGGCGCCGAAGATTGGTAGCGTTTGATAATAGCTTCATTTGTAATAGTTTTGAAGACATTCTTCTCGATGTAACAAACCAAGCTATCATTCATCCATTCGTCTCCCATGCGATTCCGAAGTCGAGTCTTTATTATCTTCATTGCAGAGAAAGCTCTTTCTACAGTAGCAGTTGCAACAGGTAAAAGTAAGACCAATCTCAAAAGCAAGAACACCAAAGGATATATCACATCCTTTTTCAACTCAACCAACTTTATAACAAGTTCACCAATTCCCCTGACTTCATAAAGTTCTTCACAGGAGCGCACATCCATAATATAAGTCTCGAGCTGACTTTGAAGTACCCTAAGCTCTATCGGCGAAAAGTCATATGGATAAAACTGCAAGACGTATCAACTTTTGCTTATTAAAAGCAGAAAAACCATCACTTGGATCGAAACATGCCATACACATAAGCAACTCCGTGGTTACCTCACTGAAACGATTATTCAACTCACTGATTTGCAAATCAACAACCGTTAAAAAAATATCAACACGATAATGGTAAAAATTTGTACCTTCTTCAGCATTACGTCTTTGCCTCCCCGGTGCTACAAACCTCGCACTCATGTCCAATACGTCAATATCGTGTTTTACACAAAATTGTGAAACCTCTTCCAGCAAGTTTTCCAACCCTCGATCTCTAAAGTCCTGCAATCGTTGCTTTGTTATACTTACCAACTTCATTGCATTCACAATGTTTTGATCTTTCTTTTGTAATGCTTGTGAAAGTTCATTCGTCATCCCCAAAATATTTATCATCAAATACATGTTGAAGGCAAAATCATAAGTTGGCACCGAGTTCAAAAGACCCAATGCTTCACCTCTCTGTTCATAATCTGTAGCATCCTCAACAACCTTATTAAGCACACGTATCACCGAATCAAACATTTGACTCAAATTCAATAATGCACCGTAATGTGATCCCCAACGGGTCTCTCCTGCTCTTTTGATGCTAGTTTCTTGATTTAAACCTCGACCACTGACGATATCACCACTCTCAAGGTCACGAGCAAGTCTAATGGCTTCACTTTCTCGAATAGCATCTCTTCGCTTGCATGAAACTCCCACAGTGTTGACTACCTTAGCAACCAAATTAAAAAGCAATGCAATCTGAGCATGTTTTTTTGCAACGGCTACAAGAGTTAGCTGAAGTTGATGAGCAAAGCAATGAATATAATAAGCACTTTCATTCTCCCTCTGAATTAAGGTTTTAAGACCATTGAATTCACCTTGCATATTACTTGCTCCATCATAGCCTTTTCCACGAACCCTTGAAATGCTCAATTCATGCATTGCAAATAAACTGTCAATCGCGTCTTTCAATGATGAGGCAGTGGTACTAGCAACATGGACTATACCAAAAAAACGTTCAATCACACGTCCTCTTTTGTCCACATATCTGAAGACAACTCCCATTTGTTCTTTGACGGAAATATCACGACACTCGTCAACTAAAATGGAAAATAATTCAGATTTCATGTCTCCAACAATTGCATCTCGTATTTCTCCGGCAATGGCACTAACAATTTCTTTCTGAACTTGTGGTGAAGTCAATTTCAGATTCTGAGGAGCGTTTGACAATGCGACTTTTTTCACGTTTTCATTGTGATCAGCAAGAAACCCTAAAAGTTCTAGAAAATTTTCCTGATTTTCAGACTCATTAGATTCTATGTGCCCACGGAAAGACAAGCCTTGACGTAAGAGGAACCGAATGACATCAATGGATGCAGTCAAGCGAGTACGGTATTGAACCTTACTTTCATCTGTTTGCTTGGACAAAACTACTTCAATACTCTGCTTAGGGTTATCAAAGGCTTGACACTTAGTTAAAGCCATGTTGTGTGCACTACCAACTTCTCCAACATGTCTTTGGAATTTTTCCTTCTTTCTCCAATCTTTAAAACCATGCTTAACAAAAGCACCACCACCCCCTTGCTCCCCATGAACACTTCCGAACAAGTAGCAACACAAACAAAATGCTTCATCTTTTGCTACACTATACTCCAACCAACTCGAATAAATGTCAAACCAAGAAGAAACAAATCGACGAGACTGAGTTCCGATTTTTGTAAATGGAAAACTGTGGTCACGAGGTTGGCAAGGACCTTTCGACCAATACGCTCGTCGAACTTTATCTCGAACATTAGGACCATAATCCCAAATATTTGGACGCAACCCAGGATCCGAAATAAGTTCATCCGAGTTGAACTCATCGCTAATTCTACTTGAATGCCCGAAAAGAACATCACGGTGCACAATGGGAGCCTTGTCCCTTACTGTTGGAATTATAGACTGTTGAATAGTATCTTCATTTATACGCTCATTCTTACTAGGCTGCACTTCTTCAAACTTTGGTTTCTTTTTATAGTACTTATCCATTCTGAAAATAAAACACATTTTATTTTCAATATCAATCCATCAATTATCAATCAAATAACCTAATTAATCAAAATATTTTATTCTTTTACTTTTTCAGTCATGTTTCATTATTGCGTTAACCTAATTTCAACCCACCATTCAACTAAATCACACATTCGATATCTCAATCCAATTGGGTCCCATCCTCCATCAATCTCAATATCTCAATGCTAAACATTAACCATAATCAATATCTCAAGATTATCCATAATCAATATTAAACATTAATCATAATCAATATCTCAAGATTATCCATAATCAATGCTAAACATTAACCATAATCAATATCTCAAGATTATTCATAATCAATGCTAAACATTAACCATAATCAATGCGCAAGATTATCCATAATCAATGCTAAACATTAACCATAATCAATGCTCAACATTATCCATAATCAATTGATTCAATTCAATGCTCAAGATTATCCATAATTCAATTCAATGCTCAAGATTATCCATAATTCAATTCAATGCTCAAGATTATCCATAATTCAATTCAATGCTCAAGTCAATGAAAGGTGAAATTAAAGTTTGGAAGTTGGAACATACTTGTCACTGGAGTTTGAAAGCTCAATTCAATTCAGTCGCCGGTCGCCGGAGTTTTGGCCGCCGGTCGCCGGAGTTTAGCCGCCGGTGAACTGTTGGAGTGAAGACAGTACAAGTGTACAACCGAAGTCGCCGACTCGCCGTCGGCGTAGATCCGGGGTCACTGGGTCCTTGCCGCCGGCGGTGGACCGTTGGAGTGAACTGTGAAGACTGAAGACTCTCTCTCCGTCGCCGGTCTCTCCGTCGCCGACTCGCCGTCGCCGTAGATCCGTTGGAGTGAAGACTGAAGAGCCCGTGACCGTGAGGCGCCGTCGCCCGTCGCGCCGAAGTGCGTTCGCCGTTCGTCGTAGGTGGGTGCCGACTGCCGTCTGCCGACATGGGTTCGTCGAATCGTCGTTCGTCGTGTCGTGGGTGCCGACTGCCGACGGGAGGAGTGAGCCGAAGTAGATCCGGGTTCGTCGTGGCTGCCGGAGTGAGGCGCCGGCCGCCGGTCGGTGTCTCGGACCCTCGGTTGGTGACTGGTGGTGAGAACTGAGAAGAGAGAGGCCGGTCGCCCGTCGCCGGAGAGAGAGAGAGAGCCGAAGAGAGAGAGAGAGCCGAAAAGTGTGAAAAATACTATATATATATATATATTTTTTTTTTTTTTTTCAAAATCTGACAGGGGGCTATAGCCCCCTCTCGTACATACCTAACTCCGCCGCTGCTCGGACCCTCGGTTGGTGACTGGTGGTGAGAACTGAGAAGAGAGAGGCCGGTCGCCCGTCGCCGGAGAGAGAGAGAGAGCCGAAGAGAGAGAGAGAGAGCCGAAAAGTGTGAAAAATACTATATATATATATATATTTTTTTTCAAAATCTGACAGGGGGCTATAGCCCCCTCTCGTACATACCTAGCTCCGCCGCTGATTACGGTAGCCTTTTTGTAGTGACAGATCTAGTGGCTGACTGTGAGTGGCGTGACTAATGTGGATTAATGAAGATTGAATTATTTTGTCAAAACACAGACACCATCACGCTGGTGTTGATCAAACCAATAAGGAAAATCTAATAATCACATCATCCTCCAAAAATGCCAGTGTCTTCTCTTCGCCGGCGGTAGAGGTCTCAGATTGTCCTTGCCATGTCGTCGATCTCGATGTGTGTCGGTTGTGGTTGTGTGTGTGTGTGAATTAGAGAGAGATATAGAAAGAGAGAGGAGTAATTGGGAAGAGGACAGCCCATGTGACCACGTGGACAAGGTTTATATCATTTTTTCATAATGACAGTCTTGACCATCTGGCTTTCTAATGACATCCATAGTCCGTTAGCGAGGTACTGATTTGGTATGCTATTTCAAAGTTGGGTATTTCTTTTGCGCACCTTCAAACTTGGGTACTAAAGTTGTATTTGATGTAAACTTGAAGGACAATTTTGGGATTTGCCCTAACTATTAGGATAGTGACTTTTAGAGTGATTCATTTTGTACGGTTGATAAAGTCAGTAAAAGAGTTGGTGAAACACAACTTTAACGCTCTAGAACTTTATATTTACGATGTTGATGTTAAGAAAAAAAAGGGATGTCTATTTATGTTTTTCACCCATTTTTTTTGTCTCTAAAAGCGTATTGAAGACAAAACAATAATCTTTTAGTTATGAACAAAGGGTTAAAAAAAGGATTAAATGCACATAAAACCCCATACTTTGGGGTCATTTACACGGAACACCCCAGGGTTTGAATTTTGACCCCCACCACCCCAAATTTCCAATTTTGGTGCACGCAACACCATTTGACGGTTTTTACTCATTTTGGTGGAATGTCTGTTAGAAGCCAAAGGGCACAAATGTAACTTCCTCCATAAATCCAACATGGCAGCCACGTCAATTTTGATTTTGTAAGGCATATTTGACCGCCGGCAGCATTGAGACGGCGCCGAAGGGCACTGCTGCTCCTCGCGGTGGTGTGTATCTTGACGACATGGATCTGATGGCAGCACTAAGTTGGATGGTGAGGCCGGTCCTTGTCGATGGTGGGTAGGCGACATAGTTGTAAGGCCGTAATCGTGAGGCGACGGTGGCGCCGATTGGAGCCGTTTATCGTGATGGTGACGCTTCGCCGGAGCTTGTGATAGTGTTGCTCCAGTGCTTTTCAGAAGGCCTGCCGTGGTGGCAACGACAACATCTTGATGGGATGGTGGTGGCCGCTTGATTGCGACGGTGTCGGTAGCACAGATCTGGACTGGCTATGCGCGGTGGCGGCGCTAGGTACTGACTCGGTAGCACAGATCTGGAGGAAGGATGGCCGTCCCTTGGTTGTCGACGGCCTCTTACCTGTGGTAAATGGCCTGGCTATGCGCGGTGACGGCACTAAGTACTGACCCATGGCCGGTGGCGCTGCCATGGCTTCTTCATCTTCTTTCTCTCTCTGTTTGATTTTTGTGTGAGAGAGATACAGAGGGAGAGAGGGGTAAAACTCCAACTTTCGGGTGATGTGGCTGCCAACAAGGATATTTTAATGAAGTGTCCATTTTGACCTCAAAATTATAACAGCCATCCTCGAATTTTGAATTTCAACCGTCAAATGGTGCTGCATGCACCAAAATTGGAAATTTGGGGTGGTGGGAGTCAAAATTCAAACCCTGGGGTGTTCTGTGTAAATGACCCAAAAGTATGGGGTTTTATGTGCATTTAATCCTAAAAAAAATAACATGACGTCGAAACATAAAAGAAGATGAAGGAGAAATAAGCCGAGGGCATATATGATTACCACCTTTAGCAATACTTTCCACACTTACAAAAGTTGCTTTTTTTTTCTTCCGCAATCCTCAACTCCCTTCCAGCCTCATTAAGCCTTGAAAAATAACAAATATTCGCGCAATTTTGATCCCTCATTATTAAAGAAAGGTATTGAAGATAAGATATGTGCTTGTCTTATAGCAATAGTTAACTAATTGCTGTTATTTCAAGATAAATCGATTTATTCGTCTAGGTAATAATTTTCTTCGTTTTCACTAATTAATCAACTAAATAAACTCATATTTCTATAACCAACTCGATCCTCTGAATGGATTGGGGGAAGCTCCTACGAAAAGATCACTTGAATTTCAGAAAAGGTTACTTGGATATTTTACCCATGGTTTTGGTTTGTTTAATTTATTCCTTATTCCAAAAATCATTTTTCTGTCGGATCCAAAATGAGTTACAATTAACAAATACTACTTGTAGCCGCGGTAATTCCAGCGCTAATAGTGTATATCTAAGTTGTTGCAGTCGAAAAGCTCGTAGTCAAACTTCGGGTTGGGTCCTCCAGTCCTCCTTGTGTGTGCACCAGTCGTCTCTTCCCTTCTGCCAACCTTGCACTCTTGACCTTAATTGCCCAGGTCTTTCCTCCAACACTGTTATTTTGAAGAAATTGGATTGCTCAAAGCAAGCCTCGCTCTAAATACACTAGCATGAGGTAACATCATAGGATTTTGGTCTTCTTACATTGGCCTTCAAGATAGGTGAACCAAATGATCACAAAATTTGCTTTTGCTTTACTTATTTTTTCTTTACACACGAAGGGCTTTGTGACCATTGTTGGTAGCTTCCAAGAAAACAAGGAGGCGTGCTGCAGGTATTACATATCTTACAACAATTTTTTTTTTCCAATTTGAATCCACATGCATTGCTTATGTCCGGCAAAACAATATTTAGGTAACAGTGATAGTGATGACGTGCCAACATTAAAGTTGGGAGAACTATAAAACCTTGAGTTACATCTTGTTATCACTGTCATCGTTACACTGAAAATTTTCTCATGTCCGACAGGACTATCAAGGACTACGTAGATTTCTAGAGAAATTATTTTACTGTTATAACAAAACTGGAGGACAAACAGACTACATGAATCATGGAACCGGTATTATAGTCCATGATTCATGGAAAATTGAATATTGTATCATTATGTAGGAAGTCGGCTGATGTTATTTTAGGTAGGTCAAATTATCTAATTTAGGTAGGATCCCTAAGTCAAATCATCTTATTTAGGTAGGATCCATAAAATTAGCAATCAACATTAATATCTTGTACTATAAATACTACACTATTCACTTCAATAAAATCATCCAAGAGAATTCTCAAATTCTTCATGCTATCAAAACAAGGCTGATATCTTGCTATCATACTGTTCATAGGTATGGCAGAAGCAAATGCAAGCCAGATTAATGAGGGTTTGGTACCAGTTAGGGCAGCATCTCAGAATGCTACAATTGATCCCAAATCTCCATATTGTTTGTCTTCTTCTAATCATCCAGGACAACTTTTCGTCACAAATCCTCTCAATAAAATGGCAAAAACTATTTTACGTGGCATATGAATATGTTAAATGCCCCTGTCGTGAAAAACAAAGCGGGTTCGTGAATGAAAAAATTGAAAAGTCGGATGTAATTCCCGAGATTTCGAACCATGGGTGCAATGCAATGCATTTGTGTTGTCATGGATCACGAATGCGCTCGATAAAGAATCACAAAATAGAGCAGCACATGCAGAAACCGCCAATGAAGTATGGGCCGATTTACAAGAACGGTTCACACAAGGATTGACACCAAGGGTGCACGAGTTAAAATGTGCGATCACATTGTTACAACAAGAAAAGGCTCCCATATCCATTTATTATGACTGATGGCAGTCTGAAATGATTTAAAGGCACTTAACCCTGTACCTACTTGCACTTGTGGATGCACTTGTGGGGCTGAAAAGAAAATGCAATCCATACGAGAAAAAGAGAAAGTTTTTTATTTTCTCATGGGCCTATATGAAAGTTTCGGCACAGTACGCTCACAAGTTTTGAGCATAGACCCTTTCCTACTTTTAGACAGGGCCAATGCCATTATGGCTCAAGAAAAGAAGCAAAAGAGTGTG
Source organism: Escallonia rubra (assembly GCA_033065855.1). Taxonomy (NCBI): domain Eukaryota; kingdom Viridiplantae; phylum Streptophyta; class Magnoliopsida; order Escalloniales; family Escalloniaceae; genus Escallonia; species Escallonia rubra. Next base: position 56,240 of record JAVXUO010001600.1, read on the forward strand.
GCTACAGACTGCTCGCCACTGTTGGAGTCAACTATGTTGCTCTCACACAGAGACACACCGTCTGGCAAACGTGGCAATGACAGCGCGATGAATGGCGAGCGACGGATAGATCGGGCTCGGTGCAGTCATTGCGGGAGAGGAAATCACAGTCATGAAGAGTGTTTCAAACTCATTGACTATCCTGAACATTGGCAGAAAAGGACATGCAGTCGCGCTCACAGTGAACTAGTAGAAGGTGGTCGAGGAAATACATCCCTGAATTCCCAAAAATCCGCCGCAAGCTTTGGGTTTGCAGGAATCATTGACGGCAGCATTGGGTCTTCACCCATACCAGGGCTCTGGGCAAAACAGCACCAACAATTGTTGGCTTTTCTTAGTAGTGACATCTCTCCCTCTACAAATCCAGTGAATAACATGTCTGGTAAGAAAATCAAACCTTGGATCATCGACACAGGGGCAACAAATCATGTGTGTTGCGACATCAATCAATTATCTGATCCCATTATGCATCCTAAAATTTCACCGGTGCAAATTCCTAATGGTGATTCGGCCAGCGTTCATGCATTAGGGACTATTAATTTGGATAAGAAACTTGTGCTCAATAATGTTCTCGGAGTGCCGGATTTCTATATTTTAACTTGTTGTCTATAAGCAAACTGACAAAGGACTTGGATTGTGCACTAGCATTTTGGTCTAATGTTTGTGCTATACAGGACTTACCATCGATGATGCTATTGGACTAGGTAAAATGCGGGATGGCCTTTATTATTTGGAGACTAGAGAAGAGGGCAAGGCCATGGCTATATGTTCGAAGAAATCTGGGTTATGGCATCGAAGATTGAGGCATCTTCCTAAGGACCGTCTTTTTCTTGTCCCAGTCATATTTTCTACTCCTGGTAAATTGAAAGAAAATTATTTATTATGCTTGTTGTAAAGCAAACTAGCCAAGATTGCCATTTCCTCTCCATATGAATAAATCGTCATAAAGATTTGATTTAATTCACTGTGATAGCTGGGGAGCATATAGAACTGCATATATGACACATGCTCATTAGTTTTTGGCTATTGTTAATGATTACAGTAGAGCCATTTGGTTTTTTTGATGAAATTTAAATCCGAGACGCATGGCTATCTACTCTACTTTTTTAGGTGGGTAAGGCATTCGCACAGATGATGGACTTGAATTCAAACACAGTGACATTCTGGCTCATTACTTAGAACACGGCATGGAAAGACAGTCTAATTGTTCTAAGACACCACAACAAAATGGGATTGTTGAGCGCAAACATCGCATTTATTGGAAGTAGCACGTGTTTTGCGATTTCAGGCCATCCTACTAGTCAAATTTTGGGGAGAGTGTAACACCCCGAAATTTCTGAAGCGTTAGTCACTCAATCGATAGATCACTTAGTGGTACAAATATCTTTATCCTTTAAAATAGAATCAATGTATCCCAGAGTTTCTACAATTCTCAAATTAATAATCTAATTATTTATGTATACGAAGCAAAATTTCAAAATGTTTTCCCTCGCAGGGGCTTACCTAACAAAATAAAAGAAACTACATTTATTCCAAATCCAAGCTCTAACTCTCTCAAGTAATCTACTGGCAATTTTTACCTGCAGAAGGGAACAAAAAAAGGGGTAAGCTTTCGAGAGCTCAGTAAGGTCACTTAAAAATGCATAAGAGGAATACACACGATTTAGAGAATTCATTTCAATGGAAATATAGGAAAAGATTCAAATCAATCTCTCAAATCAGAAATCAATAAAAACAATTTTGATTACATTATAAACAATACAGATGGTATATTGAACATGAGTAAATTTGCATAGCCACACATGCGGTACATGAAAACACTTAGCAAAGTCACACATGCAGTGCAGGGGTAATCACTTACCAAAGTCATAAAAGGCGATGCTTACTAACACTGTGGTTACATATGCATATGAACACTCGCTAGACCATTAAAGTATTAGCATTTCTCGCAATAACAGGCCATCCTTATATCACCCCTGTAATATCCCGAACTTTGGGAGCTGTTTAAAATAGTCATTCGTGACGCAAAAAATAAACGGGTTAATTTTGAACAATGCTCGGGTGTTAGTAGAGTATCAAAGCTTAAAGAATTTTGGGACAAAAACGCAAATTTTGAAACTTTGGGGGCATAATTGTAAATTAATGTTTTGGTGATGGAAAATAATAAAATGAGCGACAATGTATGTTTTAATGACATTTAATTAAATTAATAAATATTAGAAGAATCTTGGGGCAAAAGTATAATTTTGAAATTTTCGGGGTCATTTTGCAAATTTTGGAACTTGAAGGGCTATTTGCAAATTTTGGAGCTTGAAGGGCTATTTGCAAATTTTGAAAGTTTAGCCTTATGTGTCAATTTTTCAGAAGTTTCGGATAATGAAATGCCACCTCTTGCTTTTGTGGATGACTAATGCAAGTATATTGTAAAACAAATAGAAGGATAATTCTAAAGAGAAAAAGAAGAAAAAAAAAAGGAACCTTTCCATTTCGGGAAAAGGATGAAAACAAACAGAATAGTAACAAAACAGAGAAGAAAGAAACAGGGGGCTCGCGGCAGGCAAAAATCAGAGAGGAAGAGGGGTGATTGAAGAACTTCGTAGGGTAATTATTGTACCCTATTTAGTTTATGTGATTTAGTGTGTGTTGTGTGGGATCAGTGTGTGCGTGTGCACAACCATGAACGTGGCTGTGCAGTGTGTATATGCAAGTGTATATGTTCAGGTATGGGGTAGTGTGTGTGGGTGTGATGTGTTGATTATGTTATGATGAATTTCTGAGGGTTGTAAGTGACTAGTGTGTGTGTTTGAATGTTGACCATGTGTGTTCTTGAGAAGTTCAGCGTCTGTGTGTTATGGGTGTGAGTGGGGTGAGTAATTGTGTGTTGTAGGTGTTTTTGGGTGAGTGTATTATGTGTAGGAGAGGTTGTGTGTGAATTAAGGGTTCTGGAAATGGGTGTGCGGCAGTGTAATGAGGAAGAAAGTGTGTGTGATTTAGGTGTAACTAGCCCAGAATCCCGTGCCAAGCACAGAACGGTTTATTAACACTAATTTATTAATACATAATAAAATATATTGCATAATTTTATAATTTTATTGTTATTTTATCAAAGATAGTTATTTTAATTTTTGGCTTGAACTTTCTTGTAATAAATTAACCCTTATTGTGAATATCAATAAGTAATATCCCTGTGCATATTTTTTAATTCTGATTTGATAATTATATAGATGAACAAATATTAAAAGTTTATTTAATATACAAAAATAGTAAATTCTACTGATAACGGAGAACATATTGAGATCAATTTGCTATTACGCAAGACATTTTTATTATTTTCTAAGTATCTTTTAAAAATAATTTATACCTTTGAATGAGTTGCCTATAACGTCAATTACATATGCGTTTAATTTTGATAGAGAAAATTTTGGTCCATATATTTGTTTATAGCATGTGATTTATAAAACTTAATCAACACGACTAATTAAGTAAGAATAATTTGTCATTTTTAGAAGCAAATGTAATCCACTAACTAAGTATACAGATAAATTAGTAATCAATGTATGAGGTAATTATATAAAGTTTAAAACATTTAACGAACATGACTATATATGATAGTTCAAAACCTCGTAATAGGAAAATTGTTGAATAAATTTTAACAAAGATTTCACAAAGTATACAATAATCATGCTTACTAAGTAAAATTTATCTTCAGATATAATAAGGTTTTCAATCTAAATTTTAGTCTACATAGTCAAGCTCGAGTAAGTTAATAAAATATTTTAAAAAGTTACAAAAAGTGTATCAATACATACCACATTTCAAGAAACAAAAAGAGACTAACATCTTATGGGAAAAAGAAATATACTTTAACTAAAATTATAATTGTTGGTAAGAAATTTTTAATACTTTATTTGTAACAGTTTCATGTAACTTATCAAGACTATATTACTATTAAATTCTTTAGTTGTCAAACCTGTAACCTTTCAAAATTAAGTCTCTTAGTTTGAAAAGTGAGGTTAAGAGTTCTTTATTTTCGGAATCGTAAATGTCATAGTCCATTCATATCTTTTTCATGAATCATTGTTTCAAGAAATCACCAACATTAAGATACAAACATGGTATCTAGTAGAATATTTGTTCGTCTCATACACATTTAAAATTGCAGTATTGATTAGATAGTCATGCAATTGTTGTAGAATATTTGTATATGTATATATGTTTGCTTTAGTTCCTCTGAACAATGAGTAGATTGTATTATAATGTCGTCGCTAGATTTTTGCATTCTTTTAGCTTTTTTTTTACATTGCCAAGCTGTAGTGACATAATTTACTCATTATTCTTTCAACTAATAATTCAAATGAACTAAAGTAAACATATATGCGTACAAAAATTGCATGGCAATCTAATCCAGGTTTTAATAGTCAAAATCAAAGACTAATCTGTAAAGATATATCTGTAGCATAAATTTTCAACATTATACAATTAATTTTCTACATTTATAAGGTTTACAAATATCGCGACAATTATACCACAAAATTTTCAACAATAAATCGTAGTAAAGAGTTTGATTTGTTTTTTAAATCCTTATATAAAGAATATAACCAGTTTAGTGGTCGTGAGGTCTTATTTTGACTTATAATTTGTTTATTTTTTTTATATATCGCATTATTCATTTTTAACGATGATTATCTTATGTATATGTAAATATATTTGAATAATGATAGTACATTTAACTCAATTAGAACGTAATTTTTTTCCTTCTAAATCTAATAGGTTATTTTTTATTTTTTCAATATATAATTTTTTACATTCATGTTAATGAGTGATTTTAAGAATACAATAGTCAAAATTAAGTCATAATAAGTAAGTGTATTGATTAGGTTGAGTTCTAAAATGTTTAAAATTAATTTTTAAATTATACAACCCTCATTATTCTTGCAGAATTAATCAAATGTAAAAATAAGGTTCCTACCAAAATTCAAATCAATTGTTAGATTATTTTTTTCTAAGTCTCGTAAGTTGTTTAATCTTAATTATAACATCAATTCTTTTTTAAATCGAAAGTACTATTTTTATTATATATATAATTCTTATTCCTTCTTTCTTCATAGAGGCCTTCAGCTTCTTATTTGCTTAGCTATGGACTGAGTGCCTTAAGTAGCTCAACAATAAGATAGGAGGGAAAGAAGTGCCGAAGTCTGACGTCTAAGCCACTTGTTTATTTTTGTCCAAGTCACTTCTTTTTTTGTCAAAGTTGCTTTTCTTTTTGTCTTTGTGATTTCGGGAATATCCCCATTTATAGGTCCGAGAGTTTTTATATTTATATTAGAAATTAGTTTTGAAGATACAATACTTTTAAGGACATGATTGTCAAAAGAAAGTCTTAGCATATTAGTATATTGATTAGGTAGAATGATTAGAATTAGTTTTTAAATTAAAATTTTCTTCTAAATCAAAAATATTATTTTCGTTTTTTATTTATATGAGTAGTTTTTATATTCATATTAGAAAGTAGTTTTGAGATACCATAGTCAATATTAAGTCCTAATAAGTTAGTATAATGATAAAGTAGAGTTTTAGAATGATTAGAATTAGTTTTTATAAACTTTTAAGGACACAAAAGTAAAAAAAGAAGTCTTAATAGATTAATATATTGATTAGGTGGAATTTTAAAATGATTAGAATTAGGTTTTAAAGTAAATACGACTTACTAATATAGAAGTTAATTAATATTAAAATAAGGATCTAATGACGTGTCATACAAAAAAACGATGATGTGTCGCGCAAAGAAACTATTAATACTTTTCTCGCTTCACTTATTATATATTACTAGTTAAGTAACCCGGGCAAGGCCCAGGTGAGTTCTATTTAAACGTATGAGTATGTTCGAGTTTTAACATATTTTGGTAGAGTTAAGGTAGTGTACTTAAGTATCGTGTCGATGATTTTGAAAATTACGATTTATTCATATTCGCTCGAAGGGAACCATCAAATTCAAAACATATCGCATTCATTCACATATAAGCAGTATCATAATCAAGAGAAATTTAATGAAAGCATAATCCGAAATTATTTCATAATAGTAAAGCATATTATAGTGCTTACAAATTAGTAAGATTCAAAAGTTCAAAATAAAGTATTCAAAAAGTGAAGCATGCAATGAGTAATCAATTATTTCACATCAAATTAGAATGTTACTTTGTTCTTTAGTATTTTAGGCAATAATTTTGTTTTTGTACGAAAAAGATAAATTTTAAGAATTTATTCACAAAATTATAATTACGCTATTCATTTTGCTTACTATAGCCTTATAAGTGTAAGACATATTTTTAGTTTTGTGGCGCATCGTTGATCAATAGTTTTATTTTGTAAGTACCTCTGATAGAACTCCTTACGATATATTAAATTAGACATCTACTATATTCCACTACAATGAAATTTAAAAATTTATAAAAGAAAGTATAAAAAAGGCACAAATCATTTTTTTAGTAAATTATTGTCTAGACTCAATAAACCTACTACAAAATATGCCATGAAAACTTTAGAGCAAAATGGAAGTAAGTGGAGCTATTTTACTTCCTTTCAGACAACCAACCTTTTAAAATATAGAAATAATCCCGAAAAGAGAACTATAGTGCTATAGTGGCAATATCTGTATTCTAATTGCTTTACTTCATGGTCATGTGTTGGCGCTCTTTTGACCATCCATTTAATTTTGAGTATTTTTTTAGACAATTAATTTGAAAATACGTGTGCATTGTACAGTAATTATTGTCTGAATGATCATAAAAATGTCATATCATTTTACAAAACCTCTTTTTATGTTTGAGACTAAACAATCATATACTGGTGAATATTCGTACAGTTGTCTAGAGTCTAGACTATGATAGATAGAGATGTAATTGTATAAGGTTGTAAAATTCTTATACTTCATCATCTTTGATTTGTAGATTGTTTATTAAGTTCTAAGCTTATAGTATATTAAGGTGATTATAGATTTTTGTGAAGTTAGAATATCACATATGTAACATTATTTTTTATAGATGACCTTATACATGAACTAAAATATAATGAATTAAAAATCAGTCGCAGTCATCTGTATTGGAAAAGAAAAATCCTAAAAAATGTGCACGAACTATACAATTAGTAATTTATTGTAAATAGGCAACTAAACATAGACATTGGAACAGGAATGGAAGCACGTGGAGTAAATTTAATTTCTTTCAGATAATGAATTATTTTTGCCTACCACCCATGAAAATTCTTACAACTCTCTATAAAAAACAGTTAATGATCGATAAATATGTTTAGTTTCATTTTTGTTGACACCATAATTGACATTTTTTAAAAGTACCTTTTTAAAGTCACTAAATAAGTGCTAGTAAAAGTATATAGCGATAATTGAGTTTCATTGTATGGGAGGTATGGGAGGTTGTGGGAGGTATGGGAGTTTCACTGTACCGTAATAGCGTACTATTACGGTTACAATCCTCGTGTTTAATTGTTTCACTTCAAAATCAAGTTCAACAATTTTCGAAGGTACCGTTTTGATATGTTTTTGAAGATTTTCTAAAATAATCAATTTAAAAATGCGTTACATTTGATTCTTTGTTTTGGGCATTCAAAAGAATATATGATTTATACTTTAGACTTTGAGTTATTATACTAAAATTAATTTTTGAAATAAACTGCTATTTTAGCATTTCAATGATATTTGATAATGTCATATCCGTTTCTTATATTACTTGTATGAAAAAGATGTTAAGTACTAATTTTTAATTTTGATACATGATATTCGTACTTTATATTTGTGAGATTCTATTTTGTTATTTTAAAGTGCACTTAAGGTATTAACAGTCAAAATTAAGGCCTAATATGTAAGTATATTCATAGATAGTGTTTTAAAAACTTTGGAGTTAGTTTTCTAGTTTTAAAAGGTTTAAGAAAATTGGGCTAATAATATCCATATTTTTTTAATAATAAATTATAATACATTGTCAATAAGTTCGGGTGAAAAAAGAAAATGACCAAAACAAATAGAATGACGTGTCGCATAAGTAAGAGGAGTAAAAAGAAAAAACAAACACTAAAAAAGCTAATGTATTTTAAAGTTCAATATTATATAATTAAAATTTTAGAATTGTTTTTCTAGTTTTAAAATATTTACAACAATTGGGACAATAATGTTCACAAATATTTTAATAATAAATTTTAGTAAAGAGTTAATAAGTTGTGTAAAAAAAAGAAAAAGACATTAACAAATAAGATGATGTGGCGCATAAGTAAGGGAGGTAAGTAAGGAAAAGAACACTTAGAGTTTAATCTGATATAATTAGGATTAACTGATGAAGTAAAATCTCATATTGGTATTTTTAAATTATTTACAACAATAACTCATATTCTTTTTACATATTGCTTATGTATAAAGAAAATAAAGTTTTTAATTTGTGGCTTATAATTTTTTTCATAAGTGACTTATGTTTTCTTTATATTTGAGTGTTTATGTTGTTATTTAAAGTGTTTTTGAGATACTAATAGTCAAAATCAAGGTCCAATATGTTGATACATTGATTAAGTAGAGTTTTAGAAAGTGTAAAATTGATTTTTAACTCTTATAAGGTCAACTAAATTTATGATAATTATACCTCCGAATTTTTAATAATAAGTTACAATAAAGAGTTATGATGCATGTTTGACTATATTAAGTAGAGGTAGAAGAAGAATGAAACACCAAAGCAAATATGATCACGTGTAATTTATGTTTTCTTTAAGTTTAAGTGTTTATTTTATTATTAAAAAAGTGTTTTTGAGGTGTTAATAGTGAAAATCAAGTCCTAATATGTTGATACATTGATTAGGTAGAGTTTTAAGAGGTGCAGAAGAGATTTTTTACTCTTATAAGGTCTACTAAATATATGGTAATAATACATCCGAATTAATAATAAGTTATACTAATAAAGAGTCAGGATACACGTGTGACTTTAAAAAGTAGAGGTAAAGGAGGAATAGAACACCAAAATAAATATGATGACATGTAATTTATGTTTTAGTGTTTATTTTGTTATTTAAAGTGTTTTTTAGGTGTTAATTGCCAAAATTAAGTCCTAATTTGTTGACACATTGATTAGGTAGAGTTTTAGAATGTGTAGAATTGATTTTTTATTCTTATAAGGTCATCCGAATGAATAATAAGTTATACTAATTATAAGTCATGATACACACGTGTGACTTTAAAAAGTAGAGGTAAAGGATGATTAAAACACCAAAATAAACATGATGACATGTAATTTATGTTTTAGTGTTTATTTTGTTATTTAAAGTGTTTTTGAGGTGTTAATAGTCAAAATTAAGTCCTAATATGTTGATACATTGATTAGGTAGAGTTTTAGAATGTGTAGAATTAATTTTTATTCTTATAAGTTCAACTAAATTTATGATAATTATACCTCCGAATTTTTCAATAATAAGTTACAATAAATAGTCATGAGGCATGTGTGACTATATTAAATAGAAATAGAAGAGGAATGAAACACCAGACCAAAGATGATGACGTGTCACTAAATTGAACAAAGATGACGTGTCGCATAACTAAAAGGGGTAAAAAGGGAAAATAACACTAAAAAAAGCTTATGTGTCGCCTCTACGACGCATAACGCTTCATCTATTATATATTTATATGATATGATATAGATATAGATTATATATTATATAGATTATATATTATATAGATTACATTTAAATTAAATTAAATTTAGTAATATAGAAGTTAATTAATTTTAAAATAAGGATCTGATGACGTGTCATATAAAAAAGAGATGATAAATTAAATAAGACTTAGTAATATAGACGTTAATTAATTTTAAAATAAGGATCTGATAACGTGTCATATAAAAAAGTGATGATGTGTCTCGCAAAGAAGTTATCAAAGTCTTTCTCGCTTCCCTTATTATATATTATATAGATAGTGTGGATGTAATCTGAATATTGTTTGTTATTGTCGCTAAAGGTTAAAATTAAATTAGGCAATTGTTTCACAAATTTTTATAAATAGTTAGGGTCAAAATTAGACAAAATCCAAAACTGTAACCCCAAATATTTTTATGAGACTTACGCTCTGAAATATTTTGGGAATTTTTGGTATCCGCAAAAGGCGCTAAATTTGGGTATCGATTAGGAGAAATTCCAGAATTATTTAGCATAGCAAACCAAGCTATTTTGATCTGAAAATTTTATAAAAATATTATTTTACTGATATGATTCATATTCTAAAATTTCGGGTCAACCTGAGACTGATAGGTATGTTTCGTGAAACTGACCTTTTAGCGCTCGGTCTGGACACCGCTTCAGGATTTTCGGACGAAAATTTTCTAAAATACTTTTTAGTCCAGAAATAATATCAGGATGCTTAAAATAGCATTTTAAGATATTTTGGGATTTTTTCGATGCTGGAAACCCCCAGGGGTATTTTGGTAATTTGCCACCCAAGGGGGTATTTTGGTAATTTTACCCATAAAAGGGTATTTTTGAGTAAATTTGCATACGGTAAGGTTATTATAGTGATTCTAACTTGCGAGAAGACCATTTTGGTAATTTAAGTCCGAGAGGGGCATTTTGGTAATTTTACACCCTAGGGCGTTTCGATAATTTTACATACCCGGTGAGGGGAGGTTCATTTTGGGAGTATGAGTGAGTCTGTATTAAGTTTTAATATTTTGCTATAGTATGTGTTCTAATGGTTCGATTATTCCGTTTAGGTTAAAGTTAAAGACTTCCGGTTAGATAGTTTAGCTGCGGATCCAGGTAAGGGATTCTATCTGAACCCTGAGTAAGCACTTTCGTCCGAACCCTTATTTTGATAACTCGTACTCGTAAGTACTCATTTGATTACTTATGGCTAATGTCAAACTCTGAATTGTAAACTGATATCAACATGTTATTGCCAGAAAACCCCAATATTGAACTTGAATCGATTATTTGGAAATCCTGTGATGCTCGCCTGTTATTGCATGTTGAGAAAATTTGACAATTGTTTGTATCTGTTCTTCTGAATTGTTGTGCTTAAATTCGATAATTATTCGCAATCGTTTTTGCTGTTTATTTGTGATTTTTTTACTGAAAATTTCGATTTCTTCTGGAAATTTTGAATGCTGACTTATGTCAGTATGATTATTGTTATTGGAATCCGAATTGGTTTAAGAGATTTGAGCTTATGTTAACGCTCATTGATATTGTTAATTTTTTTGTGTTGACCTGGGTTTCTGTTTTGTGGGAGGGCGTAATAAGGCTGGTTTGAGTCCTGCATGAAAGCAGGCTAGTGCCCAATAGGAATATTATTTATTATGGTAAATCATGCATGTGTACACTGTTAGCCCTATGATTGGATAACATAGGTTTACATCTTGTTTTGATGATAACTACACATTGATTATGCTCTAATGTGTGCTTTGAGTGGATTCCTAATTGGTATACACATACACACTCATGAAGACACATTTGAAAAGTTAGATATATGGATTAAAGCCAAAGAAGCTCAAAGCTATATCGAATATGCTATGGAAGCTTTATCAAGTCCAATGTCAAAGAGCAAGAAATAATGCAAAGGCTAAGCTACTATCGATTATGATTGATCTTTACTATTATGTAACTAGTCTTGGTTTGATGTTTGGATTGATGACTATGACCTAAAATGACCTTAGGACACCTTGTGTATTGCATGTGAGTTCATAACCATTCATACAAGCCTGGTTCTAGAAAATGAGTGAACTTTGGAGCTTACTCAGATTTTCTAAAAAATGTATTTGGTGCTGAACTTTTCATATTTTGTTAGAACTTTTCATTATCTTTCAAACGCAAAATACGGCACCTCAATCCGATTTTTCTATAGAAAGTTATGCTTAAAATAAGAAATGGGGTTCTGTGAGGCAGTCGATAGGCAGAAGGGTGACAAGACTGCAACGGCTAGTTTAGAGGGAACCCAGTCGACTGCATTGGGAATACAGTCGACTGCAATGGCAGTTTTGCTCACTTTATGCCTATAACGGCTATATTTCATTTGCTCCCTATATAAATGATTTGGGGCTTCATCATACACCATGGAAATCACATTCTAAGCCTTCATTCATTAGAGAAACATCAAGGCTCATAGATTAAACTTTTCTCTTTTCATCTTCATGATTTTACATCATTAAAGAGAGCATATTTGTGAGAAATTCTTTGATTGAGAGTGAGCGTACTTCAAGTCATCAATTCTCTCATCTCTCTATTGTACTAGAGCTTCATTTGTACTCATTTCCTTTCAAGAGGATTTCTTTGTACACAATTGATTGTTGTAAAAGGATTGTGATCAAGGCTTGGGTTTGTCAAGTCTTGGGTGAGCTTTGTGGACTCAAGGCTTGTGCTTGGTGTGGGGATATCACCAAGTGTTGCAAGGGTTTTGATCTTGACCCGGAAGAAGATTGTTGCTAGTGGATTCTAGTGCTCTTGCAAGGGACTTCTTTGAAGAGGTGGACATAGGCTTGAGGGTAGTTCAAGCTGAACCATTTAAATCTCCTTGTCAAGCATCTCTAACTCAGTCTCTTTACTTATTGCTCTTTAATTGTTTGAGATTGTTTAGTTAGCATCTTCATTGAAGTATTACTTGGTTTGATTGAGATTTATGATTGTGCTTGGTTTAAATTCCCCATTAATTGTCAAAAAACCCTATTCACCCCTCTAGGGTTGTTTTATTGGTTTCATACACTACTAACTTTGCCTGAGTGACATTATAACCGCCCAGGATCAACGATGGTTTTTGATTTTATTCGCGCCATATGTACCATGATTTGTACTTGGGTTGAAATCCCTTGACAAGTCATCATTGTATTTTGGAAAGGACTGTTTCAGATGATCCATATGCGTTTAGAAATCTTTTAGAAAACCATCATTGCATTTGAAATGATGTCTTTTGAAATAATCTTTTATTGATAGTTTTGGAACCCATCGTGATGGTATTTGTTTATTTTGGTATTTATTTCTAATGAATTTTGATCCTTTTGGAAATCATTGAGTTTTCGACCGTTTGAAATGTTCTGGAAATCTTCGTCAGTTGGATTCTTGGAATCGTTTGTAATTCTTTTGTTGGTCCTTGTACGACCTTACTGAGCTCTTAAAAGCTTACCCTTCGTTTGATTCCCTTTTGCAGGTGATGATAAGCTGTAGCCGTTTCGGGAATGGGTTAGAGTCTGTGTGAGCTTCCGGTGAGCCTGCCACTTCCTTGTAATGAGACCCCTGCGTGGTTCGATACCGTCACCTTGTTTATAAGGACTTGAGTTTGTAAAGAATTTAGGTTTAAATAGTTTAAGTTTAAGCAGTTTTGTAAGATTGTATTTGAAGAATTTGAGATAGTATCGGATTAGATGTTTTGAAGTATGTGTTAGTGAACATATTTGACTGGTTTGATGTAGTTCGGTAGGTTAACGACCCGGGAGTTCGAGGCAGCAAAGCTCCGGATATTCGGGGGCGTTACAACCCCTGATACAGACCATCATTATAACACCTCAATACACTAACTCATGTCAATATACATAGTACAATAACCGCTAATTCAATGAATAATGAGCATTAATAAGAATTTTTAACAAACGCTTAAGGCTCAAAACAAGGGTTTAAAGGCAATAAAACATTCTTGTATCAATGTAATAGAGTCCAAATACGAATAACATACGAATTAATTAGAGGAGTTAGGTTCGGATAAAAATTCCTTACCTCGGTCCAAGCTATGCTAATCTTAACCGGATACTCCTCAGTGTTAACCTAAAGGGAACAACCATATTATCATAATACAATTTATTTTATGATATTGTAAACCTAGCACCAACTCACTCCTATTCTTAGAACGACCCACTCGTAGGTTATGCAAAATTTCCAAAATACCTCTCGCACGGAAAATTACCCAAAACATCCCTCATGTCGAAATCACAATTATATCTTCCTTATAAGTAGGATCCTTAAAATACTCTTATTCTATGTTAATTTTACCAAGACAGCCCTCCAATAGATAAATTACCAAAAAAACCCATCTCAGGTGGCAAAATACCAAAACACCCCTCAGTTGCCCTCACGATCAGAAAAATTCCCAAAAAAAAAACTTTAAAACACTATTTTAAGCATACCGAAATTACTTTGGACTGAAAAGCATTTTAGAAAATTTTCGCTCAAAAGTTCGTAACCGCTAACTAGATCGAGCGTTCGGAGGTCGGTTCTGGTAAAAAAATAGCTATCACCCTAAACCCTAAACACTACAAAATTTTATACATTGAACCATTTCCATAATATAAGTTTTCCCCTAAAAATTTCGGATAAAAACGGTCTGATTTGATACCTTAATAAAATCGGGAACTTCTCATTATTGATAAATTATTTAACGCTCTTCGGGACTACAAAAAAAATTCCAATTTTTTTGAGAAAGTAGATCTGATAAAAATAACAGGGGTCTTTTCTTTGCACTTTGCCTAAATCCATTACTAAATGGCTTTTAAAAATCACAACAGGGGCTGTTAGTTTGGATTTAATCTTTAGCGACGCTTACCAGTACTATTCATGAGAATGAATACACACTCTGATACGTTAATTCACTCACTGAAATCACACACTCACACAGTGTATACACACACACAAACTCTCAAAAACACTCCCTCATGGCACACCCAAAGCTTACAATACAAACACACACACACACACTCACTCTTATGGCACACACACACTGTGACGACAGCCCATTGCTGTCCGATTACACACACACAGCTCAAACAACAGCAACCACATCCACACAGTGGTATGCAAACTTCCACCAAAACACCCTGCCTCCTAAACGGCCTACTCTGTCAAGCTCCCCCACGCACAGCAACTTGCGACATACACACTTGGTAAAATTACAGTCATGTTGTGGCCAAAAACTGACCAGGACCGAACGAGCGTCGGTTGGGACCAAACGAGCACGCGAGCAGACCTGCAAAGCACAACACGAGCAAACGGTGACGCGCCGGGACCCCCGGAGGGGGCTCCGGCGGGGAGCCTCCGATGCTTAAGTCAGTCCATCATTTTGAGAGAGTATCTGATAATATTATAAAGTGTCAGAACTTACCATCTTCCTCCCTTTCACTTTCATTTTATAGGAAAGTATTAGATGGTCGGTTACGTCCCCTTAATGGGGAGTTAACAAAAATGATGGGTAGTTATTTACCCATAATGGGAGAGTGGGAGAGTGGGTAAATGCCACTTCCTACCTCTCCAAGAGTCATGGGGCAGTTTCAGAGCTCTCTGGTTGCGACGCGTGTCGCTCTCCCACGGGTGTATATTTTTACCCATATCATTTGCCTCCCATTCCGTATTCTTTTTATGAGTAAGAATGCGGAATTAGGACGATTTTCATAGCATCGAATTTTGGGCCCTTGTTTAAGGGTCCTCCGTGTTTGGAAGTTTTACCAGAAGTAAAGGTTTCGTGTACTCGATTGGCCAAGTAGAGTTTAAAGGATCTCCTCTGCTGGCCTGTGCGAGCAGAGAGACAAGACTAATGTGCCCGTTGCCTCGGCCTGGTGAGTAGAGGCTTAGGAGACTTTGAAGGCGCTTGTCTGCTCGGCTTGGTGATCAGAGATTGAGAGGCCTTCGTGGGCTCGTCTACTCTGCTGGGAGAGTAGAGGAGTTATGAACTCGTCTACTCGGCTGGGAGAGTAGAGACCTTCATGGACTCGTCTACTCGGGCGGGAGAGTAGAGGCCTTCATGGGCTCGTCTAGTCAGCTGTGAGAGTAGAGGAGTTATGGACTCGTCTACTCGGCTGGGCGAGTAGAGGCAGCGGGGTCTAATGTGCTCGTTTGCTCGACTTTGCGAGCAGAGGCTTAGACCTCGAATGAAGCTCGTCTACTCGGCCGGGCGAGTAGAGGCAGAGGGGTCTAAGGTGCTCGTCTGCTCGGCTTTGTGAGCAGAGGCTTAGACCTGGAGCTCGTCTACTCAGCTGGGCGAGTAGAGGCAGTGGGGTTTAATGTGCTCGTCTGCTCGGCTTTACGAGCAGAGGCTTAGACCTCGAATAAAGCTCGTCTACTCGGCCAGGCGAGTAGAGCATAGGCATGGGTCTAGTGCGCTCGTCTGCTCTCTACCAAAGGCGCTCGTCTACTCGATAGAGAAGAGGCATGGGTCTAGTGCGCTCGTCTGCTCGGAGAGGCTAAGACCAAAGGCGCTCGTCTACTCGGTAGAGTAGAGGCATGGGTCTAGTGCGCTCGTCTGCTCGGCAGAGGCTAAGACCAAAGGCGCTCGTCTACTCGGTAGAGTAGAGGCATGGGTCTAGTGCGCTCGTCTGCTCGGCAGAGGCTAAGACCAAAGGCGCTCGTCCACTCGGTAGAGTAGAGGCATGGGTCTAGTGCGCTAGTCTGCTCTCTACTCGGTAGAGTAGAGGCATGGGTCTAGTGCGCTCGTCTGCTCGGCAGAGGCTAAGACCAAAGGCGCTCGTCCACTCGGTAGAGTAGAGGCATGGGTCTAGTGCGCTCGTCTGCTCGGCAGAGGCTAAGACCAAAGGCGCTCGTCCACTCGGTAGAGTAGAGGCATGGGTCTAGTGCGCTCGTCTGCTCGGCAGAGGCTAAGACCAAAGGCGCTCGTCCACTCGGTAGAGTAGAGGCATGGGTCTAGTGCGCTCGTCTGCTCGGCAGAGGCTAAGACCAAAGGCGCTCGTCTACTCGGTAGAGTAGAGGCATGGGTCTAGTGCGCTCGTCTGCTCGGCAGAGGCTAAGACCAAAGGCGCTCGTCTACTCGGTAGAGTAGAGGCATGGGTCTAGTGCGCTCGTCTGCTCGGCAGAGGCTAAGACCAAAGGCGCTCGTCCACTCGGTAGAGTAGAGAGACTTGTAGAGACTTTATAGAGGATTCGAGTGAAGTAGCGTGTCCACTCAATTTTGTCGTTCCACCAAGGGGTACAAGGGTAACTTGCCCCCTGTTTACGTTGGTCGATTGTTGCCACGCGTTAGTTGTCCTAACAATCATGAGATCCTGGCTATTGGATTTACAATAATATCTCTATAGTAGGAGAGCTCATTTATCTTCACTTTATTTCATTTTGAGCAAGAGAGACTTTCGAGAGGCCTAAAGGAGTTCGTCTGCTCGGTCTAGCGATGTAGGAGTCCAATGGAGTTCTTCTGCTTTGTCAGACAAGCAGTGAGCTAGGAATTCGAAAGATCTCCGTCCTGTGAGGCTCTCTCGAGAAAGGAGTATGAGTGCTCAGTTGGGCCAAGGTTTAGGCGAATCTTTATAGAGATGAGCATGAGTCCTAGGCTAGACCAAAGCAAATGTCCTTAGTGAAGGTGTGTCGAATGATAACTGGCGTTGTGATGTTGAGCTTCTCAAAGTGTCGGGCCTGAAAATGGTTAGAGCCCGACTGAGGTACTAATGAGTGAGCCTTGTAATATCTCTTTTTAGGATATTTTTATTTCTGGAATGACGACGCTCCTCGTCATTTAGAAAAAGTGTGTGGTCATTACAACTCGTTTGGTCATTCTTGTGATGCACAAGGGGAGATTATTTTTTAATTCGCCGTTCGAGTGACCTTGGACGTTGGTTGCAAAAGCTCTCAGCGTAATGATGAGGAGGTTAGGTGAGGCATCACTGCATAGGTTCCTGTTGACAGGTGGTGGTTCGTAGTGCTCGGTAAATCCGAGAGGGACGATTGACCAAGGCTTGAAACTGCTTGATAGATTCTTACATGGCATGAGTGGTGATGAGCTGGTCGTGCTGCTCAGCCATCATATGAGAGGGAGTGTAGGCTCCGTGCAAGAAAGGTCGTAGTATTTAGTCACTGTGTAGGGCACGTCAGCAAAGAACAGTTATTTGCCGGCTCGGTGAGACAAGTAGATAAAGCTAGGGAGTGTGGTCTGTCTGTTCAGGTAGATGAGCAGATAAAGTTAAGAGGACCATGGTTTGTCCAAGCAAGTAGCAAACGTGGAGACCATCAGAGCAAGATGCGACTAGATGACTAATAAAGACGTTGCATCACTTTGTCGATACGCTGTGTAGCGATGTGCAACAGTGGCAAATAAGAATACGGGCACGATATCTCCAATTTGCTAGACATACTGACAAAGCTATAATCATAGGCTGTGACGCTCTCGCGGTTATCAGATTAGTGTTAGCGTGTGCGTCTCCATTTCACAAGTCAATTTATGACGCTTGGCGAGCAAGATGCTGCCTTTAAAGCTCTTAGCGTAATGTAATCAGTAGGGGCTGTGTATTTTCTTCAAGTATGAAGTAGGGTGCAGTATAAACCCTCGTAACATGTCATGGGAAAATATAGCAAGAAAGTATATGAACTAATAAAGGCAGCCATATTTTAGTACTAAACTGAGAGTAATAATCATACTCTATGACACGATTACTACCCTGTCGATTAGGTAGTTACGATGTGTCGCAAGTGAGGCATAATAGAAAATTATGAGCACTTAGATGACCTAAAGGCGTTTTGCCAAAAGGTGAATACATCTAGGCCATAATGTTTAAGCAATACAAAAGTGTATGCTAAGCATGCTGGGGCTAGAAATCATAGCTCTTATTTTTAGCGACGAACATGTGATAAACATGTTGGGCTATAAGTGCAGGCTTTTTAAGACATATGTTGTATATATCAAATAAAAAGAACTTTGTGGGTTAAAGTCTAAATATGCACATTTTTTGGGCAAAAACGTAATTGCTTAAAAGGAAAGTATGACCTGATTTATTCAGTCAATGGCTGGACTTTTTCTCCTTCATGAAAGAGGTAGTCAGAGCATCGTCAAAGCGCCGCCGCCACCGGAAGTGCCCTCTGCCGGCGGTTTGGCGTGAAATGAGGTAGATTCGGCCACTTCTTCTTGGGTATTTTGATTACAGACGAAGGCTCTGCGTCAACGGTCGCGGCGGTAGGGGCTTGGACTGAATAGCGATGGCAGTGGCATGTCTGGCGACGGTGAAAAGTGGGCTGGAGCAGTGGCGGGAGCCCGTCGCTAGGTGGCGACGGCGTGCGGTTGCCGTAACCTTGATTTGTAGCGACTGGTTCGTGATTGGCATGACAGTTCATGGCTGACTGTGGCAGCGGTCGTGGGTCTTCTGTGGGTGACGCAGCGACGTCGCGGTCATGGTGGCTATGGTAGGGATTTTGACGGCGAGGCGATGGCCGATGGGAGGCCCGTATTTTGTCTTGCAGACCCACGGCGGTGGGACATTTAGTATGGCAGCTGAAACCCGCCGCCTGAAGAAGGTGGTGCTGGCGGTGTTGCCGTTTTGTCTCTCACCCTTTTTTTTGTTTTTTTCAGAGATTTTATAAGGAGGCATTTGAATAGTCGGGTTGACGACCCACGGTCATGGGCGATCGGTGACTGTTCCAGTCGCAGTGGCGGTGGCGGACCTGTGGCCGTTCCGGCGCTGTAACTGTGGGCAATTGGTCCATTGCCGGCTTTAGAGCTGCGATTAGATTGAGGATCTATTGTGGCCGGTCGATTAGAGGCTGCGACTGCGCTACCCTTGGCTGTGGTGGCACTGCTCTTGATTGCGGTGATGGTAGCCTGCTGTTTGGCGACGACGTTTTGATTTCGACAGTGTGTGTTGAGGGGCACATCGCTGCTATTGACACAATCTATTGGCCGTTTGACCGGGGCGAATGCTCAGTTACTTCCGCGTGCAATATGAACCAAACTGCGCAATATTCTCAAAGGGGCAACTGGACATGTATTTGGAAAACACAATGTCCACCCCAAATTCAAAGCTTAATATGGAAGTGCGTTCACTACATATGACCTCCCGTTTGAGCCAAACTCCATTGGCTACTGCCTACTGGGTAAGAATTGCCCACATGGATGTGGACACTTGAACACTGTCTTCACAGCTGTCCCGTTACCCAGAAAAAAAAGGCTCAACCCAAACCAGCTCTACCATCTTGTACCAATATCCCTTTTGCGAGATGGTGCAATCAACACTTGCATAACTGGCAAGATATGCGAACCCATCCTGTATATCCTCTGGAACACCTTCTTTGCCTTTTTACTATCATCCATTTGGAAACATTGTAATCAACTCATAATTTTGCAACGGTGTGCCATCGTAGATGGCCGCAGTTTGTGGGTTTGGTTGATGTGCTGGTAGTGGCATAGAGTTGGACGGAATGGATTTGGCGGGGAGCTGCCCGGATTGACGCTAACAGTTTGCCTCTCATTGCGACGGTGCGTGATCAACGGAATTGTGTTGTTAGCGCCGGAGTAAATTGAGCCCGCAGCGGTGGTGGATTTTCTCCGGCCTATCAAACGACGGTGTCATCGGCATCGTCGCGAATCTGGTGCAGCGGCAGCCCGGTCGCGTGGTTATTGTCACATCTGGTGGCCGGCCGTGGCTGGCTATGATTTATCCGGTTGTGTCACGGGTGACACTGGCCGGTCGTGGCGGTGGCAAATATGTTTGCTTTATGATTGACCCGACCGATTTCTGGTGGATTTGCTGCGACGCTTCTTCTCAGCGGTGTTGCCTGGTGCGATATCGCCAATTATGACGATGAGACATCAGGGATTTGAACGGCGATGCGGTGACGTGGGCATTGGGATGCAACGCTGCTGGTCGCGAGAGCGGTGGGTTGGTGACCGAAAAAGGAGGCGCCGGTAACGGCAGCCCCTTGGCTGTGATTTTCTCGGCACTGCTGATGTTGTTGCCGTTAATGATCGTGCACCGGCACTGGACAATGACAATTGAGGCTGCTTAATGGCGTCATGGTAGCCTCGTAGGGGCGTCGTTGGGTGGTCATGCTGTTGAGGCCCACCGATGGTATCTTGACCGTCCGGAGCACTGCCGGTGTTGTTGATCATTTTTTCAGCGTTCTGAACTCTCATGCTTTGCGTGTTTGCTAGGTCTGCTTAGCTAGTCGGTCCCACGGATGGCGCCAAAATGTTGTGGCCAAAAACTGACCAGGACCGAACGAGCGTCGGTTGGGACCAAACGAGCACGCGAGCAGACCTGCAAAGCACAACACGAGCAAACGGTGACGCGCCGGGACCCCCGGAGGGGGCTCCGGCGGGGAGCCTCCGATGCTTAAGTTAGTCCATCATTTTGAGAGAGTATCTGATAATATTATAAAGTGTCAGAACTTACCATCTTCCTCCCTTTCACTTTCATTTTATAGGAAAGTATTAGATGGTCGGTTACGTCCCCTTAATGGGGAGTTAACAAAAATGATGGGTAGTTATTTACCCATAATGGGAGAGTGGGAGAGTGGGTAAATGCCACTTCCTACCTCTCCAAGAGTCATGGGGCAGTTTCAGAGCTCTCTGGTTGCGACACGTGTCGCTCTCCCACGGGTGTATATTTTTACCCATATCAAGTCAATTCCTTCATATTGCACCAACTCACAGCTTGATGAATTCCACAACTCTCCAAATTTTTGGATGCCAATCCACATGCAAGTCCTATGAGATCTCCTAACCCCTGTGGAAATAACTCCTTCCTTATGTACCAATTACTCATTCTCGCACATTAATTGCCGGCGTGATTTTTAGATGCAAGAGTACAAACTCTAAATTACAGAAAAAGGACAATACCCTGCTTGAGTTGAACTCCTCCTCCTGCAACTTAAAACCCCTTCTTCCAAATGGCTCTTGTGATGAAAATTACTATAAACTTTTTTCCCTCGTGCATCCCTTGTGTGAGTGTATATATATAGTCTACCCTAACACCTTTACACACACGCACATACACACAAAGAGCACACACTTTACGGCAGTCCCCTCTTCTCCCTTACCCCATGCAAACATATTCACGTCACACTCTAAACGCACACAGACTCTTTTCAGAGCCGCCCCCCCCCCCAGCTGCACACAAAGATTCCTCACCCTTCTCTATACACACACTAAAACTCCGTAAAATGATCGATGCTTACCGAAAATTGTACCCATTCGCTGGATTTCTCGTCTGCCTATCGTCCCTCTTTCTTTCTCTTTCTCTCTCTCTTCTTCTCTGTTTGTCTTTCTCTGTAACTCCTCTTCCTCTATCTCTTTATCTGCCTCTAACTGAAATCCCTATATTTCTATGGCCGTAACCGAAAATGGGAGTAATATCCGGAATGAATTCTTTTTTTTTTTCAAGCTTTGATCCCTCTCATCTACTCCCACTTTAACTTAGTTTTCCGAAAATAAATAGTTGACCAGCTAAAAACAATTTTCCCGAGTAAAATTTAAATTTTCAGGTAACCCCCTTTTAATTTTTATTAATTGCCTCTTGTTCCTTGCTTCAAAAATTGTCGCTAAATTATTTTCCAAAAAAGTCATTTACTCTAATCGTCACTAAAGACCTCAATTATTGTCACTTATGCTAGCTACCACTAAATTACAACTTATGGTTCCCAAAAAAAAAATTGTCGCTAAGGATCATAGTGTATAATGCTCACCAATTTATCACTAAAGATCCAATAAATGATTAGTTGAGATTTTTA
Source organism: Escallonia rubra (assembly GCA_033065855.1). Lineage (NCBI taxonomy): Eukaryota > Viridiplantae > Streptophyta > Magnoliopsida > Escalloniales > Escalloniaceae > Escallonia > Escallonia rubra. Next base: position 78,731 of record JAVXUO010001600.1, read on the forward strand.
TCATAACTCCAGCCTCAAATTTTTGGGTGTTACATATCGTGTATTCTCATGGCGGCCTATTTGATCAATCGGATGCCACTTTTGGTCCTAGGTAACAAAACACCATTTGAGATGTTATTTGGCAAATCACAGACTTATGCTCATTTGCGTACTTTTGGGTGTTTATGCTACGGCCATGTCAATTATAAACCTCTTGATAAATTCGCACCCCATTCCCAACCTGATATTTTCCTTGGTTATCCACATGGACAAAAGTGCTATAAGGTTTTTGATCTTATCAGCAAGAACATTTATGACGTTAAATTTTTTGAAGAAACTTTTCCCTTTAGTATTGATATGGCCACGCCCCCCACTGACTCAATTTCGAGTTTTGTGGACAACGTGACGCCAAATGGAATAGATAAAAAACCCCTTAGTCCTCTTGGGTCGGTACCTAATTCGGATGACTTGAATATCCGATCTTTCCTTACTGTTTTAATTTATGTGGATGATGTTATTATTACTGGCAGTGATACAGCGCGTATTTGCCGACTCAAGAGTTATCTGCATCAAAAATTTGATATTAAGGACCTTAAGAAACTTAAGTATTTCCTTGGCATCGAGGTGGCACGCTCCCCCTCGGATATTATTATTTGCCAAAGAAAATACACGCTAGATATTCTTGAAGAAAGTGGGCTTTTGGGTGCAAAGCCCTCTCCTTTTTGCCATGGATTCTAAACATAAACTTTAGACTGACATCGGCCCCTAATGCTCGCACCCAGGTTGTTATAGGCACTTAGTGGGCCAACTGTTTTATCTCACCATCACATAAACTGACTTCAACTATGCAGTCCATATTCTCAGCCAGGCCAGTTGTATGCACTCTCCACGATAAGCAGCATCACCGTCTCCATGACAATCACATCTTGATGCTACTTATCGTGTTTTACACTATTTGAAAGGCTCTTCTAGTCAAGGCCTTTAATTTTTTCCCTTCCGCTGGACCTTTATCTCTGCGGGCATACTACGATGCCAATTGAGTTGGCTGTCCCACCATACGCTGATCCACTACCAGCTATTTCTTGGGTCATTTCCTATTTCCTGGCAGTCTAAGAAACAATTTGCGGTCTCTCGCTTTTCAGCTGAAGCTGAGTGTCATGCTATGGCCACAACATCTAGTGAAATCATCTGGCTCACTCATCTTCCGTGTGATCTCCGAGTCCCTTGCAATAAACCAGTTCCACTCTTTTGTGACAATCAAGCAACTCTCTACATTGCCGCCAATCCCGTCTTTCATGACAGAACCAAACATATCGAGATCGATTGTCACTTCATCCGCCAACACATTCAGTCACATGTTTTAATTCTCATATCCATTTCTTCTTCTCGGCTGCAATTGGTGGACATCTTCGCTAAAGCACTCAGTTGAGATCGTTTTCATGCACTACTTTGCAAGTTGGGCATTTCCACTCTTTATGCACCAACTTAAGGGGGGAGTAATAGAGGACAAACAGGCTCCACGAATCATGGAACCGGTATTATAGTCCATGATTCATGGGAAATCAAATATTGTATTATTATGTACAAAGTCAACTGATGTTATTTTCGATAGGTCAAATTATCTAATTTAGATAAGATTTTTAAGTCAAATCATCTTAGTTGGGTAGGATCCCTAAACTTAGCAATCAACATTAATATCTTGTACTATAAATGCTAAAATTTTCACTTCCATAAAATCATCCAAGAGAATTCTCAAATTCTTCGTCCAAGCAAAGAAAAGTAATCATACAGATTATGGAATCCATGGAAAAAGAACCATTAACACACTAGTGAACTGAGCAAAGCAAGGCATATACAGAAGAATCAAAGTTTTTCAGGAAGAAGCTGTTTACAGTTTGAAGTCTTGTTATGTAGAAGTTAAATGATTTCTCTATGATATTGTCCCTTTAGACCACTTGAGTAGCACCACTAGATACCTTTGGATGTGTTGTGTCATCTGAGTAGGGGTCATGCTTGGTTGAATCATACTTCTCTCCATCACCCCACAATGCATAAGCCTCTTCACCATGTACTGCATCGTCCCCAATCTTCAACTGTTCTTCTGACATGCGCAACGGGATCACGAAGCTAATCAGGACACAGATGATTGATGTCACGACGACGTTCCATCCGATGATGAAGCCGCCGCCAGCGATTTGCTTGAGGACTTGGACGCCACCAGAACCTCCATAAACTCCACCCCTCGAGTTCGTGACAGGCAAAAAAAGCGCACACAGCTCGGGCTCTGCAAAGATGCCGGTGAGGGTGCCACCCAAAAGCCCAGCCACCGCGTGAGTGTGAAACACGCCGAGTGTGTCGTCGATTTTTTGGATCAGAGTCCACTTCTTGTGGACGATCATCATCGTGAACCATGGCACACTGCCGGAGAGTATTCCCATAATTATGGCTGCCCATCCTTGGACTAGACCTATAATATAAACAAAGAGAAGGCCACTACTTCAGTGATTAACTATAGACATAGTCATCTCATATTGTTGAAATCTAACTTTCAGAATTGCGCTCCATCGATCATCTTCAAAATTAGTGCGAGAATTTGTGCATAGACAGATTGAGAGACATGCAGAGAGAAGTGACAGAAAAAGTACCAGCGCCAGGGGTGATGCAAACAAGGCCTGTGATCATGCCTTGAACGGCTCCAATGACAGAAGGTTTGCCGAAGAAGATGACATCGAGCCAAGTCCACACGAGCAGGCTGGTGGCAGCGCAGATGTTGGTGTTGAGGACTGCCATGGATGAATCAATGTTGGCAGAGTAAGGGTCTCCGCCATTGAAACCAGCCCACCCCATCCACAACAAGCCTGCCCCTGCCAGCATCAACAGCACGTTGTTTGGCGGAAACCTCTCTCTGTCGAGCGTCGATCTTGGCCCTACCTGTTCCAGTTCCCCATCACAACCTCCCCAGTGTTATGCACACATTCAACTACCCAACTAGCATGATGAACACAATCATGGGCAATTACTTTTCTGACTTGTACCAAGTTAGGAAGGAACAAAGAAAGAAGAAAAAGACCTTGTGCATGTTAGCTAGGTGCTATGTGCTGTGTTTGGAAAAGCCTGATTTTGGCTTGGTGGTTCTACAGCTTCTCATTTGGGACTTGATACACTTGAGCTTCCTACTTTTGGGAGTTCAAGTTTTGGTATTTGGGCTAGAAGTGGAGTGTTATGATCAAACCTTTGGTAGTGTTTCCACTTTATTTCTTCCCAGGGCTTACCTACCCTTGGAGTGTGATTTAACATAAAGTTTGGAAAGGATAACGGAATGGTCATATACAGTACCGTTGTTTATTAAATAACTTGGTAATTGTGTTACGATATAGTGATCATTCATTTTCTTCATTTGGTAAGACGGAATTAACCTTGAGATAAACTGAAACTCGTTAAGAAGTCAAAAAATACTTACCACCATAATAGTTCTAAAAAAAGTGAGTGAGTATAGCACATCTATGCATCTCTATCCATAATCCGTCCAACAAGCCACAAGGTTAACATATATGTATCAAACAAATATGCTTACATCAACATAAACAAAAAAACAAAAAAGGTTTGCCCCTTTGTGCTTGCTGTTTTTCTTTTCTTTTTTGCACTGAGTTCCGCTATCATCGTTGATTCTTATGGTTGCACAGTCACCTGAATGTGTGTGCGTGTAGGGATCTGTACAAACTTTTTCAGTTAAATATGAAGTCTGGCCTGATATGTGGCACTTGTGCAAAATCAAGTGTTTACTCGTGTGGTAATCTTTTTGTTAGTTATTTATTCTTTGCAAAATATTGGGACCTTCTTGTGATTATAAGCAGGGTACTTAATTACAGTATGCCTAGAGGTAAGTTAAATGAAATTATATTAGTAGGATATGTAGAGGTACTTCTATTTAATAAGAATCAACGAAAAAGAGCTGCCAAAAAAATCAAATGTACCACTTTTTCCTTCCCATTTCACGCCATCGCCACCATCTCATTCGCTGCCATCACAGATCAAGTCCACCCTTTCTAAATTGATCTAAAATATCTCTTACCATAGTAAACAATTTCGGTTCTTGATTTCCAAAGTTTAAGCAAAAAAAAAAAGAAAAATTCAACCCATTCTTGACGGCAGTTTGGTGGCGCCGAGATTTTAGACGTCATTCCTCGTGTCTCCTCGTCGCCATCATCCTCTGTCTCAGCGGTTAATTTGCAAATGGTGCTGCGGTGGGGCGATTGAAGGAGGTTTGCAGCAGTGGTGGAGTTGGGTTGGGGAGATGGTGATGATGGTTGTTGATCGGTGAAATTGTGAGTTTTGGTGTGTAACGTGGATGCCACGTGAAAGTGACATAGACGCAAGGTCGTTAAAATGCACACAAAATGACCATTTTGCCCTCAACTCCTAAATAAGTCTAACGCCATTTCATGCTGGAACTATAGATAAGAAGTACTGGTGTCAAATAAGTTGAAATCTCAAAGTTTTTGGTATCCTTGATTTTTACACTTAATGAGGTGCTGAGTGCAATTAATTCCCTCATATTTTGTTATCGCGTGTTTTGACCGAAAATGTCGTCGCGTGAAACAAAAAGAACGGGTTAACATGATGGAAAAGGTAAAATCCATATTACGCATCATGGAAGGATAATTATTAAGCAGAAAAATAGAGGCAAGTATATCCATATTATTTTACATCGACTTCGTTTAAGTGGTTGAAAGTAACTTCATCAAGTATCTTTATTAACTTTGTCCGTTTGTATTGTGATGTTGACTTCGTCGTACTACTCTGTGAGCTCTACTTCTTGTCACATATAGCACTCCATATCTAGTTGAGATTTGCCCACGACTTTTAGGGCATTGTTATGCCAACACGGATAGTAAGAACCTTCTTCTAATTTCATATATATATATATATATATATATATATATATATATCTGATCCGTTGATAGCGCTAGTAAGTTATTTGTTTGGCCGTCCGCTAATATGTAAAGGGCGATAATTTACCGTCTGCTACACTATGTAGCGGACGGTGAAAAATTCGCTAGTGATCTGACCGTCCATTCTCGCCCGTGGATTAGCAACTTGAGTTAATTAAGTTGCTATATATACTAATAATTAATAATCGCTAGATATTTTTAATAGTTTTTCTGTTAACGCTTTCGACGATAATTTTTAATAGTTTTTTTTAGCGTCATTAAATAAAAGGCATTGAAAACATAAAGCAACCATTAATTGTCGTTATATGAGAAGTAGGAGGAAGATTTATTCGAGTCATGTAGCAGTCAAACTTTTTTCTTGTTCTATTAACAGCTCACTCTGCCCCATGATGATTTGGAACTGGCTTTGTTGTGAGTGCAACATTTTCTGACACTGTACATGATGCAAACTCTAATATTCCTTGCCCATCGTAACATGATTTTATGCGGTCTAACATGTGTGACTAACTTACACGTTTATCGCCTCAAATTATATAATCAGGTTTGATTAGCACGTTTATTTAGGATATGAGTCATATTTTTTGAATTTTTCATTATATCCAGTAGAGAGAGAGTCGGTAGGCATATAATTACATGTAGAGAGAGAGAAATAGAATTGAAAAAACATATAAAGAATGAAAACATGAAAAAACACGTACAACATTTTCTGAAACTGGCTTACATGTAGAGAGAGAAATAGAATTGAAAAATATATATAAAGAATGTAAATATGAAAAAACACGTACAAGATTTTTTTAATTTAGAATGTGATAAATTATTTTCGGTCAATTTAAAAATAAGATATGATCAATTTTTTTAGGACGGAGAGAGTATGCATGAGTGTTTTTCAACCGGAATAGAGGAGTTTTTGCAATCAAACAAAGGAATCAAAGGAAGTCCATTGACCGTTGGGAACTGTGAGGAATTAAGAAACAAACATATTTTGGCTGCTACTCGGTTGCAGGATTAATCTTCTTTTAATGCCTCGTATAGCGACAATCAATGGGCGTTAAATGTTTCTATTGACTTTTTAACTAATTCTTTCGGCGACAATTCTTAACGGTATTATTTTAGTGTCAATGAATAAAAGTTATTAAACAAATCTAACAACCATTAATTATCATTAGATTCTTTCTAGCGGCCAAATTTTTTTCGAAACGAAACTACCATTCAAGACTAGAGATCTAGGGAGAGAGGGGAGAGCACTGACCCAATAAGCAGCAGTGAAGCCTGCAATCCCAGAGGAGAGATGGATGACGTACCCACCGGAATAGTCCATGACACCCCAGTGAAACAAGAACCCGCCACCCCACAAGCTGAAAGCCCCCACCGTGTACGAGAAAGTCAGCCACAGCGGCACGAACATCATCCACGCCTTGATGTTCATCCTCCCCAGCAGGGATCCCGCCAGCAGTATCAGCGTGATGGCCGCGAACACGCACTGGAACCACACCATCGTGGCCATGGGGTACAAGGGCGTGGCCATGGCTGTCTCCTCTGTGCCGTTGTGGTAGTGATGGGTGGTCTCCGGCAGCGCGGCCTGCTCTATGAGGAATTTCTGGCCCAGAGCGGGGCCTGCCTTGCCCCAGAACGGCAGGAGCTGGTCGCCGAAGGACATCTTGTAGGCCCAGGTGACCCAGCAGAGGATCACGGCGGCGAAGGCGTAGAGGGCCATGAAGGCCGAGTTGACCGCCCACTTCTTCTTGACGATGCTGCCGTAGAGGATGACCAGGCCCGGCATGCTCTGCAGGCCGACCAGGGTGGCCGATATCATCTGCCACGCATTGTCGCCCTTGTTCAGCCAGTCCGGCGAGCTCGAGGTGTTGTTCTGGTACCCCAGCGGCACCGTCGTCGCCATTGCAGGACTCGCCACCTAAATCACCGGCTCGTCGAGCAGGAGCACCACCAAAACAAAGCGTATAACGGCTCAAAGCAAGAGCGTTTGCACACTTTATGATAAGAATTTGATGGCCTGGCGAGACTGAGACCAGCAGTCAACCTCCTCTGTACGTCCCCGGCCAAGCTGAAGGGAAGGCTGTATGCAGATAGAGAAAGGGTTTAATTATATAATGAGCAAGACTTAGAATAACTCCACGGTCGCTCTCTATCCAGCTACAATGATAACGAATTCAGCGGTGGAATATGAAAACTAATGGTTTTGAATATTCTGAAAGATGATATCTTGTCTTGACTTTGGATGCGTGAGTGTGCGTGTGTGTGTTTAAAGTATGAAATATTTGACCCAATCTGGTGAATCTTCATCTATAAGTACGCGCAGACAAGAGAAGATGCATGTATTAGAATATATACTGTAGAAGTAGAAGATTCAGGGATGTACACGTTAACTGAGGTTAGGGCAGGGGGTCCGCCATATGTGTGCTTACATTCAGAACGATGAGCCAATGGCCTGCAAGTCATATCTCTGTTGGTTTTAATATTTTTAGACCACCAAATTGCTAAAAAAATTACTCCACTTAATGACACCCTACTTTTTATTCTTTTGGTATTTGCTTACTTTCGATTTATGTCTATATATATATATAAAGACTACTTTTTGGTTCCATAATTGAGACTTGAACAAGAATCAGTCATATACTGTACTTGTTTAGACAATATATAGCGATGCAGCGAGTGAGAGCAAGAGCGTTGTCCAAGGCCCACTAGATGAAAACGCGATCTTCTTTCTCCTTATGGGATGTCTACTTGTCACGGAGGTGATCACAACGAGTGGATGGATGCGGTTGCCGTTGACATCAAAGGATTTGCAATGCAGGCTTAGTTGCGGCCAAAAACTTGGCAGTGTTAGCTCGGTCGTCTCTACATGACTGAGAATTTGATTTAGCGACGAGGACGGGGTTGGGATGGAGTCGGGGTGTCATGGTGGTGCTTGACTTTGTACTCTAATTGAGAAACCAAAGGATTGTATATATGTGTAAATTGTGTTCTCGCGTAGAAGAATTCTAACCTTTTTCTTTCTAGACATTTTGCTACAACCAAGGTTGTAGCAAAACGCTGCAATCCCCTACCTATTTAATAAAAAATCTCATTGCTAAATATAGTTTCAGACATTTTCTTCAAAAGTCTTTAAACAAGTCTTAACGAAATTTTCTAATGCCACTAAATCTCACCACATGAAGTCGAACATTTTTTGTTGCTATTTGGATGAGCGTTAGATGGTGGGGATGCGAGTGTTTGGGTTGGGTTAATGGTGTCATAAACAAGAAACTCGGAGCATTAACCTCTACTATAAAAAAATACAAGGACGTCCCTTTACCTCTACTATAAAATACAAGGATGTCCCGTTGATTAATCCATTACAAATGACGTTTAACAACAATCGCTGAAAACACAACTTTAATCTTTACTGGCGAGGAGTGAGAGATTTCAAGTTTAGAATGAATGTATCAATTCACGGTAAATGATTATCTCAAAGCGAAACCGCAGTTATTTGATGGAATAGGCATCTATATATTACTAGCGACAATACCCGCCTGTGCAAAAACAAATTATAAAAATCACAATAGGTAATATTGCAAATTAAAGGATGACCTCCAAAGGCCGAGGAAGAGGAGGGGGGAAAAAAAGAAGCAAAGATGGTGAGAGAAAATCAAGAGAAACGGAGTTATAGGTAGTTATAAATACAATGGTGCTAGAAAGTAAAAGAGCATTGCAAGGTAAGTTTAGAATTCAAATTACTTTAGCGACCATTTTTTTGTTTTTTTAGGAGAGGGATGCAATGGTTTCAGAAAATGAAATAAAGGGTAAAATTAAAAGTCCAAATTAAAAAAGACTTCACCGTAACGTTTCAAGTCTCAAACCATAGCAACTTTCAAATTGATTGGAGCGCCATTTCTTCCAATGTTCATGTTCTCAAGGTAAAAAAAAATACAGAAGTCCTGAAGATCGATTATTAATTTGGATGGGGGTTAAGTCATGGCAATCAAAAAGGGTCAGAGGAATCTTCGTGGTAGGGTTGAAGCTGGAAGCTGGAAGCTGTTGTACAAATTAAGTAGGAAAACGAAATGATTCTTGCATAATTTAAACACCTATATATATATATATATATATATATATTGAATTGAATAATTAATTCAGGGCGAGGGAAAGAGTCAAACAGGCATGAACACGGAACATCACAACTATGCATTTGTTTTCTCTGAAAGAACCAAGGAATCATGCCAAGTTATGAGGCTTGTCTAACGGAGCACCGAAAGGGACTTCCTCAGGTGACGGGTTCACATGCTTGTTAATAATTAGGGCGCAAAGTCCATAAACTTCGAAATCAACACCCCTACTTTTAGAATTTGTTCAACCTGTCTGTCACATGAATTGCGGTTATAAAACTAATTTTTGGGGCGGAATGCGTAACATGAAGTTATTGTGCAAGTATCATAAGAGATTGTAAGAGAGGATAATAAAAACAGGACTAGTATGGGTAATTACGAATTGATAGAGGGATGACAGAGATAGAAGTGGGCACTGAAGCAGTAGTGAAGTTTGGAATACAGAAAAATATTAGATTTTAAGTAAATTTATAAATTACTTAAATGATCAACGAATGACTACAGCACACGAAATGTTGTGCAAAAACGAAATTATTAATATAATAAATTTTAATATCAAGCTTGACCTTTAAAAAAAATTTAACCATAAGTTTTAAAAAATTTAAATTGTGAAAATTAAACATGCCCTTACTTACCGGTAGTTATTTACTATATAAAGTTTCTAATTTGTGTCACTTTTTAAGAAATTTCATATGATGCCAAGTGTCAATATTTTAGATAATCAGTAACGTAACACCAAGAGAAATGTTACATCAAATCAGCTATTCCCTTGTATGGAAACCAACTATTTCATAGGGATGAAAATCAATCATTTCAATAAATGAATAAAGGGTATAATCAGTAGTCCGAAAAGGGCTTCACCATGAAGCGAATTTTTAGCGCGCATATGTGCATGGTAAAAGTTTGTTTTCTTATAGCGACAGTAGCTATATAACAGAGGCACAGACGTTATTATCACCTTTGGTACCCAGCGATTTTCGAGGGAGCTCATACAAAGTGCACATCTCATCGAGACTTGCAGGTGGCCAATGGGCGGCATGAATAACGTTGCAGAACAGGGGCCTGGCGCAAACACCAGTCGAGCACGGCCCATCTTGCAATATGCTACCTAGGTACAAGTAGTTGCAATACTGGAGATGATGAAGTCACACTATAATACATGTCGCATTACTGAAACTAAAATTATCGCCCTTTCAATGATTAGGAAAACTCGATAAAATTTATAACTTGACTTTGCAGCTGAGTTGTTGAAGTGCTGCAACGAAACGCAAAGGGTAAAGTTTTGGTTGCAGTTCACTACTGTCTTCATGATATAAATGTTCACTATTCCGCACTGCTCTTTTGGCATGATTACTGTAGATAAAAGTTGGCGTCTCATGATAACTATGTAGGAGCCCTTACTGAACTCCAATTTCTTCTCTTTGACTTTGTTTCAAGTTATATGCATTTTGATATTGTCACCGCTAATGCCCAACAGATGAGAGTGAAAAAAGTGTGGATCTGCTGAAGACTTGCCAATTTATCTCCTCGGCTGTCTTCTTGACAAGTGAAGCAAAGAGTTGCAAACACTCTGACAAGAATGGCAGTTCGAGGGACATGCAATTGCTCAAACTGGCAACTAAACCCTTCAGGTACCAACTATACAGCATATGGAAACTAGATCAATGAATTCAACGGCACGACGTGAACGAGAATAAAAACAAAAGCATAATTAATAGCTTCGGCTGTGAGTCGATGTAGCAATTAGACATGAATACGCATACAAGACAAGTAATGCATATGCATATTCATGGGGCACAGCATTTGTGAAGTGTGAACTATATCCCAACTTTGAGTATTGGTCAGATTAGGGTCTAACTCAAAATAGACCCCCTCTCTCTCTTCCTTCCATGTCTACGTGCAAGTTGGATGCCACCTTCTAAGCTGCCTTTATCAAAATCAACCATTGCGATAGGGGAAAATCCAACCCAACTGACACGCTATGCTAAACACAACAATGGATTCAGACCATGAGCACACGCTCCATGGGCCTTACCCTGACAACAGCCAATAACGCGTAATAACTAGATCAACAAACAACCCTTTTCCTTTTCCAAAAATTGTAGTAAAACAAAATAAAGTGGTCTGCAACCGAGACCAAAACTGCATTAGAAAAAGGTTCGGGGCAATAACCGATGTACCTCAAATACCCGGCATGAGATTGCTTGCATATGGTTTAGACCAAACGCACAAATTCACTGTGCTAATCAAGTGATGGATGATTTGCAGACAGGGCATGTTGTTTTTCGTCTGAGCCATGGATCAATGCACTGCAATTTATTGGAAAAACAAGTTATTAGCTGTTGCTTGATAGTTTCAGCGGAAATATGTAACAAGTAGGAAAAAGCCATAATTGCTTTGCCAAGTTAAAAGTTCCTACGTCTTTGTGGAATCTGTGTAGGCAAGGAAGATGACGTATCGTATCTCCAAGGCTTGGAGTTTCAAGACAAACGGCACATTCTTCTCCGAGATTTTCACTCTGCAACGCCACAGCACAATCACAAATACTAAGAGAACCTATGCAGTTAGAACATGGCAATAGAAACAGAGGTGCAAGGCGTATTACCAGGACTGTTGACTCAGACAAGCGGTCAATCTGAGAGACAGATGCACCAACATGCTCGTGATTGTTCTCATCAAGAGCCAATAACATTTCATAATCATTTCTGTCCACAATAAGAATACAAAAAAATGTGGGGTAAGAGTTCGGGACAAACTACTCTTTTCAGACAAAGTAACAAAATATGAGTACAGGTAGAGAAACTCATAGGCAGAACAAACAACCGAGCGCAAATGCAACAAAAAAAACACTGGCCCGCAAGCAAAAAAGTTGGATGGGCATTCAGCCCTCATTTCTTGTCACCAGTGATGACATGGTGGGAGTCCCCACCCAATCACAACTCATCATATTGTAAATTGATAAAACAACATGACAATTTTTATGAAGTGTAGAAAGTTTTGGTAATGTGAGATGCCATTCAATTTCATATATCTCCTAAGCCATCAAACAACAACAATAGCAATTCCTTCACAATGTGAAATGCCAGACATGAATGGGAAAATAAGAGAGAGATAATTCTAAAGTTATAATGCAGAGAAACATGGTCCCTTGACTAGACTAAATATGTACTGAAATTATTAACCTCTGTACGAGGGAAAAGGATAAAATAATAACTTCTGTAAACATGTTAATAAGCAGCCTACTCGAGTCCACCAATGGACTCTGTCCTTAGGATTTGTCATGCATGCAAATATCATTTTGCTCGGAGAACACAATGTAACCTCCATTCATGTCAACGCCATTCTTTCTTGGTTGGTATCACGTAAATTTGAGGCCATGGGCTGACAATCCACCCGTCTCCTATCACAACATAATGATTAGCATGCAGGTGAGGGATTCCTGGTCTACCTACGAGCGTCCGAAAGATGCCTCTTACAAGGGAGATACTAAAGGCTGTTTGAGAAGAAATAAGGCAAAGCCAACATAAGTTACCCTAACCCTTATTGTAGATGTGTGTTCAAGAATTCACACACATGTATTAGTATATAACTATATATGCAATTGTGTCTGTTTCTCTATGCAAACAAGGAAAGGGGACATTGGGCGGTAGATACAACAATGTGGTAGCACGACGACACCGTGACATAGTGAACATGTTTTGTGATGAGCTAGTTGTCCTCGAGAAACAAACCACAGGGTGAAAGAAGTAACTTAAATATAGCTCCTCAGAATACATCATTACACTTGTTGTCTGCGGTACTAACATAAGTACTTTGGCTGGCGTCATAACCACCAATTTTCCCCCTCCAACGGTAGGGTGCGGCAAAGATGTGGCACAGTATGGCAGATTAGCTGCTTTATGCATGGAACTCTTTGGCAACATTCAGTTTGGTTAATAATATCATTGAAGAAAAGCGCTAAAACCGCAACATCTGATTGTTGAAGACAACCCCTCAAACAAACAGTATTATTCAAAACAGCCAAAAAAGGTGAAAATTCATTAACCAAAGATCCAACCTAATGTGGTGCAGAATTCAGTGGTTACGACATTCTAAGAACCAAGAATCTGGAAGCTTTTTGATTAGATGCTCTGCTCTTTCAAGTGTAAAATGTTTGAGCTAAGTTCGCGTATAACGGTATAAGATCACCAGAAATATCATAATTAGACTAAAGCAAATAACTTAGCCAAATCTGTCCAATTTTAGGGGGGGGAAGGGGGGGGGGGGGGGACCTGTGTGAAAAGATTTTTAAGGCAAAAATAATTGAACCGATTCAAAAGCAGTTCAACTGTTCTCAAAAACAGTTTGACCATTTCCGTCACTATCTTCGCAAAAGGTAACTGTCACAAACAGTTGCAGTGATTGAGTTCAACTGACTATTTCACAATTCGACTGTTTTTGAAACCAGTCCAATTGTTCTCATCAGTGCTTCTGTGTTGACTGCTTGGGACTAAATGTAGGCAGCTGGGGTCGAGTGAGTATAAATCTTCTCGTGTTTTTAATCTTGTGACCTTTTCATATGTAATTTTTTTTTTGTACTTTGTTCTTTGTAAACACCTATTTAGGCCCCGTCCCCCTCTAGCTGTAACTAGGGACCTACACAGGTGAACCCATCCATCCAGACAAACCTAAAGATTTAAGCAAAAACATCTAAAAGGTTCAGCAGAGAGTTGAATACGCCATTCCTAGTACCCAACGTCAAAGCACAAAAAGACGTCGGAAGAACCTGTTTCTCATACAAACTGGGCCTAGAGAGCCCATTGAAATAACGCCTATTTCCTGCCATGGGCACCACCAAAAACATAAACTAGTCACTCTCCAAATGTGTAGCCAAGACTTCTTAACAGCACAACGATGAAACAACCCCAAGAACAGACTTGGGCATCACTCCACACACACGTTACATACCATCTTGGGAAAGATGATGTAGGAAAGATGTGTGTGTGTGTGAGAGAGAGAGAGAGAGAGAGAGAGATCCAGTAGGTGGTGGCGAACCAGTGGCACCTTTTACATTTTTTTTAATTGTATATTGACAATGAGATGGATTTAAGGTTATTCTGATCAAATCCTCAAACTTTCTAACAGTCTTTGTGCAACGCTTATTTGGGCCTTTTTAAGTTACTTTGGGGGTTTTTGGATTCAAGAAATTTTTAAGTGGCACTTAAGAAGAAACTTCAGATTCGAAGCCAAAAAAAGGTCATGACTTCGTCCAAAATAACTGATAGTAGTCCATAAAAAAGAAAACATAATCATAACAGCATTAAAAATGGGATAGTAACTTACTCGTTGAAATCACGCTGCACTTGAAGGAAGCCACCAGCCATTCCCATATCACTGAAGGCCTCTAATGTTTCCAGTATATGCATTCTCTACATTGGTATGAAAAGGCGTCAGTCTCCCTTTTAAAACTTTTAATTAGGTAATCTTGGAATTCACACCCTTATATGCTTTTCCAGGCCTCATTTACGATAAAAAGTTGACTAGTCTCTCATGCCATTTGAAGAGACAAATGCGAGTGTGGTAATAGGGCGTGGAAATTGATTTCATTTATCCAAATTTTAAGTTAGAACATGTCACATCTAGCAATAAATGGATGACATTAAGGATCTAAAGGATTTAAGGGAAATGACCAGGTTTTTTTCATCTAATCAACAAAACAGGTCTTACTAACTTCCATCAGGTTTTTCCCGTAAACAACCACCGCCACCCCCCGCCCCGCCCCACCCCCGGCTGCGCGCGCGTGTACGGGGGGTTAAGGGGACCGGTGGTTTGGGGGAGTAAACTGAACCAAGCTTCACGAAAGTACAGAATTTGACATCTAATAATATTTTCCAACCTCTACTAGACGCTTGCAACGTAAAAGAACATTTCTGTGCATTCAATTTATTGCCTTTAGTGTTAAAAAAAGTGTGTGTAATGCTTCTACTAATATGAGATCCTTTAACTGCAGAAGCAAAGCCTTTCTACTCCCTCTCTTTAATTTAACAAACCTGAGCACCTTAATACCCTCTACAAAGTTTGAAACAGAAGCAAGTCATGTCTTCCTAAAACATTAAATCTCACCAGACCTATCAAGTCAACGACAAAGCCCAGGTCCTGTAACTCACACAAAGTCAGTACACCAAAATTCACACCTCAACAGTCCTATAAAGAATCCAATACGCGTAGGATATGAGATAGGAGAGACTCTGCCTCAAATTCCATTCCACGACATAAGATTATATTAGAAATGCTTGTAAAAATTTTACAAAGAATATCAACATTCAATCTAGGTAGCACGGACACGGACACCGTGTCCAACACCGACACCGACCGGGACACCGCAATTTTAAAAAACCACATTCTAGACACCGCAAGACGCCGCTGAATTTTTTAATATATTTTTATACATATACACATGTATACACACACTTTTTTTTTTTTTTTGGTACTCCTCTTGTTACACACACATCTCAATTAGAGCAACTAAGTTTCGTTCAAAACGGATGAAAAAGAAAGCAAGTAACATGAAATAGTCTCAACAGTAACAAGACAAAAGGTTGGCAACAAGAAAGTAGTTGAATGTCTCAACACTATCAAGATTAGAGTCTCAACAACAACAAGAAAGAAGGAAAAAAAGACATGAGACCAAAGGCATGAAGGAGAGGTTTTATATAGTTAGATGAGTCTATAAATGAGGTCAGATATGTTGACCTATCTTACTCTAAAATGGCAAGCTTGGATGCTTTAGGCAACAAAAAGAAGGGAAAGAGAAAGAGATGAGAGAGAAAGAAGAAGATACCTTTTGCTAGGTCAATCTGATTAAAGTTTGGCCTAAAAGTTCATTTCTAAAAATCACAGATTTATCCTTCAAATAAATTTGGAATATTGTATTTTGGCCCCACAAGCGTGGACACTTCTTCACAAGGTGTCCGACACTTCTTCAAGAGGTGTCCGACACGGTGTCCGGTAATTTAAAAATAAATAAATAAATTCGGACACCGCTGAGAGGTGTTGGACACATGTCGGTGAGGTGTCGAGGTGTCGAACACCATACCTCGACCTATAAGAGGTGTCGGTGCTTCCTAGCATTCAATGTAAGCTTTTCATGTAACCACTTAAGATATGTTACTTAGCTGATTCACAACCATTCTTAACCCCTTTCGAGGTGTCCGGGATAAAGTTTGTGTAGAGACCTTATTTTTGTAGTCTTCTTATTTATTGAATGATTATTAGACTTTATTAATAATTAAAGTTTATTATTATAGTTGTAGGCCTAATAATAAAGTAAACTTGATTTATTCAGTCCAGTAATTAGTCCAGTCCCCTTATCTAGTCTAGTCCAGTTGTCCAGTCCAATCCAGTTATCCAGTCCAATTAGGTTGAGTCCAGTCCATGTGAAGATTGTGATTTACTTAGAAGATTTAAGATTCTTTGTGGTTTATCCTTGATGCATGTGATTAATCATTTATTTATATGAAATATGAAGATAATTCCCGAATATGGTCCATCTCAATTGTATTTTTTTAAATAATTACCGAATTAACGACAAATAATGCCCCGGAATTCGGGAAAAAATCTTAAATTTTAAAATGTCCCGAAATTCGGGAAAAAATCCCAAAATTTTAAAAGGTGAACCGGCCGGTTTTCGAAAAACCGGCCGGTTCGTCCAAGGTACTGACCGGTCGGTTCTTTGACTTTTTTTTTAGTTGGCGATTTCTATCAAATACTCTGTTTTATCATGAGATCGCAGATTGAGATGGTCATCTTTATCATTTATGTCGCTCTAGACCTCTATAAAAAGGGTCTTTGAACTACATTTTTAACGGAACAGCATGTCTTCTCAATAGCTTGTATCCCAATTCTCTCATAGAAGTGGTAGATCATCTCTTAGGGGAATTTAGAATTTCATACTTCATTTTTATAGTCTTAAGTCAATTGCATCGTAAATTCATCACAAAGCGTTCCTGAATCTCCTAGGCGAGCGCATTCACGAGTTGTATTATGACTTTCTAGGCTAGTTTAGAACATAATAGTCTTGAATATTTCTCATTCCAGCGATCACATTTCCACTAAACATTATCAAAAAAAGAGTCTTTCCTTTCATTTCTTAGTTCGAGTCTAAGACCAAAATGTAGGTCGCCAACCATTGGGTCCAATCGAACTACAATGGTTTTGATTTTGGTTTGTTCGACCGGATACATAGGCCATTTTACCCCTGTTGTCGAATTCAAACCAATAATGTTAAATTAGAATTAGGGTTTGCTTTATTGCATATTTATGTGTGTTTAAGGCCAAAACTTCATAAAAATAAAGTAGAGACCGAAATCGTATGACGGGTGCCTAACACCTTCCCTTAGTGTAACTTCGTCCCCAAACCCATTCTTATGTTTTCAATAGACTAGTTAGTCTTTGGACATTTTAGAGTCATTGTTTCGAGTTTTTCTTATTTTCCTTTTGCTCAATGATATAAGATGGCGACTTCCAAATTTTTAGACCTTTCTTAGGGTCTAACGATTCTTTCGAGGCGATTCGCTAGAGTGAGATGAAAAGTGAACTAATAATTTGTATAGTCCGGCCAATTTATGAAACTCTATTATGTATGCTTAGCTCATGGCCATGTAAGAACATAGGAATGCCGAACGTGAATCACTGATGGCCATATACACCAAAGTCATCTTTCAATTTCTGTTTCTCCAAAATCTCAATTATATCTGCATTATTACAATTAAATTTTCCTGAATTCTGGATGCTCAGAGTAAACCTGACTTTCCACCTAAACCTTCTCATCAGCTTTGGTACAAATTTTGTGTGTTGTCACGGATTAACCAATAGCGCCTGATTTCTTTATCGTTAGAACTTTTTCCATAAGCAAAAGAGGGATTTATTAAGTGAAAAATAAATATGTCATGAATTGTGAAGAAGTATGGGTAGGTATGTACTCGCCAACATTCATACAAGGGCACTTGTCTACAAGATACTAATGATGACAATTAAAGCAACTAGAGGAGTGGCTGAAGGCTCATACTCCATGCCAAGGAGGTGATGTGTAGGCCTTAGACCAGTGATCTGGCATGTACTAGCACTTGCATCTGGTCCATGTACGGAGGCATTCACAGAATGTTCATATATACGCCATTACATTCTTCCAAAGTTTTAGTACCAACAGCAAAACACAACATTGGGAGTCCCTTGACCAAAATTATGTATAGCAATTAATAAATTGCATCATAAAGTTTTTTTCCACCGAGTCCGAAAACAAATAATTAATGTGTACTAGTTAACCTAACAACTGTTAAAGCATATTATAATAAGAGCATTCAAAAATTTCAAATGCTAGTTTTACTTTCTCTAGTAAAAGTGACAAACAATATCCTGCAGAATTCGTTATATCATTTTATCCTTGAGGCCCGTACCCAAGTACAAGAAGCTTATAATGATTCCTTAGTCAACATGTAAAGCATGTGCATTTCATATAGATAAAAAAACATGGACCGTAATATCTCATCATTTAGGCCCAAACCCAAGGAGACTCCATGTTATCATGTTAAGATGAAGCATATGATAAAAAAACAAATGCAAGGGAAATATCAAGATACAACCAATACCATGTCCACATCCACATTTGGAGGAAAAAGAGGATTTCTTGCTCTAGATGATATGGTACGAGATTGTCCGGATGTTGTACGAGAATGTCCAGGAAAACGACCTCTCAACCGTGCCATTCTAGTAGAGGTAGGAACTCGAGCCTGAGTACCTCTCTGCAGTGAAGAATTCTGAGACGGCCGTGATGTGGACGGTCTATATGTTCTTGATATCAATGAGCCTCTCTGCATGGAAGGGAACCGTAGCAAATCAATGTTTCAGGACGTGGAACATGACTTTCTATACCTTGTTTTCAGATATGTAGGGATGAAACAAGACATAAGAACTTCATAAAGCATTCGAAATAATAAAATCCAGTGAAACGGTAAGTTAACTACCAGAAATAAGGATTGACAGATAAAGTAACTAGAAATGAGGAATATTCCAAGGCTTACATTTCCAATTAATACCACTAGTGATCCATTTAACAGCCATTCAGAAACCAAATTTCCTAAGGGGGAAAAAAACCATTGATGCCAGCACGGATTGAACTTACAGACTGGCTACTATAACAGAAATATGTTACTTTTGCAAGTTAAAGCAGTTTAACATATTTCATGAGCACATTTAAAGCCGAAAAAACTAAGCAGAAAGTACGGTGTGAGGTACTGATCAAGCTACAGTGTTTCAAGTTCCCTAACTTTCCCAGACCCTTGAATTAATCTAGGGCTACAATCAAAAGATACGAGTTTTCATGCCACACGCGATGCGTGACCAAAAATAGAACATGTGTAAACCAAAGATGTCATTAACTTCAAAATTCAAGAGAAGCAAACAGTAACTATAATCATTTAGTACTGGTACATCATTTGAAATTTTAAGTTCAATACCACATGTCAATCACCAAGGATGTCACACCAAAACTACCTCCATAAGGCGTGTAGGCATCATAGATAGTATAACCGTATAGGTGGATTGTAACATATATTGCCTTTTAGGGCTGATTTGACTCTCTCTCGGTTTAATAGTATCCCTCGAGGAGGTTTTCTCAATTCAGGCATTATAATGAAGAAGAGCAGCCCTTGACTGTGTGACTTTTAAATTCTTATCTACCTCGTTTTCTCTCTCATAGTCAGATCAATACTCTGCTATGACACTTATAAAGTGAAAAGCTACCTTTACATCTCTCATAAGTCATAACTTAACATGAATTTTTAAGCATCCACCACTAGATTAGATGCGTATCGTATTAGAGATACGCTATGGTGTGACAATGAATATGAGGCTATGTAAGGTGTTCCAATATTTCGTATATACCCCAATAACATTGAAAAGAAACAAGTCTCCATAATGACAGCCATTTAGCTAGGTGCTGGATTTGGTCTTCTGTAAATGAAGCTCATCTCCAAAGTAAAACTATGAGAGGCAAATAAAAAGGATAGTAAAAGCATGCTTGCTACTGTTCATATCCTCCCAACACATGAATACAACATCCAACAAACAAGTCTAGCATTGTATTATAAGCCAAGGAAACTAAAGGTTCTAAAATTAACTTTTAAGACAAGCGAAAGTTTCAGGCCTCTTCAGTTAACTAAGCTGCAGATAAATCTTTTATTCCTATAGTTTTAATAACTGTACTCAGGTATATTTTCAAGAACCAAGACATAAATATCTAACTTACAGAATGGAGTTCCCGATGGCTTCCACTAGAAGAAGGCTGGTGTGAAATCTCCTCGTGCTGCAGCGCGAATGCAACATGTTCATCAATCTGGTTATAAGAGGGGAAAAAAAATTAGAAGAATCGTAATAGATAATCCAAACATAGTAAAGAAGAATTTAAAAGGAAATAATATAGGTGACTGAGGATACAAACCTCACTAAATCCACCTCCAGGCGTCTCCTGATATAACTGTTCTTGTAGTTCCCTAGCCAACATTTCATCTGCTTCTACTTGTTTGGCCATAACATCAGAATGGTGGGATCCACTGTTTCTTAATTCAGGAGAAAACTCATCGATTTCAACAATAGGATTCAAATCACCAAGGCCATCGCGATTCCGGTTTCTAGTTGATCTGACATTTGACAGTTCCCCAGACGATCCAAGAAACTCTATTTCGGAGTCATCTACGGCTGACGTAGAGCATTCGCCATAGTTATTTAAAGTCAAGCCCTGTTTCTGTCTTTTACTTAGTGAGTTTGCTGCATGGTGATACTCGTTATGGCCCAAATGATGCCTAAACTGAAACATTGTTTGGGCTGAAGATGGAGAAGATACATGGGAAGAAGAGACCAAATCTTGGTCGTTAGAATAGTCATTGAAATTACTGGCAATAGAGAGTGAATCATCCTTTCTTCTGGCAAAATGTTGATCCTCATCCAAAATGGGTGGATTTATATTCTTTGTGCGATTACGTGTACTTCTCCATCCACCATCCAAGCATCCGTCTCCACTGGCATCACTGGTTGCATTAGCCTTTGCATTGCGACTTGTGGAACTACTACAAGTACATAAAGCACTTTCACTAAGAAAGAAAGAATAAAGTTATATGCACCAACCAGCCAGCCTCAGAAAAAGATTTTAAAATATCCATTATGTATTGGACATATAAGCGGATTATGAGCCATGCAAGATTTCTAAAAAAGTAAGCACGCACTCAGTACACACCACCGTTTAGGTTGAATGTGACACATAGAAGAAAGGCTTCAAAGATGGAAAATGAGTTGGAATATACGCATGCAACAAAGGCTGCTTAAACAGAGAGGTGGGGAAGGCCAGCACAAAGTACGAGTAAGTGCATACATATGTGAAAGCGAGAAAACTTCAAAACAACAAAGGCTGCTTGAACAGAACTTGGGTAAAAGGCAAGCAGATTGCGACGAATGTTAGTAAGCGATACTGACAGCCAATATAGTATATATATGTGTATATCGTGTGTACAAACATATAGATACATACATAAATACACATATCTATGTAAACACAAATACAGAGAGAACAGACTTCAAGCAATGAGACTGCTACATAGAAAGGTTGAAACAGTGAATAGGACATGAACAAGGCCAAACCTTTTGACAACTTAGCATTAATTCCTTTCTTAAGGTGCTCTCACCTAGCCTCATTTCGGAAAAACGAAATCTTCATCTCACTCCTCCTAATTCAAAGACTCGGCAGCGTTTTGCTGTTTTAAACTCATTAATACAATAGTCGACAGAGTCTGTTGAGGGAGGGCAGACGAAGTGGTGTGGAGGGATGACTCTACCACCACTTCTAGGTCAAGTCTTGTTATTCGACTAGGCGGGATTTAACATGATAGGCCATTCAGAAGGCAGATATAGGTCAACAAGATGCACAGTTGGTGGATGAGTTGGATCACCTCCTACAACATTGCCAGACTACAAGGCAGTAGTGGAGCCTGATTTCTTGCCTTTGGCCTCCATTGTTCACCTTGTGAGGTGTTAATCACTTTTTCAGAGAATCAAAAGGCCACATCGCAATATAATTACTTCATTAACAAAGTAACTTCTTTTTTGCTATTAAAAACGGATGAAGCTTTTTATCAGTACAAGATATGACCTAAGTAACAAGTTAGCGTCTACATAATTAAACTACATACTTAATGTTCGTATAATTATGTAATTGTAATGTATGTATGATGCAAAAATACTACTTATGTGATTTATGGCAGTGAGTTAGTGAAATAATTGTACAACCAATTGACAAGCAGCTATTAAGACCCGTGGTGGAAGAAAACCTGCTCTTTGGACCTAGAGGTGGCAAGGTCAAAACACGTGCATATTTTGTCTAAAAAAAAACCCTCATTAAATGCTTGTATGTTGTATATAAATGCTTTCCAGGGATGAACGATGTAAAGGGGCGCTAACTGACAGTGTGTTTGGAACCACAAAATTGATGGAATTTCATTTCAAAGACTCAAATTTAGTTGTTTGGAACATTAAAAAAGAATTGGATTTCATGGGATTTGTTTTATAGAGTGAAATCCAATGAAAATGGTCATATTTCATGGAATTTGGATTGACAAGTGTTTACCCTACCACCCTTTCCAAAATCTCTACAACCAATGAACTCATCGGCATCGTCTTCATTGCCACTGCCGCCACACCACCTTTACTGCCACAGCCGCCGCCGCCATTACTGTTACCATCACCAACGCCAACTCTGGACCGTTACACCCACCATTATTGTCATCACCAGACGACACGGCACCACCACCACCAGCTTAATCACCACCGTTGTCAAGTGTGTTAAATCACCACCACGACCACCATTATCATCAATAGATCACTATAGTTACTGATGCCGCCACACCACAACCACCACCATCATCAATGCTGCCACCACCGTCATCACCACTACCATTGCCAGAGGTGCCATTGTATCAACCCTATCGCGACAACCATATCAGCACCACCCGTCACCACCACTATCAGCACCACCACCACCACCATCGTTACAACCACTAGACCGCCCCACTACCGACGATGTCGATGACACACCACCACCGACGTCACAACCACCACCATCGTCTTTGTTGCTGTCACCGTCACTTCTGCCACCCACATTACCACTACTGACACCCTGATACAACTAGCACCAGTATCACTGGTACCCTCATTAGACTGCCCCACCACCTCTACCACCACCACTTTCGTTGTCGGCTACCGTCGATGCCATAGGACAACACCACGGCTAACGCCATACCACCACCACCATCACTACTCTCACCATCCTTACCACTCGTTACACCTCAATACCACCACCACCACCACTACTACCATTGTTACCATTACTTGACCATACCACCACTTTCACCATTAGTGTCGCTACACCACCACTTAGATAACGACTATTCGCACAAAGTTTATTACTTTTCCATTTTTTTTGTTTTCCAAACACAATAGATATTTCGTGATTTGAATCCCCCTTTTGCTTCAAACCAAGAAAATGAATTGAATTCCAAATCGAATTACATATTTGAAATCCAAATCCTAAAAGAATTGGTTCCAAATAGAGTGCGAGTGGTTTAGAGTCACGCATAACGGTTGGACAAACTAAGATGAGAGATATGCGGATTTGACTATCGATTCGCGGTTTGACCGCAAATCCGGACTTAAATCAACGGTTCATGATTTGAGTGTGTTTGGGCCTTCGAAAAAGGCGGATCAAGTCACCTAGGATATGACCTTCTCCTCAGTTTTACTGATTGGAAAATTCGTCGATGTCCCTATTGTCCAAGTTCTCTATCAAGAGCTGAAAAACAAACCAATACATAGACAAAGTCCCAAAAATAGTAAGTTCTCTACTAATTGTAGAGAATATGCAGGAAGTTTACACCCCAATTATGAGAAGTTTGCATACTAGATGTTCTGAATCCCAAATGGAAAACAACAGGAACAGGGAAAACTAGAAATATAACTAGCCCCAGTAAGTAACTGCCAAATAAGCAAAGTACCTGCTAGACAGATGCATGGTTTTTGCATCAGGCTCTTTTGCTAGAAAAGGATATCTTGCTACACCTTTTCCCTTGAGCCTATGAGAATCGTCGTCTTCAGCAATCAAATCCCTAATATCAACCAGACCTGGTGGACCATCAGAAGCCACAATCCCCGTAGCAGCCTGACTTGAAGGTAAAGAACCATGATCGTGCCCCTTAGCTGACTCATTTTTCTTCTCAATATTATGAGGAGATATGCATCCATTTCTTACCAACCTCCTTTGCCCAGTGACTCTGCGCGAAGGATAAACAGAAGCAGACGAAGTCTTTTCAGCTATAGGTCGAGATTCAACATTGTAAACTCCTTTTCGACCAACTCTGCATGTATCATCGACCTTTTCTTGTACTTTACAGGCATTCCCAAATTTTGATGATGAAGTGCTATGTAAAGAGGAAAACCTATTGGGTTGTATAGGTTGGTTTCCCAATTCTTCCGCTCGACTCTTTCCTCGTGCTCCAAGCGGCATAGTCTTCTTTCCAAACACACGAGCATCACCATATTGTTCCGTCAAATCCACAAGAGTGCTGTCATCTGGGCAAGCAGAGGACTGAGTCTCACAAACATAAGAAGCTTTTCCTTTATCTGTGGACCGCGAACAACTAGAATTTTTTTTCTCACCATTGGCTGCAAAAATTCTCTCAAACAGGAGAGAGTTATCGGAAAAAGGTGAATTTCTTATCACACCTGTAGAACCGCCCTGGCACTCAGGTTTATGAGAAGTACTAAGAGTTCTTGAAGGACGAAACAACAGTTTTCTGCTCCCCAGTTGAGTATTGTCATTGGGCCGAGTTCTACCCCACCCATTAGGAAAATCATTAGTCCCTGGGTGATTACTTAAAGATGATTGACTCTCATTTTTACTAAAATCCCTACCATCAAAATTACGTACAGCTAATCTTTCAGGGGTGTCAGGAACATCCACTACATCATCATCGATCTCCATGTAATCCATATTCTGCATAACATAAAAAATATATATAAAAACAAACCACAGATAATTGATTAGTACAGGCACAACTCCGTAAACAACAACCCACACTCACATTTGAAGCATAGTCTCAAATCTGACACTGTATCAGCTACCAAGGTATGTGTTATGTATCGCTATTGAGTATATAACAAAAAATGAAAAAAAAAATCACAAGCACGTTCAAAGAAAAGTATTTGATAGAGCGGCATGATTAAATAAATAAATACTCGAACGCGGTTGAATAACTAAATGTACCGAAACAGCCATACTACAGGGGAGAGCCTAAGCACTGCTTGTAAGAGACAACCTAGTGGGATTTGTCTAGTCCAATCCCAAAAGCAACAGGAGTAGTGGCAGGAAACTCTCCCCACGTGACAAAAGTTTTTCCAATCCTAAGTTAGAAGCTCCGCGGAATCACATCCCAAGCTATCATGGGAACTTGATCCCCTGTGCCAAATAGGGACGCGTGCACTGGAAATGAAAGCCTTTCTCGACTCAATCACTTGCTTCCCTCTGTCTTCTCTTGCTTCTATCTTACTCCAAATCCTTAAGAACTCCTTGCTGTGCACCCTCCTTAAGAATACTCCCTCTCTTCCTTTCTCTCGATCAATCAATTTGTAGCCCCCTTTGTAATGTTATTTGGCGGGAGAAACTGCCTAGAATTGTCTCGAGAAGTCAACAGCAACATCGGAACTACTTTTTATATATGTTATTTCCCAAGTAGCCATTTAATGAGTTGAGTAAAAAAGTAACAAGTAATCACCACTTGTGGTATATTCAAGACAGAAATAAGCTTGTAAAGATTCAAGTTAAATAAAAGAGTATTTAACAAATTAGTTATTTACAGCCGCTCGAATTCTCCCCCGCCCGTGCCCGTCCGCGCTCCGTGCAACTACTGCTCTTTCTTAACAACTCCTGCACTCACGACTTTCATTATGTAGAGGTAGTAATTTACATGTGTTTGATGGGAATACACGAGTGAAATAACTCCAAAAAAAAACTTGTGCACAGGCTTATCGCTGATAAAGCAAAAAAACCAAGTTAAACCTCTGCATAAGAACTTTTCGGTCATTATGGCGTTCAAATATTCCCTTCAAATGCATGTATATTACCACCTCTACACAATAGAAGTCGAGCAACTGGCTGTTAGCATATCGAACAAATTGAGGAGAACACTTTATCCCGATTAAATCATAAGCTGATTGGTCTTAATTTGGCCATCATTTGAACCTTTTAGTAGAAAAAGACATAGGTGTAATTCAAAGTGCAGCTATGCTCAGGACAACCTCAAGTGCATCAAAGCTATCACCTTCGCATTGGAGATTCCACTTTGACTTTTCAAGAATTCCTAAGAAAGATTTAGTACCACATGAACATCGGATAGAACTCAGATAGCAATTATAGATTAAACAAATATCGTTGGGCAAGTCAAACTAGGGTCCAGGGTACAAAGAATGAGTGAATTCAACATTTGCATGTACCAAATCTCTCCAACAAATTTCGCAAAAAGTCAAATGGAAAAAATCCGATGGAACGGAGGGAGTCTTACCTTCTTGGTAGGACACATTTGACAGCGCCCAGCACAACCCCAAGCATGGACACTCACCGTTAATGCAACATTAAAATATGGAAACAAATTGTACAATTACAAAGTTGATCCCGTACGAAAATAAAACATGTCAATCTATAGCTACATGTCTAGCTCTACAAAGAATAAAACAGGATCATCAAATCAAAACAACTTGCATGCAATTGTAGTAACAAAGACGGAATTCTGATTATTTCACAACACAAATTACCACATATCAAACTCGGTTATGCTATCTCACATCAAATACTGCGTGGTTTTAATCATCACCAAACAAGATGAGACATCAAACAAGTTTCAAATGCTATTTGAAAAACCGGACATGGACTTTATCACTAACCGGAAAGGCAAAACCATCAGGGCAAAACATTAAATTTCAAAACAAACACGATTGAATACAGAAATAGATAATCAATCCACGTACCAGATTAGCCAATTATGTAATTCAAATCCCGGTGGAGATACGATGAAAGTGCAACTTAGGTTTGATTTGTAGAAGATGGGGGTGGACCGTGAGAAGCACGTGACTGGACCTAACGACGCAGCCTTGTTACTTATGGGGCCAGCCCAGACCAAAGCCGGGGCCGAGGCGTGGCCAGGCGGAGAGTCCAATTCATTTCTCTCACTTTTACATTTACGTTAATTTTTTTTTACAAATATCATTTGTTCCTTTAGATTGTGTTTGGCGACGAGGATAAGGGCAATAGTAAAAAAAGTTATATCCGACGTTTGGTTGCACACTTAGCCCCCGAATAAGATATCCTTTGAACGTGTTTTATCCCACTGGAGTGGGATAATTCTGTACCCAGGGGGGTGATATATAATTAATCCTATTGAGATTGGATTAAAAAAAGAGACCCACCCACCCCAATTTTCTTCTTATTTCCCGTCACAACCATCACTGCCACAGCTGTCGAACGCCTCTTCATCAGATTTGCCCTTCTCTCTCTCTCTCTCTCTCTCTCTCATCAGATATGCCCATCATCGACCACCGTTGCTTGGCCAGCCTCCACACAGACAGCCCACCACCCCAGCTATAACAAACAACGGCCACTATGCAAAGACTCACACCACTGCTCATCTTTCAGATTTGACCACTTCCATCTACGAACTCTCGTCGCCGGCTGTCCTCCATTGTTGTCACCTCTGTCGCATGCCGCCTCCATCGCCAGCGACCCACTACCCCTACCATCACAGACACCTGGAACCATACCGAAATCAGCCGATGTCGTCCCTCTCTCTTCCCTCCACATCATAGAACAGCCATTACCACGTTGCTCAATCGTCAGTCTCCAATGACAGCCAATCGCCGAGGCCAGCGACACACCACCCAACATGCCGCAGACCACCCAATTTGAGAAACTAATTTTACATTTTTGTAAATTACTTATCCGGCTTATAATTTGGACTTGTTCCAATCGCTGGACAAGATTTGTTACTTGTCAGACTTATCTGACAGTATAGCTTGTCCAGTCTTATTCGCCCTTATCCTTCCCCCCTATCCGCCCTTATCTTGTCCTATCCCGAACCCTTATCCTTGTCGCCAAACACAACCTTAAAGTATTAAGTATACATTAGTGTCGTCTGTACGAGAGGTCCAGATTGCTAATGTTAAGTGCATTCTTTTGGATGTCAGGAAAAATCGTCGTGCTAATAGATGTTTCCATCATTGATTGTCAATCAAAAAGGTATTTGTGATTGATTTAGAGTGATCAAATCTGTTTAAAAAAGATTTTTTGCGTTGCTTGGCAAGAAACGCATAGTACTAAAGTATGAATTAAAGGTCTCTAGCTTGGATACAGTTTTATTCGTTGGCAACTATGAATCTATTGCATAATAAATTATCTCTAGCAACAGTAATTATGAAAAAAAAATTACAATACATTAAATTTTATTGGTTTGAACTCAACAATGAGAATTGAGTAGCCTACGTACAATTACGACCAAAATCTGCGTAGTTCTCGACTTTATGGGATGTGAATCAAGATGGGTCACTCGTGGATTTGGAGGTCTTAAGGCTTGTTAAAACATCAGGCAGGAATGTAGCCAATAATGGCTGCATCGCAAGATCATGTCAATCACGTTTTCTTTTCTTTGCAAAATTTCTTTGGTTTTCTTTGCTTATTCTTCTATCTAAAGTCTCTCATTGCCTCATAATCGCATATCGAAGCAAAGAAAATAAAAGCACTAATTTTACCATCCAACGGACTAAATTAAAGCTAAATTTTTTTTCAATATGTTGCTAAAACATATTCGTCCCTTTCTAGTACTGCTTTGGGAATAACAAGATTATCGAAATGCTAATCACATAATCGCCAATCCCGATATGGGAATACCAGTGAGGAAGGCAACACAAATATACTAGCCAGGAAGGCATACCATGAAATCAATGGGTACTGAGCATCAATTAAAAACTTAATCACATTACAGGACAAAATTTAACCGTAATCACGGGTTTATATCGCATATTGAAACCCTAATTCAACGAAAAGTGTTTTCACAAAAAAGTACTTTAAGGTTGACATGTGGGAACTTCCGTAAGTTAGAACGAAAGATTGGACTGAAAATAGATTTGCCCAACCATGGGGACTAGTAATCTCTAAGATGTAATAAATTGACATTGAGGATGGAAAATGTTTGAAAGTGCAAAATATTGAGTGCATGAAAACCACATAATGTGTAATATGTTAGGGATGAGATAGGGCTACAAAATGATCCAAGCTACTCAACTTCAACCAAAATTTTCTCGTGTAGAAGTTCTTTCGAGATTGTTTACCACAAGTGTTGGACTTTCATGAAAAATGATATCATCGAAGGGGTCCTCTCCTTCCTCCGCTTTGGTTTTCAACTTCCGGAAGTCAATTTTTCTTACATAACCTGTATCCCCAAAACCATACCCACCCCACCCCCACCCCCCCCCCCCACCACCCCCCCCCCCCACCCCTCCTTCCAAATTTAGACCAATCAGCTTGTGCAACACTATTTACAAAGTAATTGCCATAAGTATCGTAAAACAGGCTAAAGTGTGTGTCCCATATCTAATATTCCAAGTAAAGAATGCCTTTGTTACCGGAAGGGCCATCTTGTAAAATATCTGTATTGTGCGGGAACTTACCAAACCCCATTTTTCTTTCTCCAGATACTGTAGTTGCTTAGATGCTAGGACTGTATATCATTTTTTAGGGATGTTGCATGATAGAGGCCGAG